>CM053789.1:808284207-808619207 GCA_028749045.1 Cupressus sempervirens
CATTCAACTTTCATCATCTTCTTCAACTCCACATCCACACCAACCACCTGGTGGACCACAACATATCCCAATAGTTGCACCTCAACAACCACCTTTAGTACTACCAAATCCTCTTATGGCCTTCTTTGCAAATACTATAGACTCACCAATAAACTTGAGAGGTGCACTCCATGACTTTCCCAAAAATCTTAAAATGTTTTTCCCAAGGTTCATTTATGGAGAAACACAAATTGTTGAAGACCATATTAAAGTATTCAAAGAAATTTGAAACCTTAAATAGATTACAAACAAGGATTTTGTCCTTTGTTTATTCCCCTTCTCTTTGGGGGAAGTTTCTTACAATTGGTACATCAATTTGCCACCTAGATGTATTGGAGATTGGGACACTTACGAAAAATTATTCTTAGAATAATTTAAAACTTTTTTCAACCCAACAGTGATACATCAATAGTTCATATCATTTGAAAGGGATCAACTAAGACAGTTTTTCACTTCAATCATCGCTTTCATATGGTGTATCATAGGTTGGAAACAACATATACTATACCAGTTGAAGTGGCTATTCAGATTTATCTAAATGCTATGGACCCTCTTATTGCTATCTTTCTAAGAAGACTTCCTACAATAAATATCGATACATTGGAAAAGATTTTCAAAGAAGCAATAACCATTACTAAGAAATCCAATCCTAATAGAGGAGGATTGATGCTTCAAGCCCAAGCTATCACAAAAATGCCAACATATCCTATCAGAGTACCCACCATGCCTAGTCAATTCATACCTATGAATCTAGTTCCATTATAATGGGCACTTTCTCCACAAAACCCTACTCTAACATATCAAGGTTATCAACCTCTAAAGCCCAACTTCTTTGAGAAAAAGGCAATACTCCTTGCTGAAGCAAAAAATAGCTTTATTTCTAAATTTGGTCATATGAAAAAGACTATGTCACAGATGAACAAGGAGCTAACTCGTCTAAGGTTGTCACAGGGATAGAATAATAGTTTTCAAAGGAACAATGTTGGCTCGTACATCAACAATTATGGTGAAAATTATAACATGAACTTCAGTGGGAACAACAATACAAAAAATAATAGTGGAGGGAGTAACTTCAATCCTCCCGATCGCAATAATGGCTTCCAAAGATAGAACTGATAGTGAAATAACATCTGAATAATGGAAGCATTTCTACTAATAATAACAACAATAATTTTCAGTACATAGATATCAATCAATATAACAATGGCTGAAACACATCAAACAATGATGGTTTATACTATGATGGAAATCAATAAATGACTCAAAATTTGTAGGTAAACAACAATGCTTTTTATGTGCAATTTAACGCTATGCTATTAGAATCCTATGACTCCATGCAAAATGCATAGGTAGAACAATCAGTTAATGAAGAGTTCTCATTTCTATTTAACCAAGAATCTAACCTTCAGCATGAAGAGATGCTCACTTTCCACAATGACAATAAAAATACATACAACTTGAGAAGTAGAAAGGAACCTTTGACAGATGGAATTCCTCCAACACTACAACCAACTCCTCTTGATCCAAGGGCAAGCAATAACCCAAGAATAGTTAAACCACCATGTGGAGGAAAAAAAAATTAGAACCAAGTGAATGTACCAACAATATTGAAAAATCCTACTTGGTCTACTAAAAAATATAGTGCAATGGAGGACTTAAAATGAACAAAGGCCAATATGTCCACATTTGACATGTTAAAAAATTGTCCACAATAATGTGAGGCACTCATGAAGACCCTGGATCATACAAATACTTCCCACAATGAGAATACTACTCCTCAAAAGATGGTATGGCAACAAGTTAATGATGAGGAGGAATTGGCCACATTTTTCAAAGCTAGGGTAGAGGTGCCCCCATTTTTACTCAACATCAAAATTTATAGGAAGAATCTTCATAGCTTCTTTATTAATTTAGGAGCTTCATGCAATGTCATGGCATTGTCCAGAGCACAAAACTTAGGAGTAAGCACTCAACCTACCAACCAAATAGTGATACAATTGGACAAAAATAGAAGCAAATGTCATCGACGTACTAAAGGATGTGTAGATACAATTAATAGTTGATCCATGAATTCAAGACATCATTGATATACATGTGGTTGATACCCCAGAGATGAATGGATTACTCCTTAGTAAAGAATGGATGAAGTGTCTAAGGGGATTTTTTCCATAGATTTCACTCAGCTTTGGTTACCATGGAAAGGTCTAAACAATCAAATCAAAATAGAGGTGGAGCCAAAGTCAAAAAAGATGATCATAGATTACAATGCTCCTAATGAGATAGCCTTCTTACAAACAAATTTAGGCTCCTACAACATGATGGTTTTTGATACAACTTCGACCAGAAAACTAGATGATCAAGATATGGATCCCATAATTTCAACCCCAAAAGTTGAGGTCATAACACAATTCATAGACCATATGATGGATAATTTACAATGTCTAGGGGAAGAAGCTAATCCCAATATCCCCCTCCTAAGATTTTGTTGACTACATAAAGTTAGCCATTTGGAGTTTGAATGTTCATCATGTCAAGAAGTAGTTGCTAGGGTGTTAACACAAATGGTCAGAGTAAAGAAAGTCAATAACCCACAAAATGAACCTATAGAAAACTAAATTCTTACAAACACATCCAGTGTTGGCCAAGAGATTGAAGGGGAAACTAAATATCTAAATGCATTGTATAGCGACGCCTCTTCATACAAGGGAGGTCTTTCTTCTCCTCCACCTAGAATAATCAAAGTACAAAGAATTAGATGGTACATAAAAGGCAAAGGATGGACTTTGATAGTCCTCCATCCTAAACCCAAAGTGGACAAAATCAAAGAATTGATAGATGAAATTCAAGACAAACAAGGAAAACATATGCTCCCACTTTTGAAGAATGACCATCGAAAATTAGTATGCCCACCCAATGAAAGATTGCAATGGGTACCCAAGAGACAATCCTTCCAAGCTAAGGTAAAGGAAAAATTAAGTAAAAATAAACATAAGGTTAAAAAACCCAAGGAAAACCCAATTTGGATGCTTCATTTTGATGGTTCCAAATGCAAATTAGGAGCTAGTGCAAGTATCAAGTTAAGCAGTCTAAAAAGTAAGTCTTTCTATGCCACATATTGATTACAATTTAGCTATACTAAAAATTTCACAAAATATAAAGCATTGATTCAAGGTCTTCTTTTTGCACTTAAGAAAGGAGTTACAACTCTCATAGTTGAAGGATATTCTTAGTTGGTTATTCAAAAAGTGAAATCACTATATTCCTACAATGATAAGAGGTTACTAGCTTATAGAAAAAGGGTATGGGATTTACTAGATGATTTCGAAGCATTAAACATAAACTCTATTCCAAGAAGGAAGAACATGGTAGCAGACGCCCTTGCTATTTTAGCAAGTGCATTATAACTAGTTGAAGGAACATAGTTAAAACAATTCTTAGTTGAATTGGTTGTTGCTCCGTCTATCCCTAACAATATCACAAACTTCCAACTTTTTCAGGATGATCAACATATTCTAGTATTTATTATGTGTAGTAGCCACTTTAAGGGAAAATAAATTGATGACACCCTAGACAACACACCTGAGGATAATGCAACTCAAGATAAAGATGGAATCTTGAATTTGAAAACTAATACTACTCCCAATGGGATGATCAAGATGCAATGCATCTTTGATTATGATGAATCTACATTTAATAAAAGGGCATTTGAAGAAAAAGGTACCAAGGAATGTGATTCATACAATTTAGGAATTGAGGATAATCCCAATGGTAAGGATTAGGAAAACGTGAAGTTTACAAGAAAGGGAAGACATGCTCAAATTGTTCACAAAATAAAAGGATGTTATCACTTGGAGCTATGAAGAACTAAAGACATATGATCCTTGGATTATCACATATGATATCCCACTCAAACCTGATGCCAAACCTTTCTAACAAAGGAAAAGACCCATGAACCCCATCCTCAAGCCTCTAATAATAAAGGAAGTTAAGAAGTTTTTGGATGAAAAAATTATTTTCCCTATGCATCACTCTACATAGGTGGCTAATTTAGTTCTTGTATAGAAGAAGACCAGAGAGATTCAACTTTGTGTAGATTTTTGCAATTTGAATCTAGCATCTTAGAAGGACAATTACCCATTGCCCTCACTAGATGAGGTCTTACAAATTGTGAATGGTTCCAAAATGATGTCTTTCTTGGATGGATATTTAGGTTATAATCATGTAATGGTAGAAGAAGAAGATAGACTAAAGACTTCCTTTACAACCAAATGGGGAACCTTCACCTATAGGAGAATGCCATTTGGATTGATTAATGCATGGGCTACATTTTAGAAAGCCATGGATGAAGCTTTTAAGGGATTGATTAATATATGTATAGTTATAAATATGGATGAATTGACTATCTTTTCAAAGGATCAAACTACTTACATTGCCAATCTAAGACAGGTGTTCAATAGGTGTCATAAATATGGCATATCTCTCAATCCCAAGAAGTGTTCATTGGGGTCACTAAGGGGAAACTCTTGGGTCATATCATTTCCAAACCTAGCATCTCCATTGATCTTGACAGAGTTGAAGCCTTTTTGAAGTTATGACCCCCCAATAGTCAAAATGAACTCAAGTCTTTCTTTGGGAAGATAAATTTTGTGTGAAAATTCATAAGTGGATTTGCATAGATTGTGTGTCCTAATGATTTAATCAAAATGGGAGATAAAAATGAATGGGTTCTTGAGGTAAAGAAATCGTTTGAGGATATTAAGCTAGCTATTTCCACAACTCTAGTATTGGTAATTCCTAATTACAACCTTCCCTTTAGATATATTCCTTCACTTTGGAACATTTGTGTACAGGGATCTTGACCTAGAAAAAGGAGAAGGAATATGAAAGACCTATTGCTTTTATGAGTTGCCTATTGAGAAATGCTAAGTTGAATTATTCTAACCTTGATAAATATTCTTTTTCCTTGGTTAAAGAAGTAAAGAAGTTTTTCCATTACATACTAAGGAGTAAGTTGTATGCTATCATACTTGACCAAGTACTAAAGACATTGTTGATGCAAAATGAACTTGGTGAAAGGCGAGGAAAGTAGATGGCAATATTTCAAGAGTTTGACCTAGAGATCCAACCTATGAAATTAGTTAGAGGTCAAGGATTGCCAAGAATGATAGTTGATAACCAGATTGGCAATGAAAAGAAATTTAAGTTTGAGAAATAAATAGATACAAAGGATTGGAAGAAAATGATAGTATCTCAAGTTGACATTGGTCAAGGTGCAGTAAAAGATGTTTGGTACGAAGATATCACTTACTATATCCTATAGAATCGATCACCTAGTTGGATGAATAGTTCATAATGTAGAGGACTTAAAATCAAGTGTGAGTCCTATAAGCTTCAAGACAACAAGTTTTACAAAAGGAACTATGAAGGGATCTACTTAAAATGGTTAGGATATGAAGAAGTGAAGGAAGTCTTAGAATAATTTCACGATAAGTATGGTACAGGACATGGTTTAGTAGAAGTGACTACTCATATGATTTTAAGATCAGGTTATTTTTGGGCCACTTTATTCAAGGAGAATTTTCAGCATGTTCTTTTTTGTCATGTTTTCTAAACTAGTGCTAACAGAGAAAGACACCCAACAATTCCACTACAACCCATATACAAGGTACATCCCTTCATGAAGTGGGGGTTGGATTTCATTGGTCCAGTCAATCCACCATCATCAACTGGACACACCTACATTCTTAAAACCACTTATTATTGTACAAGATGGAAAAAAAGAAAAAAATTTCAAAAATTGTACTACTAAGGTAGTAACAGACTTCTTGGAGGAACTTATTATTACTAGATTTGAAATGCCATTTGCCCTTGTGTGCAATAATAGATCTACTTTCGCATCATTTTTCTTGGCTCAATGGGCATTTGAAAATTAGGTTATCATCAATTTTTCTTTAAATTACTAACCAAAAGGGGATGGGGTAGGTGAATCTACAAATAAAAACTTGATCACAATAATAAGATGGTTATTTAAGGAGAATCTTAAAGATTGGCATACACAATTCAAATATGCCTTATGTACAGATTGAGTAAGGGTCAAGAATGCTTTGGGGACTTCTTTATATTTTCTTGTCTATAGATAGGAACTAGTATTGCCACTCAACTTTAGGATTTCTATTTTGAAATTCATGAGAAAATATGCAAAAGACGTTGATAAAGTACAAATCAAGTTGATAAATCTTTTAGAAATGAATGTTAAATGAATAGCTACATTGGAGCACATGGCTAAACATCAAGTTTTCATGATGAGGTGGTTCAACAAGAGGGCCAAAATAAAATCATGTAGAATTTTTTACCTTGTTCTACTTTGGGATAAGGTGAAAGAAAAGCTGGGTAGCCACACCAAGTTTCAATGCTTGTGGAATGGTGCATATTAGATTGCAAAAATTCTAGGAGAAACCACTTTTAGGTTCAGTTCCTTATAGGGGGAATTAGTCCCATTGCTAGTTAATGGGAAATTTTTGAGACATTATTTTGAAGCCTAAGAGTTTTCAAAAAAAAAAAAAAATAGTTAGACTTTATTTCTGCAAGTGTGTTTATTTTTTGTAAGTGTGTTTGCTTTCACTTGCGTGTTTTCTTTTGAAGCTATATCAGTCCTTGGGGGTGAGGTGCACTTGAGATTCTAACTTGATATATTTTACTAAATACTCTTTTGGTTTCAATTTTAGGAAGAATTATTCCTTTGTCAAAACATTTGGATGATTGTGTGTCTTATACCAACTAAGGAATGGATGTTACTTGCAGTAATAAGGGGACTCTTAGTCTTGAATTCATGACTCTACACCAACAAGTTCTCAACACTTTACGAACTTAAAAATTGATTTTCTTAGATGTTGTCCAATTAAGGTTGAAGATAGAAAGGGATGATCCAAACCCCAATTGATTCAAATAGAAGGGGTCTTCTTGAAGGATTGTTAAGATCATTGTTTGGCATGAAAGTTTCTTAAAAGTTCTAAAATAGGAACACAAGGGATGTTCACAAAAGATAAAATCTAAGAAATGAAACTAATGCCCTAGCTACATAGTCAAGCATAGTCAAGATATAGAATATATATAAGAAAAAATAAGGGAAAGAGAAAAGGGAAAAAATGGTGTTAAGACTGAAGGATTCTAAAAGATTTGAAATGGCAAAAAGATACACTTTCAAAATAAAGTATCTTGTACCATAACATTGCTTCATCAAATAAATGATATTATGAATTATGTCGAGAAATCATTGAAAAGACTCACTAGAAAATTTACAATAAAAGTGACATCCCACTAAGAGCCCTTGAACTGATTTTCTCATTTGGTCAAGAAAAGGATTGACAAGCGACCTCCGTGGAGATTCTTGATGGATGTCTCAAGAAAGGGTGGAAGATCATTACCATGTTGTTTGAAGATTTCACTTAGCTGCATCCTGATATGTCGAAGAAAATGAATACACTCGACACACACTGAACTTGAAAGTTTTGAATTCTAAAGCTTTGACCGTGAAGTCACTCAAAATTTACTTGGATTATTCTAGAATTTAGTTAGTGCTTGACACACATTGAAAGAATGTTTGCTGATGAAGAAATGCCTTTCTCACTTCTTCCTTTTGTTAGGGCTATTTTTTTTGGTTCCACAAGACACACTCCATTTCCTTATGTAAATGGGGACTCCCTATTTCTTGTTTTCACCTTTTCAGAGTCCTAAATCTAGAATCTTAGCCATTTTGAGGATTTTCCACCCTAGTTCACATCTAGGTCCTGTCAAAAGTTGGGGAAAATAAATTAAAATTAGGGATTATGGTGCACTAGGCACACTTGGTTTGGTGCACTATAATGCCCAAAAGGTTTTTGCATTATATTTGTACAGTTGCAAAGTTGTGCAGCTATAAAGTTACGTAGTTGTGTACCTACATAGTTGCTCCAAAGGCCCAAGTCTATATAAGGTTGGGAGGTGGTCCTTTACCCCTCACCTTGCTTTTCTTTAACTTCATACTCACTAAGATCCCTTTGCATTGCAACTCCTTCCTTCACAAGCTTCACAAACCCCTCATATTCAATGAAGTTGACACACTAAAGAGGTGCACTCACTTGAACATAAATAGGGGTGAGGTGTGCAATCACTCACTTAATATGGTGTGCTACTGCTCACCTCCTCCTTCACAAAGAATGACAAAATCAAACATAAATCACACAACTGAGCACCTCCCAAAAGGAAATATAAACCTCAAAAGATGAGGTGTGCACTCATGCACCCATATAGGTGTGCTAGTGTGCACCTCTACACCTAAAAAGAAGTGTGAAAAATAAAAAACCAAACCCAATGGGTGCACACTTTGTGAACCTAATCTAGTGCACAAGTGTGCACCCATAACCAAATTAAAATGCCAAAAAATGTGGACACTTACACACCTAATTAGGTGCACATGAGTGTACCATATATTTAAGATTTGTTTCAAGAAAAGGAGGATATAGAGTCATTTCATGCATTTAAATTTTTAGGTTTTACTATAACCTTGTCATTCTTTACCTAATAAACATATTTTCTATCATACAAATATATTGGCATCTTCATTAGTCAAGAAAAATAGCACCAAAGCTTGTCGTGTTCAAATTCCAAGGCATGCCATCAAAATCAAGATTTCAAGATGACTATTCAGAGTTTAAGGACATAGATTTGGGACACACTTATTTGGGAGAGTTCTTAAGGATTTTCAATAAACCAATTGAGATATTTGCTATGGTTTTTTCTTTAATTAGATCATGATTGGTGAACACAACTTTGCACCCAACATCAGTGCAATCATCAAAACTCATACTGACACTTCCACAACACTTTTTTCCCAAGGAAATGGTAGTGAAGAGTGTGACTAGAAAAAAGTTATCCTTGAGCTCTGACTCTATAGCATTGAAAGGGTATTCCATCACCCTAGGGTGGATCAATTTATTAGATTAACCTATGAGGCAACAAAGAGGTAGTATAGAGAACATTTGAAAGAGGCTTCTGAAATCATCTTGTCATCTTATTTAATAGAGAAGAATCATCTAGGGAAGGTAACTAGAAAGCTGGATATGACAAGAGGATATATGAAGGATAATATAGGATACTAAATCATATTTTTGAGTAGGGTGATGGGTTTATCGGTAGCTAGGCACCTAAATGTCTTCATGGCGCATTTCATTGAGACTATCAAAATAGCAAGGATACCACTTGATTGGGCCACAACTTTGAGAAAAAATCTATGTGAGCAGTTGGAAGTAGTAAAAGAAAAAAAGAAGTTCTATATAACTTTGCATTTGGTTTGTCTATTGGTTGCAAGGGTGACAAATTATCTTAGTTTGTATAGAATAGCCAGCATGTAGGATCTGAATGCTTGGCCATATATTATTTATCCCAAGTTGGTAAGGAATAAGGTTTTGGGACAAAGCAAGGAATATAGAATCATGAATGATGCATTCATATTTAAAATCATCTAATTCATAGAGGGTGACTATGCCAAAAGATTATCTAATGATGCAGTGGCACAGATAACAGCACATGGCGCCTATTTCATTTAGTTTAAAACATTTACATATCTAAGGGTAGCTGGTGTCACTATCAACCCAAAGAAGCTCCCAAGATATCCTAGTGATAGACTTGTTTTGTTGGAGATTGCTTGACAAATTGAGTCAGCATATGATAGGGTGAGGAAACAACATAGACCATGTTGGAAATGGACCCTAGTCATAGGACTGTATCAAGTAAAGTGGAAGAAAAATATTCTTTCCTTTGAATGGGAATGGGATAAATATCCCCTTGATGAGTACAATTCTGCTAGATCCTACTTTGACAAGATTGGGAAAGTGTAGAGTCTAGCAGGTAAGGAATTTCAGCATGAAGAAGCCATTGAAGATCATTGGATGAATGTTACAAATGACTACAATGTCCATATAATGGATTATTGTAGGATCATTTTGTATTTGGTTGAGAAGGCTCTAAATATAAACATTCTCGAGGGGATATTGTAGCAAGACTCAAGAGAGCTGCTTGACCCTCCATTCAACATAGATAAGATTTGAGAAAGACCCATCATGAATGTTGAGGTTGACAGGGAGGAGAATGATGATATTTATCATTGGGCAAGGCATGATATCAAGTTGACATAGGATTGGATCAAGAAACTTTTTAGACTTGATCTAATACTTGACACAGTAATTTTTCATGTGCAAGCCCATCTAGCCAAAGGTAGAGGGAAGAAATTTACTATTGCTACCTTTGCAACCTAGTCACCAATAAGGCTAAAAATAGTATACCAACTAGATAGACCAGTTGGATACTATCACCCTCTAGAGAAAAAAGAAAAGGGAAAAAGAAAGAGGAGTTCTCCTCAAAGAACCAAAATAGAGGAGGTTGAAATTTTGATGCCTATGCAACAACAAGAAATTGTGCAAAGACCGGAGGATACTAGGGCACAAAAGGAAGACCCACTACTACCACTAGTTGCTCAAAGTCAGATAGAGGGTGAAACCAAACAAGTATCTCCTTGTACCTCTAAGAAATAGAAAAGGATAAAGAACCCCATGAAGAAGAGGCAAAGGGTGATTAGAAGGATGGTTCCTTTTGCATATGTCCTAGAACCTATTCTTGAGGAAAAAGAAAAAGAAGAGGAAGATGAGGAGGAAGATGTGCCTTTACTAAGAAGAACATGGCTAAAAAGAGCCACCAAATAGGAAAGGAGAAGAATTTCTATTGTGACACTACCATTAGCCCTAGAAGAACCTTTGTAAATAACTACTTTAGAAGATGATGTATAACAATGGGTTGATGAGTAGGGTGAAGAGGGTGATGATGTATTCAAAATGTCAGATTTTTAATTTATAGACACAAGAATGGAGTTGATTTGGGATAAGATCAAGGATAGCCTAATAGGTGAGCCCCAATAGGAAGATTGGACATAAATGCTGCTAGACTCACAGGGTCTTTATCTTAGTACCCCACCCTTTTTCCTAGTCACAGTTGTTGACTAAGGCTCTGCTACTCCTCCACCTCTAAGTGATAAAGAAGAACAACTAGAAAAAGGAGCAATCATAGGAGGAAGAGCCACAAAAAATTATGACCAATAAAGTGTCTAAAGAAGAGAAAATGGTTGAATATCAGCAACAAACTTCCAAGGATATTGAGGTTCAAAGTAGAGGCTCCATGGAAGAAGAGACCACTGAGAGGTAGCCATCATAGAAAGAAAGAACCCCAGAGAGGAGTGACAAGGGGAAACTAGTAGCTAAACACACTCCTTCATCCTCAAGACGTGGCCCTTTAGTAGAAAGAGTTCCAAGGAGGTTGAGGAAGGAAATGATGAGAAATAGCAAGCCACAATTCCATGTTGATGAAGAGGATATATCAAGATAGTTGAGGTTCCAAATAAACCAAAGTCTCCATTAGAGGAAGCAAGAGCTTTGGCTTTCATCAATAGTGATCAGAACCAAGATTTATTTGCTCAAGTTACTATCCCTCCTTAGGATATAGATGTAGAAGACTTGGGTCCATAAGACTATCAAATCTAAGAGGTCATGCTTGGTAAACCTACATTGGATACCACCAAATTAATGGTGACTATGTGAATAAAGGATGTCTTTAGAAGATTAGAGGAAGAGGGGGCCAAAATCAGAACACTTCATAGGAAAAATGAAATCCTACAAGGATATTTGGCCAAAGTTGTTGGTCCCCTAAATCTCAAATGTTGTACTCGGAGAAGGGGCAGGTATACATCTAGATCCATTTTTGAAAGACTATCAGTAATGGTGGGAAAGTTTTGAGGAAAAAGGTGGTTTAATCAACTGAGGGAATCTGGAGTTACTACATGCTACAAAAGAAAATGTAAATAAGATGGTGGCAATTTTTAAGTAGGATTTCAGTATAATGGATGAAGTACAGGCCTAAAGTAAGGATTTATAGGTATTAAAAGCTATTAAAGGGAAAAGGTATAGGATTTTGGTAGATGTATATATAACAAAAGAGTTAGATTTAATTGATGATTAGATTAAAAAGATAGCAAATAGTAATAAAGTAATGGATGCATTACATGTGGAAATTCATCAGCTCAACAAACAAGCCCAAGAGTAATTTTTGAAGGTAGAGAGGCACTATAGTGATGCATGCCTAAATTTTTTTGAGGATGATGAATGGGAGAAATTAATACTCATAGAGTTATTGGTAGAGTAGTTCTAAAAGATTTTTAAAAAGGCTTCTATCGATGATGACATTCGGCAGGCATTTAGAATAGAAGAAGCCTTGCTAGAGTTGGATACAAAACTCAGTGATTTTGTTGATACCCAAATTTTAGCAGACAACTATAGGTAGAAGGTCAAAGATAAGTATGATGCTTTAGATATTTCGAATGTGGCTAATATGATTAAGATTATTAAGAAATTCAAAGGAAAACATCTAGACATAGCTCTGGTATGAAGGGCGACAAAACCTAGAAGCCAAAATTTCAGTTTTGACACTCAGTAAAATTTTGAGATTTTGGACATATTGAGGTGTGTAGGTACATAGGTGTGTAGGTATGTAGATGCATAGGTACACAGGTGAGCTAGTGCACTTTTTAGAGGTGTGCCAACAGTTAACTACTGATTCCAAAAATAGAGCTTTCCATGCATCAGAAATGCATTCTAATGGTAGTTTAACTTCAACAAATGCCCAGTGAAGGATCAACTTCCATTTTTGACACTTCCAGACACTTCTACTTTGACTAAAGGGTTTCTTATTCTTTCTCTCTCATAAATTATTTGTCCTACAACATGTAAAGGCTTGTGCATCCAATTAATGAATATAAAATGAATGGAGTCCTACTAAGTACTAGTTAGATTCTTAGTTTGTATATAATTAGTTTTTTAAATTAAATTAAAAGCATATTATTACATGAAGATATCTCTCACTCTCAACACAAATTGAGGAGATAATTTCTTTTAAATACTACATTGTAATATGTAATTGGGGCTAACATTATTTTGCAATAAAATTATGCTTTTGGTTCTTGCATTTGGAGTGCAATGATTCTTTCCTAAATGTTTCATTGCTTTGCGATTTTTTTGTTCTTGGAATTGTGATTGAGCCAAAAGTTTATTTTTTAATTTCTTGTTGTGTGATCTCTTTAGTTCTAATGTTTGCTATAGTTTTAATGAATTTTTCTAAAGTATCTAGCTTGAGAAGAAATCATTGAATTGTGTCTTCATAACACTTTGTCTCGCATGAGCGCATTTTTTGTGGCCTTGCGATTTGATGAAGAGTGAAATATGATATGATTATTAAAGTTTCCTATCAATGATTTCATTAGTGGAATCGAGTAAGCACTACTCCTATTTTCATTGGTTACCTACTGATTTATGTTAAAGCTTAATTTGTAGATGTGTTGTTTTCATAGTTTATGTCTACTAGGATTTTTCTTTTACGTTATTTGCTTTAAATTTATTGTTATTTTCTTTACTAACCCACATGTTACATTGGGAATTCATATTAGTTACATCATTAGATTGCATTCATTAGAAAACATAAAAAATACAAAAACATAGCTCTTTTTGCATGTTTTATTTTGAAATAGTGAATAAGTTCTACATCTCATCTGAAATCAAATGAACCAGAAAAGGCCTCCTCATAAAAAATAATATTTATTTTTAATTGTATGGATTTTAGTAGGTCATGAGATCACCTAAAACCTTGGAGTTGATTCACAATATCAAATTTTCAAGAGAGGAGTTCGAAATAATTCCTGCCATTTAGCATCGTGCATAATGACAACTCAATAGTTTCTAGTCTGCAAATTTGAGTAGCCTACTTTGACCATTCTCCAAATTTTCCCCATTATTCTTCATCATCCATAATCCTAGATTTATACTCTCCTCATGATAGTAAACCAATACTCCAGTTTTCATGTCCCCAAGTGTCAATTTTCCTTGGTTTTTAAGGCAAATCCAAACATGTTTTATGATTTTCTGACATGTTTTATTGCAAGCAGTACTAAAAGGGAAACTTCGATGGTCAATATCTTTTTACTAAGAATTCTTCATGAGATGAGATTTGATAGTATACAAATATGTAGAATAAAGAATTAGTATTTTTGATGTTAGAGCCCGATCAGGTGTTTTTGTTAATTTTTAAAGTTGATCAAGGAGCCCTTGGCAAGAAATTGATAAGTTAGCAAAAAGAAGTAAAAATGAGTTTTAATGTATGGTTTAGTGATGCAATTTTTTTTTAGTCAATGTTAGATGTACATTAGATCAGTTTGTAATATCTATTGTTTGAAAAAAAAAAAATTCTTTTAGCTAGACCCATTTTGGGACCTAAATAAATTCATCAAATTATTAAAGGGGATGAAATCTTATTGGTCAAAAGGATTTCATCAAAATATACACTTATGATCAAGTATTTTTTCACAAGATGCTTTGATTTTCTTTAAAGTTATGGAAGGAATGATGAAACCAAGTGCTCTCATAAAATTTCATTGAAAGGTCAGATTGATGGATTAGAATGTAAATAAGTTCCTTGATGTTTCCTTTTGCACAAGCCTACAATGTGTACCTGATTGGATAGGAGAGATCAAATATATTTAATATTTCAATATAGGAAAAATCTTGAAATTTGAAACAATATTTTATATTCATTGAGCTCTAAGTGAGTCTAGAGCTAGGTCATGGGTAGTTACATGGATGTAATTATCAAGTGAGAGAGTGTTATGGGTGTGATTTGATGTGCATTTTTGTTTCTCATATTGCTCACCAAGAAGCCACTCTTCAAACATGCCATCTCCAATGTCATCAACACCACATTTCAAGGAAAACTAAAGATTAATCATGATATAGGGAAGTCGATCTAAAGTGAGATCAATGGAAGGCAACAACCTAAGTCAAGTGCAAGGGGATACATGTAAATGAGCATTTTGAAAGGTAGATCCCTCGTTTCTCATTTTATACCCACTAATGGCAAGAAGACTTGACACAAATATATGGTGAGTGTGTAGACCAACTTATATTTCAAGAAGAGATGCATTGGAATAAAAAAAGGAAACAATAGGGAAAATGCATTCTTTTTTTGAAACATTTTCCATCCCTCCTTTCCCCTTAATCTACAAAGTTCTTAAGAGGGAAATGATAGTTGTGAGAGTTACTAAATGCAAAGGAATGTACTGATAATGGAAGGAGATTCCATCGTGGATAGAGCCCCATTGAGGGCAGAACACCCATGCCTTAGTTGGAAGAAGGTAGAGTATACATGTGATTGGGGAAAGATAGTTTTGAAGGAGCTCCCATCTCCAAGTTAAAGTTTAAAGTGAAGGCATGAGGGAATTCATGGCTAGTCACAATACAGAGCACCACAATAGTCCAAAGATTTTGAAATTTTCATTTATCCCACATGCACCAGGTTTGGAAATATTATAATATTCAAATACTTTTCATTACAATATTCTTAATATCTTTAAGACATGTACTTTTAGAAGCTATAGGCTGCGTGGTGGAGCTTACCTAATGAAGTCAATGGTTTTTACTTGTAAAGAACACTCACCAAATTTCTTTGAATATTTTGATGGTTGCTATATTGCCACTAGCAAATGTGAGAGTTTCACTAGTGGTGACATGGAAACCTCCCAAAAAATTAGAAACCTGGTGGGAGTTATGGGACCTCCTAGTGATCAAGGGGGCCAATCATCCTTTGACATGTGTCATACATTTGGCACCCGAGTGGATAAGAGTTGGAGCCTAGAGCTTTGAGTGACTACCAAGGGGCATTTTTTTCCTAAAATATAGACTCCAATATACTGTTGGAATTGGTCAAAGATGAACTTTCTAATTTTGGAATTATTTTTTGCATAGGTGTTCATTGGGGCACGCTACAAGGGGATTTTTTATTCTTATGAATCCATGGTTTTTGGTAGATGTTTCAGTTGCAAATATCAGTAGTGGTGACATTCGGCATGTGTGATTGCTCTAGAGTGTGATATTTTGATTCTAGTTGCAGTATTTGGCTTTCAATTAACAATTTTATGCATATCTGGCAAAAAATTTGGTAATTATTGATTCTTGCCAAATCAATTATGTTTTCCATCTAGTGTTCAAGATATTTTCAACTTTGGAGCCAAAATGAGTGAGCATTTGATTTTCTAGTTGTTGAGAGAGATTAGAGAGATGTTTTTAACTTAGTGGGGAAGTTTTTCAAGTGGACACATGGAAGTTGTAGAGCAGATCCAAGAATTCATTCCTTCTATATCTTTCTTTCTCTCATTCATTGTGGGTTGTTGGCAGTTTTCACTATGAGACCATAGGTTCCAATTTTCGATATGTTTCAAGATTGTGATACCACATTCTTTAGTAGATTCCTCTTAATTAATAGTAGTAATGAAGATAATATAGCTAGTTCTAATTTCTTAGGCATTTCTATGTTTTATTTTCATGCATCTGAATGCTTTGTTTCAAGGAAATGAATGCAAATAAGCAAGAATCTCTTTAGTTTCATTTTGATTCTCATCTCCTATCTCTATAATCTAGAATCTTATGCGGTTTAAGGAAAAAGAACTGAGACCCATTTGCATCCCCTTAAAGTTTTATTTTTTATATATTTTGCTGCTGGAACATAGGGCCAAGTAAATGCTTGATGTGTTTGACAAGGTTGCTAGTTATGTGAGAAGGATACTTTGTAAGAATGAGGTCTTTATGAACACCGATATCTAATTCACAAAGTGATAAGATAGATCCGATATCTGGGTGTATGGAATACGTCACTAATATTATAGATGTATGTGTTTAATTTGTGGAATTTCCCAATAGATAAGGCATTGATTAGCTAAAGGATTAACTTGTTCTTACTATTGCATATTTAGGGTTTTTCTAAAATCAACATCATTAATCAAATATCTTTCCCTTTAATGTTGAAAGAACTAAAAAGGATACTCTCACTTAGCTTATCAATCTCTTAGGTCATGTTATTAGCTATTCCATGTCTGAGATATGTGCATAAGTGTTAGAAGATATAGGTTTTTTATTTTCTTTGTCAAGATTCAAGAATATGTTTTAGCACTTGTACCATATAAGTGAATCTAACATATGTCCACCTAGATTCTGTAGAGCCTAAAGTAGAAGAAGGGTCTAGTTTATAGTTGGCCTAGTGTCTAAAAGGATATGTTAAAGATGGGAGTTAGCTAACCATTGATTTATCTTGTTCTCATCGAGGTAATTTGAAACCATTTTATTTCAAAACACTAACATACGTAAAGGAAAACCACATAGACAAATCACATAAACAAGGTGCATCAATAAGAAGATCTATAAATAAACAAGATAAGTCTTATAAGATAACTAAAGTTACTCTAGAAAAGAGAAAGGAAAGATTAGTTGCTAGACAATTATTTTAATTATTAATGCATAGTATGTGAATAGAACTAATAGGTACAAAGAAAACATTGTTGTAATGTAGAAGAGATATTAGTAAATGAGAGATTAGTTGGATAAATAGGAAGTATAATCTTTCTAGAAAAGGATGCATTTGATCTAGAAGATTGCAAAATCGAAGGAAATGTGTTAAGTAGCCATTCAAAATGATTTATGGATATAGAAGAAAATATTTGAATATTGAATTCAAGGAAGAACTAGCCAATGGAAACAAAGCTTATCATAGAAGATAAAGAAAGCAATTAAGGATAAAATCCCCAACTCAGAATGGTTGATGAAAGATTTAACAATGATTTTGGTGAAAGCATAATTAAGGAATGGAGAAAATTCTATGGAAGTGTTAAGAATATAAGAATTAAAAAAGAGAGGCAAGTGTTTAGTAATAATGGAGAAGTGCATCAAAAAGAAAAAGTTATAGGTTACCAAAAAGAGCAGGGAATTGAGAAATTGTTGAAAAAATAAGGAGAAGAAAAGAAAGAAATTATAAGCCAAATTTCTAGTTATTTTAGTCTTAGTAGTTTGGAAAGAAGATTGTGAAATCCCTTAATTGTATACTCTTTAACTAGACTTAGGAGTTCTAGTTTGGAAAATATTGTAAATCCCTTAACTAGGTGAACACTATATAAGTGGGACAAAATATCTTAACAAATTAGTCTTTATGAGAATTTATACACTTTTAATAGGGTATCAACCACTCCTAATAGGGTGAAGTCATTTAGAAAATGACATTTATGTAAATTCTTATTCAAACACTTGATTGATGTACTTATGAATTGTGGATATTATCCCCACTACAACTTTTCCATCTTACCAAGGGTTTTCTATGAGAAAAAAATATTTTGTTATGAGTTATGTGGGTGAATTTTTATATTTCATGTGAAAGTGTTAGATTTTAGTAATACGTATCAAATTCTACTATATATTGGCAACTAAATGGTAATATAGTGGATATTGATAAAAGAAAAATATAGCATATTGGTTTATGGTTAGAAAGCTTAATAAGTGTGAAAATGATGAGGTTCTAATTCATTCCTTCCCCCCTCTCCCTTATTAATAACCTAACTAAATAATGCCAACATCACTTTCCCACTAATTTGGAAAAAAAAGGAATCTTATTCCTATGTTGAAAATATTGATTTATAAATTAAATAGTTAATTTAGAAATGATTTTGAACTAGTTTTGAAATGCGAGAAATGATTTTTTTTTACATGAGGTACTAGCAACTAGGTTCTAATGCAACTACACACATGGTGGTCGACTCATAGAGAGACTTTGTTGACTCTCATTTTGCCCAACATTTGATGTGGCATGTCACATTACCATGATCTATAGAATTTTAAAATTCATAAATTAAAAACCTATTTTCTCTATTTTAAAACAATATTTAATAAAATTTAAAATACCTTTTTTTAGGACTCAAAAACATGAATTTAGACATATAATTTTTATAGTATTTTGATTAGAAAAACTATGTTTAATTTATTAAATAATGAAAGTAGCTATATTAAGTTTTAAGAAGAGGATGATTAAAAACAATAGCAAATCAATTTTACAAAAAAGGCTAAAAATTGTATGTTATATTAGTGGAGAAGTCTTCAAGAATCTATAATTTTGTTTTTGTTTAGTATAATTTTGAAAAGGGGAAAGAGATGGGAGATGAAAACAATAGATTTTATGTAGGTTCAAATATGAATAGTTGTAACTAACAACATATAGATAGGAAAATATCATTAACTTTTCATGAGATACTTTTACATGGCATTTAACACTTATTTTGGTCCTAGATGAAAAAAAGATTGTTTACATATACTTTTTTGGTGGAGAGTAGATCCCTTGATTTTTAACATTTTTTAGCAATTTAAAATCATCTTTAAATTTTATTAAAGCATATCAATTCTTGTTCAATTTTTGAAATAAAATTATAACCATAAAGTTCATCTAGTTTTACACATTTCATTGGTTTATGTCATTTTAAATTTCTTAATATAAATATTAGTTTTATTTGTTGAATTTGAATAGTTTTAGTGTTGTAAATATTTTCTTTATAAAAGTATAATAGTTGATTGTGATTTTACCCAATATTATCATATTTTGTATAGGTGTTTAGTGATCCTTCCATAAGGTGTTCCTAAAAGTAGTAAAGTATTGGTGTTCCTTGGAATGGCCATTCCTAAAATTCTAAGGGCTAGTGCTCCAAATATCATTGATCTAAACTTTTATTAAGGATGACCCTAATTTATCCTATGTGATGCATCATATTCTAGTGAAGAATAATAGAATAAATCATAAATAATATTTTTACCCTTATGGGTATTAAATTATAAAACATTGTGCAAGTGTCTAGATGTGCTCATATGTTTTGGTTTTGTATGATATATTATATCTAGTTGACATACATCTAATGTTATTTATGATATCATACAAATTTCTCTATTCTAATGGTTTAAAGCTGAAACATTGAATAATTAAATATCATCCTATATTATAAATCACTAATTCATTGTCTCTCAATGATCCTAGTATTCATAGAAAGTTGTTTCTCTTATTATTGTAATCTCATGTTCAAACCTATAGATAAATCTTGGTATTGTTCAGTTTCAGTCTAAGAATTTTGATCCAATTTTTCAAAGTTCAATATTTTCCACAATCGAAATTGTTTGTAAAATAGATTTTACCTTGTTCTAAATAACATGTATAGAAGAATTTTTTCACTAGATCACTTATAGATGTATTTAGTTTCATATGTGAAATCTCATTTATAGTTATCGATTTTGTAACTTATAATTTATTTTGATCCATTCTTTCAATTGTATCAATTTTTTATTTCACTAATCTAAAATTCCTATTTCTTTCACTAGATCAATGTAATATTCATTATACCTTTTATACTTTTGTTAAAATTTATTTTATCTTATCAATAGATATTAATGAAATTTTAATGGAAAAAAATGTCAAATCTTGAATCTATTCCTTTAATTCCCACATCATCAACTATCAAAATATCCCCCTTCTAATTTTTTTTTAGGAGAATTAAAGATCTAAAGACACAATTTTGTGCTAATATAGAAGTTCCAAATTGAAATATTTATACATCACCATAGATACAAAGTTCCAAAATACCCAAGTTGTCAAAGTTGTACTAAGGAAAATTCAAGCTTATCAAAGTTTTTGATTAAAGGGTAAAAATAGGTTTTAGAGGGACTAGATATCCCATAAAAAAAGGATAAAACATTAAAGTTCAACGTACCATCTATATTGGCCCAAGGAGAAACCTAAAAAAAAGAAAACAAAACTCAATCCTAAAACAACTAAAGATAAGAAGCAAAAACTAAAAACAACTAAAATAGGAAAACCCCGAACAAAAAACAAAGGAATTCAAACTCCCTCCATAGAGGATGGAACTAATTCCTCTTTAAGGTCATACTTCCTCACCACCACCTACTTCAACTCATCAAAATAAAGAGGAGTGTTAACAACCTATCTTTTCATCAAAGTTGACCTAGTACACCTTTTTGAACTAGTAGCTTGACTGGTAGATTCACCAATCTCAAGGTCCAACACTTGTAAAGTACTAGAATTTGAATCAAATTTCCCCACTAGCCTACTTAGACAATCAATAGATGCAAAAAAAATATTCTTGCAACTATTGATCAATCCCCTTAATAAAGGCCTCCATTTTGTTCACATTTCCCTATAATTCTTCCAAGTTATTGTATAAATTTCCCTTTTTTCCATCAACCCCATTGTTATCATAATTTTTTATTTTACCATTTATCTCATCCAATTTAGTGTTGAGGGAGGTATAGTTGGCAGCGAGGGTTTTAATATAATGGAATGTCCACTTATCCATCTAAAAGGAGTAAAGAGATATGAATTTAGTGTTGGAAATGTAGTATAGATTAGGTGAGTAAGAGGGGAAAGGGTGAATCAAGAACTAGTGCTTTAATTCACAAATTAAAACTTTACAATATAATCTAATCCAATTGCATGCATGAAACACTAAAAGCAATAAAAAATTCATAACACTTGACATAATATTTGGTAACCTAGAAACCTTCCAAATAGAAAGTAAAATTGGGGTGGGAATGATACCCACAACCCTTATTGTTGGAGTTTAAAGTTGGCCTATTAAAGCTTACAATTGATCACTTCTTGTGATCTACCTTGTTAGGAGAAATAAGGACTATATTAGGTCCACCTTTTGAAAATATTTGCAACATAAAATTAAGTATGCACTCTTTTGGGAGATTTGGAAAAGACTATTAAGTCCACCTTATTAGAGGATTTGAATGATGCATCTATTACATTGAATTAGTGGCCAATCTCTAATATGCAACTTGGTTTGTTGAATAAGATTCCTTTGAAATACGATGATCAATTAATTGTGATAGATATGACTATACTTTTCCTATACTTCTTGTAGCCTTCTTAATTCATACTCTTACTACTTCTTGCTTGATTCACTACAATTGTGCATTGGATGTGATAAGATGTATAACATATATAACAATCCAATAAATTACCTTCTAGAGTCGACTACAACACCTAGTTTTAAAAACCTTCACTAAGTCAGCTTACTACTGTAACTAGGGTTCAAAAGACAACCTAGGATGTAATATGATATTTGGTTGACACTGATGCCCGGTCCACATTGATCTATCTAATGTAGTAAGAAATCAATTAGCATTGAATGACTCAATGAATATAGAACAACTTGGTAGACTTGGTTGACACTAAAGCTCGATCAACACTACCTTCATTCTCCTTTGTTAACATGTTGTATCTCGATAGATATTGATAGAATTAGTAGACACACTAAAGCTTAGTTAACACTAAAACCTATATTGATTACACTCATGAACTCAATAGCAACTAATATCTATTTGGTAGCAACTGATATCTTCTTCTGGAGCTTGGTAGACTCTACTACACTCTAGAGACTCTTCCTTATTCATATAGAGCTTAGTAGCATCTATCAACAACTGACTAAGTGTGCAGTCAATAATTGAAAAATGATTTGACCATAAGGTCAAAATCTCCCCCTTTGGCATTAGTGAAAAAAACACTTATCATACCAAAGATTTGATTAGTCAAAATACAAGTCAAAACTCCCCTATCAACATGTTTGTGTTTGTAATTTGGTTTTGACTATTGTTGTCTGCTGCTACCTGGTAACCTCTAACTCTATTTTTTTTTTGTTTCTTAATTTTTTTTAAAGAAACATATTCTTGTCTATGTATATACATCTCTCTTATTACACATATATTTCCTCCTTTTATATATACATTCCCCTTTATTTATGCATGATCTACATTATACATTCCTCCTTTGTTACACAAATGCCAAATATACATTACTACAAGGTAATGCCAAAATGTGAAAGGAAATCACTATGTACCTTCAAAAGTATGGACATTATCTTTTCCCAATTCTCTGGAAAAAATTTTGAACTATGCAAAGCTATATGTGCCTACTAATAGTGTCATCATGTCATCATGTATAAAGAGACTGTTGTCATGGATCAATATTTTTGCATGTGCAATATATTTTTGCATTGCATCCATGTTAGGAAGTATCATGCCATGTATTTCTACTAGTGTGTTCCTTATACTGGCTTCTCCCCTCAACAATTTTGCCCAAAGATATGCCAGATATTTGATTTTCACAAAATGTGTAGAACTATTATTAGGATCAAGTGACAATTGATGTGCACTTGCCTTCATAGAAGCATCTAGCTTAGATAACTTATCTTTTATTTATTTAGCAAAATTTGATATATCACTTAACTTTACAAATAAAGTGACAACATTATTTACAAAATCTTTAAGTGTAGTAAGAATGATAGATAATTATACTTGATCAATGGCTATTTTTCGAGCCACTTTCTCCAAAAATTTATTTTCAAATTTCCTTTTTATCCTTTATAAAACTTTGTCTTGTCCATTCAATTCCTCATTATATTTGTGAACAATGTCAACAATTTGATCTAGAATTGGTTGTTTTTCATCAAACTCAATTTTTAGTGCATCAATAAACATACCCTTGATATCATCAAGATGTTGATTTTTCTTTCTTCTCTTCTTTAAGATTTTTTTGGCTAGCTGTTTTCTTCCATAACTCACCTAGGGTGTCTATTTGATCAAGGGCTAGATTGGAAAGATGCTAATCTTGTATTATAATATCTTTCTCTAGATCAATTTCCTCATTAGAGGATTCTATCCCTTTACCCTTTTATTTATGCACAATAGAAGGAATAATTTCCTTTCCTTTTCTCAAGACTCTAGTGCTTGGTTGAGGCTTAACCTCAACTATCATTGCACTTTCAATAGTAGAAATAATATAAATTGCAATAGAAACAATAATAATAGTAGTACTTGTAGTGCTTTGCTAAGACTTGGCTTTTCATGTTGCTAAGATGAATGGAGTTTGTTTCTCAGTAGATGAATCAATAACACTCATCATTTACTTAGTAGAGTTGCACAAATAGTCAATTGGATATTTTGTAAAATAGTATTTACCTCAATTGACTTGGTAGTGGCCTTCTCTAAGCTAGATTGCACTAAGGATTTCCTCGTAGAGAGTGGAAGGGAGGCCATTACCTTTGCTACTACCTTCTCTAGATTAGAGCCTTCAATACTCTAAATTTTAGGAAGATCTCCTCCTGTAGTCTAATCCTCTTCATCCTCGTCATCCACATTATCAATTTCATTAATTTTGTCATCATTTTTCTCCATGTAATCTTTCTCAATGTCATCTATTTGCACAACCTCTTCAATAGGTTTATGCAATCCATAGATGTTCTCCCATGTAATTGTGTTAGACTTCACAACTGATACAATGTCTTTTGATAGGATAAAGAATGTATTCTCCTTCAATGATTCCTTCACTTTCTTGTCAGAAAGATTTGGCATAAGTTGTCTCAAGGTTTCTTCTCTAGCATCCCTAAAAATATTTAATGCATTCTCTAGATGATGTGTTACTGTCTAAAGTAGGATTCTAGGAGCTTTCTTTATTAGTTTTTATGGGGAATACTAGTAGGATTTGGTCAAAACAAATCCACAAAGCCTTCGAATCCCTACATGCAAAAACTTGTCACAGAAGAAAAAGAAGAGAAGAGGCAAGGGTTTTCCTCTGAAAAATGGAGATAGAAGAAAAGTTTCTCTCAAATGTGAAAAATTCATAAGAGATAATGAGAAAAGGACAAGGCTCAACCTTATAAAGGTGAGATAGAAACCCTAAACTAAAAAAACTAGGTTGTGCATTATTAATTATTAATTAATTAATACTGCACCTAAATGAAGCTTAAGTAACTAGAGTAATATAAGCTTATATAATTAAATCAATATGATTTAAATAATAAGCATAAGCAAAAAATACTCTAATACCCCCCCTTAAGCTAAAAGTAGGGAGAAAGCTTACCTAGAAAAGCTATGAAAGCAAAAAAGGTGGATCCTAGAAATAAAGTCTGATTAGGTTCCTAATACAAAGAAATCTCTATAAACCAAAGTAAAGGAGAAAATCCAGTGGGAAAAAAACTTCTCTCCAAAAAGAGATGTAAAAGTAAGCAAAGACAAAAAATAATGACTTCAAGAGACTCTCTCAAAGTCATAAGTACAATGCATGTTGCCAACCCCCCAATGAGAGAGGGTCAAGGCTCCAAAGCCCCCCCAAAATGAAAGAACCCCTAGATCAATGAACAAACCACTATGAATCCAATGAAAAGAAGTGAAAGTTAGTGAAACTATATAAGAAACCTCAAAAGCTAAGGTGTCACTAGAAGGCCGAGCTGATGCTCAAAGAAGTAGACACAAGGATCTTGAAAGAGAATCCCCAATGTAAGTGGTATGAAAGGTGTGCTAACATTGTCATCAAGGAGGAGATGAATTTCCTCTATATAATCCTCAATAGATACACCTGGTGGCTCAACAAATGGAGCTAGAGGATGAGGTAGTGCTAAAGAAGACTTCTCCTAAATAGAAAAGAGCTCAAGAGGAGGTAGAAAGGTAGTCACAATAGTAGTCTAAGGAACCATACAGAGGTTCAAGAAACTTGATTGTACCACATGATGCTCTCTCAAAGGAGGAGAGTCGTTCTTTGGAAAAGGTGGACCAAAGTGTGAAAAGGAGTAGAGATGGGTGGAAAGATCAACTATCCCTATAGATATAATACCTCTTGTCATACTATCCCAGATGAAAACTAAATCTAGAGTGAACTCAACTGTCTTCCTGGACCCACTGTGAGAAATCTGATAAACCAAGAGAAGGTTTGCAGATAGAGATGGAACATACAAGACATCATTGAATGTGCCATCCTGAATACATATAGTGCCTTTCCCACAGACTATCATAATAGTTTTATTCCCAATGATAATATGGGGAAGAGAAGATCTCTTGAGAAGATGCCATATGGTGAGAAGCACCTAAATCCAGTATCCAAGGGGCCTATGAAAGGAATGTGAAAGAAGCCCATAATGCATGACCCTTTGCAAGATCTTGTCTAGCTGTAGGATTGATAGAAGAAAACTGATAAGAAAACCCCTGTGAGCCAAAAGAGGATGGAGAGGAAAGATTTCTTTACTAAAGAAGAGCTTGCAAATCTGCTATCTATTTTTCATAACCATCAAACTTCTTCTGATAGAAAAGTGACTCATAATGTGTTCCATTCTAACAATAGGAACATGTAGGTCTCTCAGTCTTATGTTTCTCCTTCTTAGAAGAAGATGGTGGACCAATAGAGTGCTGAGAAGAGGAATTTGATATTTTCTTTGGCTTGTATGTACTCTAATGTGACTTGGCAAGCAATGCTTGTGATTGTGAACCTATAAGAGAATTCATCTGAGTGAGCTTTGATTGCTCACGAGTCAACCAGTCATAAAAGTTCTCAAAAGAGGGCATAACATGTCGTGCACCTAGAGCATCCATAGTGGAGTAGAAGGTAGAAGTAAAAATATGATAAGGTCCTCAAAGCTTGGACAATATCAGGAAGATACACTCATCATAAGACTTTATCTTTCTAGTAACCTATAACATAGATCGAAGAGACTTCAATTTCATTAAGAAATCCTCAATACTAGTGAAGGATTCAGGAATCAAGGAGGTAAACTCTACATCTATCTATAGAATCTTGAACCGATTCATTGTTCCAAATAAGGTTGAAAACTTGTCCCACATACCCCTAGGTGTATTCAAACCATCCAGGTGAAATAGTAACCCATCTGAAATATTCATTGCAATGAGGCCCATTGCCTCATCCATCTTATTTCACTACATAAGAAGCTCATAAGGCCTCTATAGAACTGGTTGAGCCACATCGAGACATGACCATAACCCCTTTGCCATAAGAAATCTAGTCATCTGTCCTTTCCAAGTATGGTAGTTTTGAGGTGTAAGATAGGAAACATAAGAGCCTAACATTGAGAGAATAAGATGGAAGTAGAAGGGTCAATTCTAAAGTAAAAGATAGAAAGGAAAAAAAACACCCCTCCATAATGTAATAAATTGATCCCCAACTTACAAATAGCTATGTAAATGAGATAAGAGAAAAAAAGCTTCAAATATGAATCAAAAATACTTGGTACCAAATACTGTTGAAAAGACTAGAAATTTGGAAAGATCCCGTAAAGAGTTTTTCAACACTTTTTCTGGATTGAAAAATGAAGCTATAATGAAGAAGTTATGCCCTCCGAAAGATAGAACTCATTAATAGACTTCAAACACCAAAATAGGTATCAATCTAGAAAAAAAAGCCAAAAATTCCTTCTCCATCATCTTCATCTTGGAATCAAATTTTTGAGACTATTTTACAGATCTGAAAAAGACCCCCGTATGCAAGAGTTATCACAAAAAAAGAAACAAGGCCCCTGGAAGCTTGAAAAATATATATATATATTTTTAAATAATAATAAAAAATAATATCTCCGCTAGAAGAGCAGTGCTCTGGTTGAGCCGCCAATGGTGGTGGTCATTCTGAGTGGAGAAGGGTGGCAGAGAAGGTGTTGCCACCTGAACGGAGGTAGGGCAGAGCTTTGGTTGAGCTGCCGTCGGTGGTGGTGGATCGAAGCGCAGGTGGTGGCACCTATAAAATGAAAACCTGACACCATTTGGAAAGACCGACCGATGAGTTGGGGTGCTAGAACGACAACAGAAAGGTATTTTCCAACATTGATAATGCTTTGCAAGCTAGAAAATCCTTTTTTTGGATTTTATTTTTATTTTTTAAAATAAAAATACCTCGTAATGTGTGGAGAGGTCGTACTACCCTACTGGGCAAAAAGAAATTTGCCTCCTGAATCAACGTTGTCCAAATTGGACAAATTTTATATGGAAATAGGGGTTTTGATACCTTTTTGATCCATCCGTCACATCCGTTTGGCCTCAACCTACTCCAAAAATCAATGACCCCCCTATTTTTAAAAAAAAAACCCAAAAAATTCTAGATCTGTTCTACCAAACCCTCGTTCTCTATTTTCTCCAAATGACAAACAAGCTGTAGCAGATCTGGATCATATACCATGTAGGATTTGATCAAAAGAAATCCACAAAGCCTTCGAATCCTTGCATGTAAAAACTTGTCACAGAAGAAAAAGATGAGAAGAGGCAAGGGTTTTGCTCTAAAAATGGAGATAGAAGAAAAGTTTCTCTCAAATGTGAAAAATGCATAGGAGATAATGAGAAAAGTACAAAGCTCAACCTTATAAATGTGAGATAGAAACCCTAAACTAAAAAACTAAGTTGCACATTATGAATTAATAATTCACCTAAATGAAGCTTAAATAACTAGAGTAATATAAGCTTATATAATTAAATCGATATGATTTAATTAATAAGAATAAGAAAAAAATACTCTAATAATACTTCCACTTTTCCATTTTAGCCACTAAGGTTTCTTAAACTAGTTTCTCCTCTTCCCTTTTTCCTTGTTTCATATTTCAAAAATTGAAATTAGAAATACCTCCACCATCTTGAATTATTTTCAATATTTGTTCAATGGTTAGGGTTGATCTCTTGAATGTCGCTTTTTGATCTTCTTCATCATCATCATCATCACCTAGTTTGAATTTCTTCTTAGATTTTGTAGATATTCGAGTGAATAATATAGTAGATGATTTCACTAGCCTAGTTATTATAGCCTTCCCTTTCTTATTGGAAGGCTCGTCATCTTTAGATTCTTCCACCTTTGCATGCTCTTCTTCTCCTTCCTCTTCCTTAATGTCATCTCCATTTCCTTCTATTAGCAATAGATTAGAGCTGGATGATTTTATGTCCTTTAGAATTTTCTCCACTTTGTTTCTTCCTCTTTTCATAGCTTTAGGGAGCTTGATTTCCAAAGAAGTCATAGCCTTGCTCTCTTCATAGTTACCAAAATATGTTGCCTTGGGGTCTACTAGCTCATTCATAAGAGCCTCAATTATATCCCTTGCATCATCAATGTTAGCCTTATATCCTAGAGCCTAAACCCATGCCACTCTTGGCCTTACTACTTGAATATGTACTTTGTCATAATCAACAAGAAAATATATATCTTGTTCATAATATTCCATTGGCTTCTTGTGAATTTTGTATCTAGTTTGTATTTTCTCCTTAAAAGTCTCAAATTATGCATCTATAATTATTTCAAAATTATCACCCATCTCAGCTATGAGTTCACTAATTTGATGCACAACTAGTGTATCCTTCTTCTATTCAATAATTCCTTTGGAAGGGAAAAAACTCTTGAGCATAAAAGAATAAGCAGGTCATAAGAGATTCAAACTTACATGGATTATTCTTTGATGACTAAATGCTCTCCATATTTTTGCTTAGTTGATTGAGTTGCAGCTCAGAAAGGTTGAGAGACAAGTTGTTATTGACAACTTTGTAAGCTAGGTCAACAACTTCACTTGGAATATTGTTCAGATAACTCGAGTTATTGATCTTGTGGGCAATAACATGGATGTTGAGTTTGATCTGCATGTCAATAACTCTCTTCAAATTCATGCCTTTGTCATCCTATTTAGCAAGAGTCTTCTTCACAAGTTTGACCCAACCTAGGGTTTTAGTGGTTTTTTCCTTGTTAAGCATAGGTAACCATGTGATTCTATGAATCATCATCTTGGTGATCTAAATTGGTTGATCCAATGATAAATACATGTCATGAACTTGACTTAGAATAAACTTAACTCACTTTCCTTGAAAATCTCTTGGCATGTGTAGGATATGCATTTAACCTTTCATTTCCAAATGCTTGTGCTCTTGTTTCAAATTTGCATTCACACATAGCTCATTATACACATAGTTCATTTCTAGGGTTCCTAATTCTTGGATAGAAATGTGATATTATGACTAAATATCATGAATTAGAAGTACCTTAGGAGAAATCTATGATTCAGCTCCAATTGGGTAAAGTTCTTCCACAATCGTTGGCCTCAATTTGAATACTAGGGGTTTAGAGTTGATACCTTAGACCAACATTTTTGAACCTTTCTTCACTTTTCTACTAGAAGATGTCATACTGCTCATTAATACTTCAAATGCAGGAATAAAATTCAATGAAGTTTCTCTAAATCACTTGAGACTCTTCACTCTTAGCTTTGAAATTTTGTGGTTAAAAAATATCCTTTGATTTCTCCATTTAACAAAATTCAATCTTAAAATTTCCATTGATGTGTTGTAAAATAGTTAGCTTGGTGACTGGCTATCCAACTTAGCAAAGTCTTCATAACTCAAAAGATACCTTCAACTCGGTATGGTCTCTAAGCTTGAAAGAAACTTCAAGATGGTAAGAACATTGAACTCTTCATCTAAGGTTGGTTAGGTCTAGCAACCTAACCATGCTTAGTAAGATCTAACACATCACTTTAGCTATCATCAAACTTTGTGATCTCAATGCATCTAAAATGTTGATATGGACCTTTTTCTTGTCTTCATAAATAACTAGTTTGAAATGACCGAGTCACCCAACTCATTGACTTGGGTGTCAACACTTTCATTGCTCTAGCTTACATTCTCTGGAGACTTATTTACCTATTGCTACCTCTTTTGTCTTCCAATATTGTCATCCTTTTCTTTCTTTTCATCTTCAAATCTTCCTCAGTTTATATAATTCTTGGCAAGATGTCCAATTTATGTACATAGAAAACATCTCTTTTGTAGCATCTCTCTTCCTTGTGTGATGATTTATACAATTTTTTCCAATGTTCCCATACTCACCACAATAGTGACATCTATACCATGTGTTGTAATCCCAACTAAATATGGCTTTGACAATTTTTTCTACTAGGTTCAATTTCTTGGTCTTGCATTCTAAAGATATGTGCCCTTGTTTTTTGTGATTGAAACATTTTCCTTCAAACTTAGTTTTCTCTGTGCATTCACTTGCTCTATGTCCTAGATTGTTACAATTATAGCACTTCCACTGAACTTTTATTTACCATTGCTCCAAAACTTATTTTATGTATGTCCTATCTTTCAACAATGATTACAAGAAGGTCTTTTTTTCTTTTGAGCTCCTTGCTAAGATGATTCACATTATTCTGTATATCCTAATCCAAATTTTCTTTTGTGTCTAAAGTTTTCTCCTTTAATTGATTCATGCTTTCTTGAGATTTCATCATCTTTTCATTGGTTTGCTTCTCTATGCTGAGATCATTCTACAATCTTTCATTCCATGTCCTCAAGTTGAGAAGCTCTTGATTTGCACCATTGAGTTGATTAATTAAATATGTTTGTTGGATAGATAGTTGATGGATTTCATTTTCCTTTTCTTCCATTTCTTATTTTTCTTTTCCCTTTTCTACCATGACTTCACACCTTCTAACTGATTGAATTTCTTGTTCACTTTTCAGCCTTATAACTTCTTCATGCAGAGTGAGATTCTTTTTGAGTAGATCTATGATTGTTGCATAAACTTCATCTAAACTTCTTTCCTGACAAATGTCTTCAATTCTTTCTTTGATGTAGAGATTTCTATTCATCTATGTTGCAAGGTATTTTCTTCTTTTTGAGGATTGAGAGAGTTTCTCCTTCATTTTCTTACATTGTTCCATGGCCAATTGTAGATCCAACTTTTCATTTTCAATATATTTCTCCAGTTTATGTAATTCCATTGCATTGATATTTTCTCAAGCCACCAAACTTCTAATGTGAGAACCAATGCTTTGATACCAATTGTTGGAAATGTGGTGTAAACTAGGTGACTGAGAGGGGCAAGGGGTGAATCAGGAACCAATAAAATGTGTAGTTGAACTCAATAATTAAACCTTCATAATAAAATCTAATCTAATTGTATGCATGAAACACTAAAAGTAATAAAACATTCATAACACTTGACACAATATTTGGTAACCCAGAAAACTTCCAAATAGAAAGTAAAAATAGGGTGGGGATGATTCCCACAATCTTTATTACTATATTATAAAGTTATTCCTATAAAGCTTAAAATCGATTAGTTCTAGTGATTTTCCCCATTAGGAGCATTAATGACTATTAGGTCCATCTTGTGAAAGGATTTACAACATATAATGAAGTATGCACTCTGTTAGGAGATTTAGAAAAGACTATTAAGTCCACCTTGTTAGAGGATTTGACTGATGCACTTTTTATGATGAATTAGTGGTTGATCTTTGATTTGCAACTCTATTTGCTGAATGAGATTCCTTTGAAATACAATGATCTCCTGACTATTATAGATATGACTCTTCTTTTCCTTATACTTCTTGTAGCCTTCTTAATTCACACTCATACTTCTTCTTTCTTGATTAACTATGATAGTGCATTGAATATGATAATATGTATTACATATATACCAATCCAAAAAATTACCTTCTGGAGTTAGCTACAACACCTAATTCAAACAATCTTCACAAATTTAGCTTATTGTTGTAACTCAGGTTCTAAAGAGAACTCGAGTGATATTTTGACACTTGGCAACATTGTGAAATTTTTAAATTCTAGCATTAGTTTGGCACTAGGTGCCCAATCAAAATTGATCACTAAGGAGTAGAAGGAACTCGATTAGCACTGGGTGACTTGGTGAATACTAAAGAACTCAACAAACTTGGTTGACACTAAAGCTTAGTCAACACTACTTTCATTTTTCTTTGTTAATGAACTATAGCTCAGTAGACATTGATAGACTTGGTAGAAACACTAGAGCTTGGTTAACACTCAAACCTTTATCTAGTACACTAATAAACTCAATAGAAATTATGAACAACTAATTAAGTGTTAAGTCACTAATTGATAAATGATTTTAACATAAGGTCAATATTTAGTTTTTTGGAGCACTACAAAGGATAGGTCAACCCTTATATCATTTAGATCATCCCCTAGCATCTTGATATTCACTTCATCCATATTAATCTAGTATTTAAAAGAGGGATACCCTTATCTTTTCTAATCTCCTCAAATCAGTGCTCAATATCTTGGTGATTTATTCTCTTTATCTCATTCTTAGTCACATGCTTAGGAGAAATGTAATGTCATGATCAATAAAATACACATAGTTGACTAGTACTAAAGCTTCTTATGATTCCTCGCCAACTTCCACAATATCAATATTGACATTTTAATTTTCATTATGTCTCAATGGGAGGGAAATATCATCCTATGGGAGGTGGGTAAAAGGCTATTTAGGAGTAGAAGGGCTAGGAAAAAAAACATTTTCTCCATCCACCCATATGACTCTACACACACACCCTCATTCTCTAATTCCATATTATACTTGTATTGAGAAGCATAGTCTATGTGCATTAATTACTCAATAACTCAATCTCCATTTCAATGTCATCCATGTTGGGTTTAAACTTCTTGATAAAATTAGTTTAGTCAATTTCCAATTCACCCAAAATTATGTTCCACTTACTCTTACCACTACTTGGCCAAGTAGATGAGTGTTTTTCATGAGACATCCTAGGTTGTACTAAATCTCCCACATTCTTTTTAATCTCGTTTTATATAAGAAAAATTGAACATTTATGCAAAATCTTTTTTCTAGTTTTATTTTTTGGAAGGCTTCAATCCTATGGGTGAGGGAACACATTAGGTGAGAGTTGAGATAAACCCTCCTCTCGTGCCTAAAGTAATTATTTTAGGTCCTATCAAAGTAGTCATCCAGGGTTATCTATTTCATCATAACAACCAAAACCTTCATCAAAATATTTTATAGAGAATCTACAACAAAAACCCCACTAGAATGTTGTACAATTGTTTCATTTTCCACCTTATTTTTGGGAAAAGTTTTTACTACATCCTCAAAAAAATTCTTATATCAAATTTAATGCATACCTTTTTGATTGAGCCCAATGATTTCCTTTATGATTTCCCCATTAAAATGTAAATTTCTTCTCACTAGAGTAACATTACCATCCTTGCAACCTTCAACAGACCACTTTGTAACCTTCGGTTTATACCCCCTTCAGCTTCTACATGTAAGGAACAATTCCACCCTTAGATAATTTCTCCCAGGAATTGTTATCATTTTTCCATTTGTCACAAATATTTGGTGCTTGTTTCAACAAATTACCTCCCATTTTTTCAAAAATAGAGTATCAACAACATAATTTAATAGAGGATCTCATATTCAAGGTGATGAAAGTGGAAGAAAGAAAGGAGATAAATGGGAAACTGATGAAGGGTACTCCCCTTAATACAAAAAATACTCAATATAAACTAAGGAATAAAAAATAATTTGAGACATCAAAATAAGGGCTTCCTATTATCTTAAAAAAGTGTGGAATTACATAATTTAGAATTACAATACACAAACCTACATGGGCGCATTCCTTACAATAGTCTACAAGACAAAGCTACGACTATCACCCAGAACTACCTTAGACAACCTATGTGCCTTCCTTATATATAAAATTTTCACTATCCTAGAAGGTTATAGACAGTAATCCCTAAGCCTTGATGCTGACCAACCTCATATTATATTATTTTATTACACTTTATTAAACATAACTAGCACAAAAATATACAACTAAAATTTTTAGATGGCCCACTTTTGGAGACCATAACAAACAAAACGTTTGCGTATAAGGCTATTATAACCACATTCCAAAATCTTTAGCTAAAGTTCAAAATCAACTAATTGTGCAAGCATCCATTGGTCAAGGTTTAACCTTATTTTAGAGCTATTTAGGGATTCATCCCTGAGCCTAAAGTCTAAATATCCAAAATCATATAAAAAAATTTGCAATCATTGCCCTAATACATATGATATGGAAATGGAACTCATTTGGTAGGGTAATATGTCTAAGATGGATCTATACATATGAGATTAGAAAAATTTGACCACATAAGACCAACATAATAAAATTAGAAACCTTCCATAAATAGAAACTTTGATAGAAATAGCCCTTATTGGAACACAAAACTATGAAAAGAAATATTTTTGGTGGATGCAAGATTTCCCTTGTACCAAGAGTGCTCTTGCATCATACATCCATGGTAATTTGAGAAGTGACCCTTTCATGTATTATGTAGTTAGAGGAAAACCAATATGCTCAACCTTCTCCATTGCTAGCCATAATGAATTTTCCATTGACTTCTCTTTCCACCTAACTAGATATTCTTCATGTGTTGTACTCCTTATGCTCCTTCCAACATGACTATCTAATATCTCCTCAATCTTCTCTATTGATGAAGTAGTTGTTGGAATATACTATAGCATGTCTGGAAACTCATCTTCATCACCACCTTCATAATACTTTGTAAGATCTAAAATGTTAACATTGGTGAAATATTCAGTTCAAGAGGAAACTCTACTTTATTGGAATTTATAGAATCATTCCTTTTTAGTGGGTAAAAGTATAAAGTTTTGTCACCTTTCAGGCTGACTTATCAAAATGACTAAATTTGATTATTTCTATCAAAAACTCATTCTTTTCGAACATATGATCTTGATAAATTTATTCTAGCTAAGTTATGTATGGTCTAACACTTTTCCAATTGGAAATGTCTATTAAATGCATGTTTCATACTAGTTAGAATCCAATTACTAAAGAAATACAATTGTTTTAGAAAATTAATGTTTCAATAACTCTTACTATTTTTTATGATCTTTTTCTAATACCATATAAACACCATTTTTATAGAGCTCAAAGTCAAGAATATTCACATATAGAGTTCATAGTGTTTTCATTAGATATGGCATTTTATAACTAAAAAATTCTATGAGTACACATTTTAACACTTAGAAGGATGTAAATTTTGAGAAAGAAAAAATATTAAATCAAATCAATAAAAATTAAAAAGTATATGACATTATAGAGGAGAGAGTCCTCTTTTAGAATCTATAAGTTTTCTTTTGGTTGGAATATAATAATTTTGAAAAGTGTGGTGGGAGATGAACACTATCAATTTGAGTAAGTTGAATTTTGAATCATTATAAAAGAGAATATTATGATATCAAAGGGAAATAAGTTTATTTCCATGTAGTTTTGTGGTGGGAACTAGACCCCTAATTTCTAGTGTTTTTCAACAACTAAAAATTTCTCATTAAAAAATAGGAAAATATATCATTTCTTATTCCAAATAATTATTAAAATTTATAATCCTAATGTTCATCCATTTCTACACATTTCATTAGTTTAGTTCATTTTCAAATTCTAAATAATAATACCAGTTTTATGTTATTGAAGGTGAACAATTATACTTTTGTTAGCCTTTTCCTTTGTAAAAGGGTGACATAGGTTTGTGTTTCTACCCTTGTATCTTGCATGGTCCAAACTTCTTCATTTTTAGCTTATTATATGTACCTATTGGAAATATCTCCTTCCTAAAATCAATCATGACTTCATGTATAATCTAAAAATTCTTATATCTCATTTTCCACCTTAGATGTGTACTTTGTATTCATTCTTGTAATGTGCTTGTCCACCTCCTCATGGATTTTCTTTAGATGTTTAACAAGATCCTCTTCTTCAGCACTACTTACCTCTCCTTTCTCCAAATACCTTAATTTTTAAGAATGTCCAAGACTACTCATATATATAATCTGGAATGGTGATTCACTGGTACTTTTATTGTTAGAGTTATTGCATGTGAATTCTCCCTATGGTAAAATTAGATCTCACCCTTTTGGTTTGTCTCAAACCAAACATCTCAATAATTTCTATAAAATTTGATTCACAACTTATGCTTGTTCATTAGTTAGTGGATGATGGGATTAATTGAACTTCAAATATGTCTTCAAATTCTTCCATAATGTACACCATAAATACCCATCAAACTTGGTATCTCGATAACAAACTATGCTCTTTGGAAGACCATGTATTCTTATCCATTCTTTGAAAAAAAAGTCTTTTACATGAACAACATCACTAGTCTTTTTGTATGGAATTAAATATGTCGTCCTTGAAAACTTTTCAACCACCACAAGTATAAAAGCATGTCCTCATTGTGTCATTGGTAAACTAAGACCAAAATACATGTTGACATCCTTGCATCAATTCTGTGGTAAAAGTAATGGTTGATACAACCTCATATTCTACCTCATTCCTTTTTCCATCTAACATACTATACAAATCTTTACAAACTTTTTAAGATATTTGTACAACAATGGCCAGTAATAATTCTTAGCAATCAAAGAAATACTTTTCTCTCTACCAAAATACCTAGCCAATCCTCCACAATACTTTGATGAAATTATCTCTCTTAGAACTTCTTGGAATGCACAATTAATTTCCTTTAATTATCACATCATATTGGATTATAAAATCCATCCACTCTATCTTGTCAAGTGTAATAGGTTATTTACAAGCTTTCCAAGCTTCACCAAAATTTGGATCCTCTAGATACAAATTCTTCAATTCCTTGAACCCAACCACCTCAATATGGATCTCTATTAGAAAATTTTTCTACTAAAATGTCTATGACTTTATTATACTTCTCACTCTTTTATTTGAACACAAATATCTAACTTTGAAAATACTCAATCTATTTCAAATGCCTCTAGTTCAATTTTCCTTGGTTATTCCAATATTGTAAAGATTGATGATTAGTATACAAAACAAACACCTTACATAGAACAAAGCATCTCTACTTCTTGGCTCAAAAAAACTCATATTGTATTACCACTAGCATCATTTTCTACTTAAAAAATCTTATTAAAACCTAGAAATGCTAAGATGGTTGTTCTATAACTTTCTATTTCAACAAATTGAAACTCGTATATGCTTCTATAGTACACTTAAAATCTTTCCTATCCCCTCTCATTGTTGTAGTCAAGGGTCCTTAAATACTACTAAAACATTTGATAAACTTTCTATTTAAACTAGCATATCCATAGAAATATCTTACCTCTCGAGCACTCCTTGGAGTAGGACATTAAAGGATAGCTTTCACTTTCTTAGGGTCCATATTTAAACCATCTGCTAGAACTAAAAATCCTACATACACCGAATCCTTCAGAAAATTATACTTGTCAAGATTTATCAACAACTTTTCTTCCCTTAAATTTTGAAACACCCTACAAATATACATGATATGCTCTTCCAATATCTTATTAAAGATCAAATTATATATCATGTAGATGAATAATGACAAAATTATTGGGAGATTCTTTCAGTTCCTAATTCATGAGACCTAAGAAAGTTCTTGGTGTATTGGTTAGCACAAAAGGAATGGCTAACTACTTTTATAATCCTTCCCTTGTCTTGAAGGAAATCTTTCATTCATTTCCTTCTCTTATCCTGATCTGATAGTACTCGTTCTTCAAATATATCTTTGTGAAATACATAGGTCCAATCAAACAGTCCATAATATCATCTGTCCACAAAAACATAAATCTCTACTTGATCATGATCTTGGTGATAGCTCATGAATCTGTGCAAATCCTACATTCAGAATTCTTCTTTGGCATTAATGCTACTAGTACCACACATTGAATTAGACTCCCAAATCAACCCCTTCTGCAATGACTCATGCATTTTTATGTTTAAGTCTTCATTTTTTGGTAGTGTCATTCTGCGTGCTCCCTTATATGGAAAATTGGCTCCTAGAATTAGGCACATTTCATGATTAATCTTCCTTAGTGGCGGTAATCCATCAAGTGCATGACTAGAAACAATATCAAGAAACTCTTCCAACAAATCTACAAGTTTTACAAGTACCTCTTCTACTTCCTTTTTACCATCTTTTTGAATTACAATAAAACACATATACTCACATCCCATATCCTCTAGGAAGTTCCTTTCTTCAAGAAAATATACTCTAGCAACACTAAATACCTTTTCATATGTATCCTTCAATAGATTCAACTTATGTTTCACTCCATTCTTTGTCAGAGTGTAGGTATTTGGGCACCATCATGTACAACATGCCCATAAAATTGTTGCAACCCACCCAACAACATATGATATATGTCCATATGTATGATATCAGAAAGTACCTCATCTTGGTAGCTTCCAATCTTGAACTTCACTAGGCACTACTTCTTGACCATGACCTTATGGTAATCCTACACCCAATTAATATGGTATGGGTACATATGTTTCTACCTCTTGAGATTTAACTTCATGACCATATTTTTAGGCACTATATTGTTAGTACTTCCACCATCAATGATCACATTACCACACTTATCTTCAAATTTTCACATTGTATAAAAAAGTGTTTCACTTTGATCATGTTCATTCTCACTACTCATCAAGGCACTTCTATTTACCAGACGCTTCATAAAGTGATGATTTGACATCTTCATCTACATGCACAACTTTAGCCTAGCCTTCAATTCTACTATGTGTGCTTTCTTTGCACCAGGCACATTCAAAGGCCTTATGTTCTTCTCCATAGTGAACACAAGTTCCACAAAATATCCCTCTTCTAGATTCATTCCCTCTTCTTTCTCCTCGTTGATCTCTATTATTCTAATCATGAAAATAATTAGAATTATTTTCCTTTAGTTATCATTTCTAAGTTTCTAACCTCATCCTCCAACTTTTGATCTTCATTTTGACCTCCATAAGATTTTGAACTAGACCTTCATCCATGACCTCCACCGCTGTTCTTTTTTTCGTTCATCTTCTCCTAAACTCTTAGGAAAAAATCATATGCCTCTTCAATAGTTTTCATTTATACTAGACTCAATTACTCAACAATAATTGGCCTCAACTCATTAAGATAACATGAAAATATTTTATTGTCCGCTTCTACATGGCTCATTTTGATGAGAACTTGATAGATCTATTTTTTATAGATCTTGTATCTTGCTTCAGCCCTTGCATTTTCTTCAATAGATCAAGCTCACAATCCATGAGAACGAATTATCACTAAAATTTAGCTATCATCTAATCTCATTTGGTGGTTTTATCCTTTTCTCTTCTATTTCTCTCTAATTGAATCTCTTTTGACCACATCTTTGTGTGACCCTTTAGTTTGGCCTTCACAAACTTAATCCTATTAGAATCTTCAATATCTTCAAACTCAAAGTTTTCTAACTCATTGATCCAATCATCAATTCCTCTTATTGAAGATTCATAAAAAAATATGGGAACCTCAAACTTAAGTCTTTTCCAATCTTGGAAAATTCTATAAAAGATTTTTCTTCTTCTAGGTTCAAAAATTACTCTTCTTCTTGATCAATGTGTCATTATCATTCTCTTTTTCCTCACTCTCATCTCTTATAGAAAGATTCATCCCTCTAGACTTTTTTTCTTTAAATGCTTTCCTTTTTCATATGAGGTCTCTAAAACCCTAAGGTGTAACACCTTAGAAACTATGCTCTCTTAATGGAGGCATTGTCAAAATTTTGATAAGGCACTAATAAAAAATACCTCACTATTAGCATTTTGTCTACATGTTCACCACAACCATGGTCCTAACAAAAACTACCTCACATTCGGTGATATATTTACATACTCAAGAACTTCTAGTTTGATACCACTTGATGAATGGTACTAATTAATAGAAACTAAGGAACACCAAAAATTTGAGATAAATTTTTTTGGTTCCTTATTATCTTTACAAATGTGAAATTGCATAATTATGCTTCACAATATAAAAACTCATATGGATGCCTTCCTTACAATAGTCAAAAAGGTAGAGGAAACTATCACAAAGATCTTCCCTAGATAACCTGTGAGCCATTTTTATATAGGTATTTTTCACTACTTAGGAAGGTTCTAGACTCTAAGCCCTAACCATTGAGGTTGACCAACCTCATATTATATTATTTAATTACACTTTATTACAAAGAATCAGCTCAAAATAATTTACAAATTATATTTTCTGACGACCCACTTTTGGAGACCATAAAAAAAACCATTAACATGTTGGGCTACTATGACCTCATTTTGCAGTCATTTAGGCCTTCATCAGTGAGCCTAAAGTTTTGATAGCCAAAATCCACACTGAAGATCACCAATATCTACACTACTACATATGATATGACAATGAAAATCATTTAGAAGCTTGATACATCTAACATCCTCCATATATGAGATTAGAACAATCTGAGCACATGAGACCAACTTACTAAAATTAGCAAGCTTCCATATATAGCAACTATGAATAGGAACTTCCCTTATTGAAAATGTAAAACTAGAAATATAAATATACATGAGTGATGCAAGATTAACCTTACACCCAAGATGCTCTTGCATCACAAAGTGACCCAGAAGGTGTGTCATAGTTTTCAAGTATTGTGAGTGTCATAGCTTCTAAGTACCTATTGGAAATATTCAAGACTATGCTAAGTTACTAAGAGGGGAGGGGTGAATCAATAACTTCTAAAACTTTAAAAATTTCAATTCTTAATCCAAAAAGTCAATTAGCACTTAATTCATCACATCTGATCTAATTGCTTGCATGAGAAATTGAAAACATGAAAGCATCTATAAAATTTTGACACAAAGATTTGGTGAACCAAAAACCTTCCAAATAGAAACTAAAACTAGGGTGGGGATGATACCCACAAATGTACTATAGCATAAAGTTGGTCTGTTGAGGCTTACATTGATCATTTCTAATGACTTTCCTTATTTAGAGCAATTAGGACTACTAGGTCCTCCTTGTTTGAGGATTTACAGACATACAATTAAGTACGCACTTGATAAAGGGGTTTATAAAAGACTATTAGGTCTAACTTGTTAAAGGATTTGGACTAGTTCACTTGTTAGGATGAAGCAGTAGTAGATCTCTGATTTGCAACTAGATTTGTTGAAAGAGATTCTTTTGTGTACTAATCACATTTCTATGATAGATATGTCTCTACTACTCCTTATGTTGTTGTGGCCTTTACAATTCACTTTTTTTCTATTGCATTTATAACTTGAACTTTTGCATTCACATTCACATTACATCCATGCATATTCACATTCAAAATGATATGGTATAATACATTACATATATATACCAATCCAAATTGCATAATTACAAACTAGGCCATGATACAAGTTAGCACAAATATTTCAAAGTTGGCCCACATGAAGACACTTGGGTTCTAAAGATTGACTTAGTGAGGTTCTGATACTTAACATCCACTATCAATGCTCAACATCATCATGCACTTGGTAGATGTAGAAGATTAGTTAATACTGATCACTTTCAATTAGTCTTGAACTAGGTCTACAATGGTGACTTGGAAAATATTGTGCAACTTGAAAAACACTAAATTACTTGGTTAGCATAGAGTAGCTCGGTTAACATTGGCTTTGCATCTCATGAACTATGAACTTGGTAGACATTGCAATGTCTGATAACCACTGATAAACTTGGTGTATAATGAAATGCATGGTTTGAACTATTGGACTTCACACTACCTAAATGTACTTGGTAGCTGTAATGCCCCGCCAAAGGATCTAAAGAACTAACCTAGAATTTCACTAAGTTTGGAAACATTTTTTTTTTACATGAAAGTAAATACCATACATAACTTATTCACAATAACAGAAGCAATAGCAATGTCCATCTAAAAAGTAAACATAACATACATAACAGATTACATTCATTAAGATCCCTTAACGTTGAATTACATACATGAATCCATCTAGTACAACAACCACATGAAATAATAATGATAAGTCCAGTGTTCATACATTACATTTCCAAATGCTCAATCATCCACTGTACATGTCACAGGGTATGAAAGCTTAAAACAATATACATATGTGAAATAAGGTACATCATCCTATTCTAATCCATGATACATCAAAGACAATCACATGATACTCATGATACATCATCATAGAATACATATACATCCATCATAAGATCAAACATAATTAACTAAGTTCACGGTTCCTCCCAACTCTTAATAGCATCATTAGACCATCGTGGGCCCTAGCCATCCCTCTGTTAGTGTAGCTTTTTATTTTTTCTATTTTGCTAGGTTTTCCCTACACTTTTAATAATCTCGCTTAGGTTAATAAAGCATGTCTTATTAGGTGAATGGTTGTGAGGTGTCACCTTCCTACATGTGAGCATCAATTAACTATCTTGGGAAGATACTTTGCTATCTTTAGTCTGATAGATGGTTGCTCCTCATTGGTTGGTGTTGCCACCTCCTCCCTCTTCCTAGCCTATATAAGCATGCTACCTGGCTTGTATTTGTATCTCTTATTTTTGCATCCTCTTAATGCTATTTTGCTTCTAGCATTTGCATTACTCTCTTGGAGACTAACTCTATGATGCTATTTTGATTTTGTATCATTTGCATTCATAGTTTAGATATTTACTCTTTGCACTAGTTTTCTGGGTTATTAATCTTTTCAGATTCTAACATGGTATTAGAGCTTTTCTATGTGCAAGAGTAGATTTTAGTTTCCTTATTTGAGAGATTCAGGGGGGGGGGGGGCAAATAAACTTTATTGTAGTTTTTGGAAAAACGAAGTATGCTCTTCTCTTGCATCTTTGGATGATCCTGAGAATCAGAAAAGTTTTGACAAAAACAGTTTTTCTCTGGGGTTTCAATCTCAAATCTGACAACCAACTTGCATATTTGGAGTTTTCAATCAGTTTTGCAGGTTCCAGCATGCCATTGATGGACTTGAGAAGCTGATCTAGCATTTGCATGTCATATTTTGGTTGCTGGGGTCATTTTTTGATTTTTGGAGCCGTTTTTTACTGTTAAAGGCGTCTGATTTACACTACAGCAACATCTTCTGTTCATCAACAAGAAAAATGCTTTCTGGGTTTTGTTCGCAGCCCTGAAAAACCATCTGGGTATCTTTTAGATTTTGCATGCAAGCTGTATATTTTTCAGAATCGAGCATTCAAAGCTACAACCATACCCCTCTCCGTTGGCAGCCGCAGATTTGAATGCAGTTTTCAAATGTCTCGTTCTTTCTCATACGGACTCCGATTTTGATGATTCTTGTTATGAACTTGGCTATTTTTTTGTGCTCTATCCACTATTGGAGTTATTTTTTGATTTTCAAGCATGAATTCTTCAGAAATTGTAGATTCTCAGCAGCGACTGTGCACAGTTCTTGTTTTGGAAACTTCGGAGGATCATAACTTTCTCATACGACCTCATATCGAGGTGATTCTTTTTTTGAAAGTGCATGATTTTTTGAGTAGATCGCAGTGGTGCTATTCGTTTCCTTAATTATTGTGCCCAAGTTTCACTTTTAACATATGCTCTTCATGAGGGTTTGTAATGCATTGAAATCAAGACCTACTTGTGGTTTTTTGGCCATAACTTTTGCATATGGAGGTATTTTTTCGATCCGAAAGAAGCATCAAAAAGCTGGTTCTGAGACAGAGATACTGGTATAGGTTTTTTTTGAGTTTTGATATAGTTTGGTTGCCTGTTATGGCAATCAAAGTCAGATGTTCTATTTTGCACTCCGAGAGGTGTATCTTGAGCTTTCGATCTCTGTTTTTGGACTTCTTTATATCGCTGGAAAGCTCTTTCTATGCTCTTTCTAGTGATGTTGGTTGTTGTTCCAGATTCTGTTCCAGACACATCTTATTCAGTCTTTTGCATTTTAGCATTCTGGTGGATATTTTGTTTATTTCAGGTCCAGAGATCGATTTTGTTGCTTCAGTTGCTTCGTTTTTGGCTTTACCTTCTTTTGTTTCAGCCTTATATTTTTTCTGATCATTGTTGATATTCACTGTAAGCATCTTTATGCAACACACTGAGATAAAGTGCCACTCTTGCGATTTGGGATCCTTTTCATCATTGTGATTCGTTGTACTCGCACTATTATATAAAGTGCCATGGGGGGGATAGTTGTTTGCCGATTATAGGCCCTCTTTCTCTAATTCCTCATGCAGTGTCGACGACACATGCCTTTATTTGTGTTTGTACCTCACTCTCGATGTGTTTGGCTCCTGTGTTGTAGGAGATTTTTGGCCCATCTTTTCAGCTGCTTGTCACCTCACCTACCTTAAGGGGAGGTTATATTGTTGTTTTATGCTTCTTTGGTTGATGGTTTGTGCCTTCTATTTCCATGGAGGTTCCTTTGGTTGATGGTTCGTGCCTTCTATTTCTATGGGGGTTCTACAGATCAGCATTTTGACAGAGTTTTGCGGTTCTTCATGCTTCAGTGATGCTGCTTCTTCATGATCACTCCTTCTTCCTGTTTTAGGGGACAATTTCCCTAGTGGGAGACTTCTTCAGTTCTTCACTAGGTTCTTACCTCTTTTGGGGGGAGGGTTTTTCCCTTGTGGTTTTCTCTCTTTTCCCACTTTCAGAGGTTGCATCTTCTTGTATTGTACTTGGGTACCTAACATGGCCTCTTTGTCGGGACCCATTTCTACATCCACCTAAGCTTCGCTTATGGGGGGGTGTTAGTGTAGCTTTTTATTTTTTCTATTTTGCTAGGTTTTTCCTACACTTTTAATAATCTCGCTTAGGTTAATAAAGCATGTCTTATTAGGTGAATGGTTGTGAGGTGTCACCTTCCTACATGTGAGCATCAATTAACTATCTTGGGAAGATACTTTGCTATCTTTAGTCCGATAGATGGTTGCTCCTCATTGGTTGGTGTTGCCACCTCCTCCCTCTTCCTAGCCTATATAAGCATGCTACCTGGCTTGTATTTGTATCTCTTATTTTTGCATCCTCTTAATGCTATTTTGCTTCTAGCATTTGCATTACTCTCTTGGAGACTAACTCTATGATGCTATTTTGATTTTGTATCATTTGCATTCATAGTTTAGATATTTACTCTTTGCACTAGTTTTCTGGGTTATTAATCTTTTCAGATTCTAACACCCTCTGTGCGTAACATTCCAAATTACCGAAGAGATCATCGGTATTAACATAGTAGGAATGTCACTCCTAACATATACAACATCATATGTAGAAAGTAATCTAACATGCAAATATAAGCATAGGATAACATTATCTAACATATGCTAATCATCAATGAAAGGATACATATCCACCATCACGAAGGATGCATTAGCCACGATGTCTCAATGAATCTCAAATGATAAGAGTGGAAAATACACTACCACCCAACCGCGTGGTACCTAAGTGGTCCACTCCCACCGTGCTAAGGAGATAATCTCAAGTCCCAAACATGCTATCCATAACACATAGCACAAATCTCTATAGTCAAAGAATCCTAAAAGTAAACTAACTCAAAGGTTCCAATCAAAAAAATGACATCTAATCCTAGAGGCACACAATGACATGTAGGAAACTACTATGCAAGCGGGAAAATGTCATCACAATTATCACGTACAAGTTACCTTGGTAGTTAGCTAAACTCCATAGGTCCATACTGATTTCATGCAGCCACTAGTACCCTCTCATACTGACGAGGCATACTACGGAATGCAAGGTCGCAACAATGCATCTCACTACTCCCATCTTAGCCTGTACAAGCACTCAAGACATGGGTGAAAACAAAACACTTATCTTTTTAGGCTCATTTTGTTAGTATTAGGTGTGAATGTTATCACTTATTAATCCAACTTACAATGAGTTACCCTGGCAGCCTCTTAGGGCCCCAGCCCCCATTGCAAGCCACTTCCCATCACTACATGCAGATATCCTACCCTAATGCTCATGGACTCATAAATATCAAAATCACAAAAGATAATCCATAAAATCATCAAATATGCATAAAAGCATCAAATCTCGATGAGAAAACATCCATAGAAAATCATGAACACAACAGCTCTCTATTGGCAACTGAAGTATCACTGGTAATCAAAGTATCTAGTAGTTCTCAATAACCAAAAAATATATATCTCAATCATACTGATCAAAGACTCCAAAAATGGTTGAGTCAAACATGTCACAACATGACATCATCAAGAATAAATCCACATCTCAGTCCCATCATGGCGACTAGAAAATAATCAAGGATAACTGATCGATAACTCAAAAATGATTAGCTCAAGTGTCTCATACACATACATCTCAGCTTCACACATGAAGGCTGATGAACAAATACAAACAGTAAATACAAACATTTCATAGAGCATATGATCACATTGCCATGGTTGGGCTTATAAAGATCGAGACCAAATAAGATCAACATGCCAACACATCTCATAACCCCCGAGCCTCTGGTAATGACCTAGGACTAGTCAACACTAGTTAACCCAAAACCCAAAAGAAGAAGCATATAGAATACACGATGCAAACATATGTTTTGATTTTGCTAAGTTTTTAAATATGAATTTAAAAGTCTTAGTTTACATATTATCAAATTATATTAAGTGGAGAAATTTCATGTTTTTCCTAGCCCATGTATTTGTTTGATATATAAAAGTTTCTCTTCAAAACTATTAGACTCCATTTGCTAATTGTACTAATAATATTTTGTCTATATAAACGTTGTTGGAAAAAGATCCCTATCACAAACCAATAAGACTCATTGTAGATTTTAACATGAATAATCTTCAAATTCTTAACATTATTATCTTCATTAAATAACTCTAAAATTGTTTAATATATATTAAATAGTATTCAATATACATTATAAAAATTCCAATATATAAACTATCTTAAAATTTCTTTTCTTTTAATTTTCTCTCATTTTAAAAATCCATTTACTTAGATTGACTAATAATTAATTAAACTTCTTCTAATCTTAATTAAATTTGATTTAATTAGATTAGATAATAAAAACTAATGCATATTAATAAGATTCTAATAAGGGAAGATTGCAATAATATCTTTAATCCATTCCATGCTTTGGTATATTATTTTTTTGTAAAGTTTTAGCATAAAGAACTCTTGGTTATGGGAAATGGAGAAATATCTGTCTTTGAATAAAACAGCCTTAGTACGACGGCCATATCTCCCTAATGAACCGTTGGATTGGGCTGAAATTGAAATATGTTGAAGAGGGCCAAGTTGCGCCAATTTTGATTGGAGCGATCGAATAAATTAGATCACAATAAAAAGTTATGAATGACTGAGTTCGGGTCTATCCAAGGGGCAGGGACAGGGAAGTTTGTGATGAATTAAAAATTTCCTCTTAAAATAATTGTTCTCTAAATTTAACCATAAAAGGGTTTATTCATACGCATCCAAAAATATAATTAATAGAAAGATTACATCTAATCATTCAAATTTTCACCATAAAATTTCTATTTTAATTCCAAATCTTGTCTTTCTAATTTAATATAAATTCGAACCCAAATTCGATTCATATCTAATTATTTCTCCTTAATTGGATCTAGGGTTTTTCTATTGTTTTCTTCTCAACAAAATAACATATCTAGATTCTAATTTCAAATTACAGATTCAATCATAGAGAAGTTTCAGACACAGACACAATGAAGACAGGAATACATGATGCGGAAATAGCATTAGTAAAATCACAAGAATCTACCCGAATTCTGATGCTAATTCACTCTTCCTCAAAAAACCCGCAGAGCAAGCTCCTTTCTTCCAAGTTCTTGAGTCCTCCCATGCTCCAATTGCTCTCCACGCTATCTCTAAGCTTCTATGAATGCCTAAATACAAAGAGCTCTCATAAAACCTTTGGAATGCTTCTTGAAATAGCTGGAAGGTGTCACCAATTAAGCATGGGTCTTTTCCAACCTTTTTGATGAGTCATAGAGTTGTAAACACCTTGTGCTTAATTGATGCACTAACCCTCATGTTGTTGACACATGTTAATTCTCATGTAAGCTTATAACTCCAATTTACTTTTTAAAGAATTTCTATTTAAATTTTATAACTTTTATTATTATTATTTTATTTATTACTTTATTATTATTTTATAATTATTATTAGTTTTAATTTTTAGTTTTTTTTATTTAATTCCTTTCCTCAATAATTCACATTTAATTAATTACAATCAAAATATCAAAGATCATGATATTTTATTAATTTTCTCAAATAAATAATTTATTAATTAAATCTATTTGTTAAGACTTAATTAATAAAAAATTCACCATAGACCTCCAAGATAAAATATGAAAACTCATCATAGAACAAATCATACAAAATAAATCTAAAGGGTTAAAAATTATGAATTATGTCATCCGACACATTCGGTGGGTATTCAACTTTGATACTTGTCCTAACTCACTAGGACAAATGGTTTTTAGGTTTGGAATTTGAACATGAGAATTTATCTCGCTTCTCTTATCATTGAGATAGTATAATAGGGTACGCTCATCCTGGCAATTCAGGATAGTCGATACCCAGTACTTGCAACCTGTAGAAAAACTATGCATGTACATATGATATATAATGCTAAGCTAAACAGACAATGGCAGGAAGTGGTGCATCGTGTAGATCCTGACTAAGCAGGTGACTATGACTGCCTTTCTTAACCACATCAGAAATGCCATACAATAAGAAAACACGCACACCATACATATGCAAGTATGGGGTAAGTAACCATAATAAAACACATGAGATAATAAACCATCTAACTAATCATCATACATACATGAAATGTAAAGTCTAAATGATCTCATCATATATCAACTGAATCCCTATCATAATATCTAATAGTGTCAAAACAACACCACTAAACCATCAACATAAAACTAGTCTACATAGTCTGATAATAATAGCAACAATAAGTTTAGAAAAGATGTGAACGAGGGTAGCCACTACATCCACCCCCCCTTGAATTAGGCTTACTCCTGGAAGCCTACAAACAAATAGGGATATAACTCCCTCAATCTAGCTGCATCCTCCCAAGTAGCTGAAGAATCATTAGTAGGATCCCATTGGACCTGTACCTGCTCGATGGTTTGACCCTTGAGGGTAAACTCCCGCTGCTCCAGAATACGAACCGGCTCTAAAGCTAGCTGTCCGTCCTCTACCTGCAACGCATTCCAATCAGCAACATGCACAATATCAAGAATATACTGCCTAAGCACTGAAACATGGAAAACATCATGAATGCGAGCTAGGCTAGGTGGTAGAGCAAGACGGTAAGTAACCGGGCCAATCCTCTCCAAAATCTTGAATGGTCCCACAAAGTGAGGTGCTAGCTTAGAACCCTTTTCGTACCGGATCGGACTCTTTCGCAGTCGCACTCTCAAGAAAACCTTATCACCCACAACAAAGTGCTTATCAGTCCTATGAGCATCGGCATACTTCTTCTACCTATCCTGTGCCATAGTCAAATGCTCATGGATACGCACTACCTGTTGCTCCATATCACGAAGCATCTTAGGACCCAATAGAATGCGATCCTCAAGGCTGTCCCAACTCAATGGTGTATGACAAGGACATCCATGTAATGCCATAAAAGGTGTCGTGCCAATAGAACTATGATACCCATTATTGTAAGCAAACTCCCTAGGTAGAGATAGTCCTCCCAATGTGTCTGCCTATCCATCACATACATTCGTAACATATCCTCCAAAACTTGGTTCACCCTCTCTGTCTGACCATCAGTCTCTGGATGATATGTCGAACTGAAGTTTAGCTGCGCTCCAAGCTCATGCTGCAATGATGTCCAAAATGCAGATGTGAATATAGGATCCCTGTCAGAAATGATCTTCCTAGAAATACCATGTAATCTCACAATGTCACGCATGAAGACATTCGCTACAGAAGCTGCTATGTAGGAAGACCTGATCGGTGAAAAATGTGCCACCTTAGTCAACTGATCAATGGTAACCATGATAGCATCATGACATTGAACTCTCATAGGTAATCCTACTATAAAATCCATGGAGATGATATCCCATTTCCAAGAAGGAATGAGATTAGGCTGCAAAAGTCCAGCCGGGTGCTGGTGTTCTGCCTTAACTCTCTGACACTCAAGACACCTAGCCACAAAATCAGCAATATCTTGCTTCATCCCGGACCAAAAGAACAAACGTCTCAAATCAGCATGCATCTTCTTGACACCTGGATGTGCTGAGTAAGGTGTACAATGGGCTTCTGCCAGAATCAATGTGTGAAGCTCATCCAGTAATGGCACATAAATCCTCCCTAAATGTCTCAAAAGACCATTTGATTCTCGAACGTAACCTACAAATTTACCTTCCAAGGATCTCGCTGAATCTATCTCTCTACACACTTCCTAATACCAGGAATCCATAGGAAGTGTCTGAAGAATCTGACTCCTCAAATCCACACTAAGAGTCATCGATGTTACCACATGTCTCCTGCAACTCAAAGCATCTGCCACCACATTCTCGTTACCCTGAATGTACTTAACCTCAAAATCATACTCGAATGAAAATTCCATCCATCGTCTCTGGTGAGCATTCAAATTAGGCCGAGTAAAAATGTACTAAAGACTACAATGATCACTATGTAGCTCAAATCTGTGCCCCAGCAAGAAATGTCTCCACCTTGTCAAAGCATGAACTACTACTACCAACTCAAGATCATGTGTAGGGTAATTTAACTCATGATCCTTGAGCTTGCATGATTCATACGCAATCACCCCTCCATTCTATATCTACACTACTCCAATTCCTTCAAGAGAAGCATCTGTACACACCATGAAATCACCTTCTGAATCAGGTACAGCTAAAATCGGTGCACTAGTCAAAAGCTCCTTGAGCCTCTGAAATAATTCCTCACATTTCTCTGTCCACACAAACTTCTTACATTTCCTCCAAAGAGAAGTGATAGGATGTGCTATTCTAGAGAAGTTTTGGACAAATCTACGATAATAACCAGCTAAACCCATAAAACTACGAATCTCTGACACATTAGTTAGGGTAGGCCAATCTATTATCACCTAAATCTTTGCAAGATCCACTGAACTACCATCACCTGAGATAACATGCCCTAAATACTGAATCTCTGATTTGAAGAACTTACACTTAGCGGCATTGGCATAAAGCTGATTGCCTCTCAAACACTGCTATACCAACCGCAGGTGTTCCTCATGCTCCTTCTGAGTCTTAAAAAATATCAATATGTCATCAAGAAACATGAGAACAAACTTATCAAGATATGATCGAAAAATACCATTCATCAAACTCATGAACACTGATGGAGCATTAGTCAACCTGAAAGGTACCACTGTGAACTCATAATGCTCATAGCACATTTGAAAAGTCGTCTTGTGAATATCTGCTTCCTTAATACGAAGCTAGTTGTATCCTGACTTAAGGTCAATCTTGGAGAATATTGTAGCTCCCTTGATCTAATCAAATAAGTCATCAATCCTAGGCAAAGGATACCTGTTCTTAATATTCACCTTGTTCAACTGTCTGTAGTCAATACAAAAGGCATAAAGAACCATCTTTCTTCTTCACAAAGAGCAATAGAGCTCCCCATGGTGATACACTAGGTTGAATGCTCCCTTTGGCCAAAAGTTCCTCTAGCTAAAGACATAGCTCACCCAGTTCCTGAGTAGTCATACGATAAGGAGCTTTAGAGATAGGCTCCGCTCCAGGAATTAGATCAATGCTAAAATCAATGTCCCTCTTTGGAGGCATGCTTGGAATCTCACTTGGGAAGACATCTGTGTAATCCTGTAAAATCGGGTGATCTAAAGTCTTCTTCACAAGATCTTCCTCATCAAGATCATTTACCATAACAGAAAATATTTGACATCCCTTACAGAAACTTCGCTTCAATTGCATAGCAGAAATCATCCGTAGAGATATAGGCCTCAGTATCCCAACTATCCTCACATCATTCCCTTGGTCATCTTGGCACAAAATAATCTTCTTCCTACAATCTATACTGGCTCTATGAGATCCAAGCCAATCCATGCCTAGAACCACATCATAGGAACCAAGGGGTATGACTTGAAGATCCACTACCGTATCAAAGTTCCCTAAGCTAAGCCCACACTTATGAACTATAGAATCTGTGGAGGCCTTAATCCCTGAGGCTCGTTCCACTTGCCAAGCATGATCTTGCTTCACCATATCTAGCTTACACTTAGAAACTATAGATGGTGAAATAAATGAATCTGTAGCTCTTGAATCAAATAACACTGAAAGTGATATACCTCGAATAGCACCTGTGGTCTCAATCATTGTTCCCTGATGATCTGCCTGATGCTGGTCAACTGCTGCAAAAACTCTATGAGCTCTCCTTGCATCACCAACTGTGGGTTCTAAAGCTGTAGGCCTAGGTCCTGAAAACTGAGGTGCTCACTATGGACACTGAGCTGCATAATGTCCAATCTAACCACATGAAAAACATTCTATATTCTTGCCAGATCCTCTTCCCATAGGTTGTACATTAGATTGCTGGTGACTGTTCCCGCTTACAAAAGACTGGCTAATTTGAGCTGGTTGATTGGACTAATTCTATTTATTGCATTGAGCATTGTGGTTGTTCTTAAACTTAGAACCTTTTCCACCACCTTGAGCCTGATAATTTGATCACTTCTACTGCTGCGTCTGCTAAGACTGTTGTTGATACTGTTTTCCCTTAGAAAAGAAAGGCTTCTTGTTACCACCTAAATCGAAGTTGCCTTTAGATCCTGATGCTACTGGTGCTCCTACAAAACCACCTTGACCAAGGTTGACACTTTTCTCAACAAGGATTGCTCGATGTACCGCATCTTTGAGAGTTTTTGGCTCAAATACCTTGACACCCCCAATTATACGGTTATTCAAACCCTTGACTGCCAAAGTGTACTTCTTGAGATTATGAAACTCATCTGCCCTTTGTAGTTTCCATTCCTCTGGTAGGAATCGTTCATGGAAACTCTCTAAGAATAGTTCCCACGTGACACTGCTCATATCAATTCCCAGCTTCTTCTCCTCAATCATCCACCAAGTGGCCCCAAAATTCTCTAAATTAGTGATTGCAAATCTTGCCTTAACATTGCTATCAAAATCCTGCATGGCAAAAATCCTGTCGAGGGAAATCAGCCACTACTCAGCCACATAACTAGAACCTTGCCCATTGAAAGGCTTGACCTTGGATCTTGAAAGATCCTTCATCTGAGTGGATACAATGGACCTCTGACGATCCTTTCGAGGACTTCTAGATCTGGGTCTATGCTCTTGTTCTATCTGGTGCACTTTAGGTTGTTCTTGAACAGGAGGTAGACGTTCTAAAATAGTATGCATCATCTTTCTCAAACCAACCTCTTCAAACTCAGCCTAGTCCTCTCTATGACTCTCTTCCTGCTGCCTATTAGAGTGCTCTTCCCTGCTCTCTACATGAGCTGATCCTCATGGGCAAACTCATGGGCACTGACAGCTCTGCCATGACCATGGCCTCTTCCTCAGCCTCTACCATGGCCTCTAACAGAAGACCCAGTCCCAGACACCATCTTACAACAGAACAAGGTACTGCTACAATCAAAAGACACATGTTTGCAATAAAATAAGTTCAATTCTATGTTTAGGTTTAAGTAAAATCTCCTATTTTGAAAACTAAGTGTTGAAGTATGAAAAATATTCAAGTAATAGTTCAGGTTCTATTTCAGTTCACCTAGTTTCAAGTTGAAGAGATACACTTAATAGTTCACAGTTCTAGTTGTTTCAAAATACCCAGAGCTCCCAATGTAGAAACTCAGGCTCTGATACCAAATGTAATGCCCCACCAAAGGATCTAAAGAATTAACCTAGAATTTCACTAAGTTTGGTAACATTTTTTTTTACATGAAAGTAAATAGCATAAATAACTTATTCACAATAATGGAAGCAATAGCAATGTCCATCTGAAAAGTAAACATAACATACATAATAGATTACATTCATTAAGATCCCTTAACGTTGAATTACATACATGAATCCATCTAGTACAACAACCACATAAAATAATAATGATAAGTCCAATGTTCATAAATTACATTTCCAAATGCGCAATCATCCACTGTACATGTTACAGGGTATGAAGGCTTAAAAGAATATACATATGTGAAATAAGGTACATCATCCTATTCTAATCCATGATACATCAAAGACAATCATATGATACTCATGATACATCATCATAGAATACATGTACATCCATCATAAGATCAAACATAATTAACTAAGTGCATGGTTCCTCCCAATCGTTAATGGCACCATTAGACCATCGTGGGCCCTAGCCATCCCTCCGTGCATAACATCACAAATCACCGAAGAGATCATCAGTATTAACATAATAGGAATGTCACTCCTAACATATACAACATCATATGTAGAAAGTAATCTAACATGCAAATGTAAGCATAAGATAACATCATCTAACATATGCTAATCATCAATGAAAGGATACATATCCACCATCACGAAGGACACATCAGCCACGATGTCTCAATGAATCTCAAATGATAAGAGTAGAAAATATACTACCACCCAACCGCATGGTACCTAAGTGGTCCACTCCCATCGTGCTGAGGAGATAATCTCATGTCCCAAATAGGCAATCCATAATACATAGCACAAATCTCTATAGTCCAAGAATCCTAAAAGTACACTAACTCAAAGGTTCCAATCACAAAACTGACATCTAATCCCAGAGGCACACAATGACATGTAGGAACCGACTATGCAAGCGGGAAAGTGTCATCGCAATTATCACGTACAAGTTACCCTGGTTGTTAGCTAAACTCCACGGGTCCATACTATTTTCATGCAGCCACTAGTACCCTCTCATACTGACGAGGTATACTACAGAATGCAAGGTCACAACCATGCATCTCACAACTCCCATCCTAGCCTATACAAGCACTCAAGGCATGGGCGAGAACAAAACACTTATCTTTTTAGGTTCATTTTGTTAGTATTAGGTGTGAATGTTATCACTTATTAAGCCAACTTACAATGAGTTACCTTGGCAGCCTCTTAGGGCCCTGGCCCCCATTGCAAGGCACTTCCCGTCACTACATGCAGATATCCTACCCTTGTGCTCATGGACTCATAAATATCAAAATCACAAAAGATAATCCGTAAAATCATTAAATATGCATAAAAGCATCAAATATCCATGAGCAAACATCCATAGAAAATCATGAACACAATAGTTCTCTATTGGCAACTGAAGTATCACTGATAAGCAAAGTATCCAATGGTTCTCAATAACCAAAATATATATCTCAATCATACTGATCGAAGACTCCAAAAATAGTTGAGTCAAACATGTCACAACATGACATCATCAAGAATAAATCCACATCTCAGTCCCATCATGGCGACTAGAAAATAATCAAGGATAACTGATCGATAACTCAAAAATGATTAGCTCAAGTGTCTCATACACATACATCTCAGCTTCACACAGGAAGACTGATGAACAAATACAAACAGTAAATATAAACATTTCATAGAGCATACAATCACATTACCATGGTTGGGCTTATAAAGATCGAGACCAAATAAGATCAACATGTCAACACATCTCAGAACCCCTGAGCCTCTAGTAACAATCTAAGACTGGTCAACACTAGTTAACCCAAAACCCAAAACAAGAAGCATATAGAATACACGATGCAAACACATGTTTTGGTTTTACTAAGTTTTTAAATTTGAATTTAAATGTCTCAGTTTACCTATTCCCAAATTATATTAAGTGAAGAAATTTCACGTTTTTCCTAACCCATGTATTTGTTTGATAGATAAAAGTTTCTCCTCAAAACTATTAGACTCCATTTGCTAATTGTACTAATAATATTTTGTCTATATAAACATTGTTTGAAAAAGATACCTATCACAAACCAATAAGACTCATTGTAGATTTTAACATGAATAATCTCCAAATTCTTAACATTATCATCTTCATTAAGCAACTCTAAAATTGTTTAATATATATTAAATAGTATTCAATATACATTATAAAACTTCCACTATATAAACTATATTAAAATCTCTTTTCTTTTAATTTTCTCTCATTTAAAAATCCATTTACTTAGATTGACTAATAACTAATTACACTTCTTCTAATCTTAATTAAATTTTATTTAATTAGATTAGATAATAAAAACTAATGCATATTAATAAGATTCTAATAAGGGAAGATTGCAATAATATCTTTAATCCATTCCATGCTTTGGTATATTATTTTTTTGTGAAGTTTTAGCATAAAGAACTCTTGGTTATGAAAAATGGAGAAATATCTGTCTTTGAATAAAACAGTCTCAGTACAACGGCCATATCTCCCTAATGAACTGTTGGATTAGGCTGAAATTGAAATATGTTGGAGAGGGCCAAGTTATGCCAATTTTGACTAGAGCGATCGAATAAATTTGATCACAATAAAAAATTATGAATGACTGAGTTTGGGTCTATTCAAGGGACAGCGATAGGGCAGTTTGTGATGAATTAAAAATTTCCTCTTAAAATAATTGTTCTCTAAATTTAACCATAAAAGGGTTTATTCATACGCATCCAACAATATAATTGATAGAAAGATTACATCTAATCATTCGAATTTTCACCATAAAATTTCTATTTTAATTCCAAATCTTGTCTTTCTAATTTAATATAAATTCGAACCCAAATCCGATTCATATCTGATTATTTCTCCTTAATTGGATCTAGGGTTTTTCTATTGTTTTCTTCTCAACCAAATAGCATATCTAGATTCCAATTTCAAATTACAGATTCAATCATAGAGAAGTTTCAAACATAGACACAATGAAGACAGGAATGCATGATGCGGAAATAGCATAAGTAAAATCACAAGAATCTACCTAGATTCTGATGCTAATTGGCCCTTCCTCAGAAAACTCGCAGAGCAAGCTCCCTTCTTCTGAGTTCTTGAGTCCTCCCATGCTCCAATTTCTCTCCACGCTATCTCTAAGCTTTTATGAATGCCTGAATACAAAGAGCTCTCAAGAAACCTTTGGAATGCTTCTTGAAACAGCTGGGAGGTGTCACCAACTAAGCATGGGTCTTTTCCAACCTTTTTGATGAGTCATAGAGTTGTAGACATCTTGTGCTTAATTGACGCACTAACCCCCGTATTGTTGACACATGTTAATTCCCATGCAAGCTTATAACTCCAATTTACTTTTTAAATAATTTCTATTTAAATTTAATAACTTTTATTTTAATTTTTTTATAACTTTTATTATTATTATTTTATTTATTACTTTATGATTATTTTATAATTATTATTAATTTTAATTTCTAGTTTTCTTTTGTTTAATTCCTTTCCTCAATAATTCACATTTAATTAATTACAATCAAAATATCAAAGATCATGATATTTTATTAATTTTCTCAAATAAATAATTTTTTAATTAAATCTATTTGTTAAGACTTAATTAATGGAAAATTCACCATAGACCTCCAAGATAAAATATGAAAACCCATCATAGAACAAATCATACAAAATAAATCTAAAGGGTTAAAAATTATGAAATATGTCATCCGACACATTGGGTGGGTATTCAACTTTGATAATTTTCCTAACTCACTAGGAGAAATGGTTTTTAGGTTTGGGATTTGGACTTGAGAATTTATCTCCCTTCTCTTATCATTGAGATAGTATAATAGGGTATGCTCATCTTGGCAATTCAGGTAAGTCGATACCCGGTACTTGCAACCTGCAAAAAAACCATGCATGTACATACAATATATAATGCTAAGCTAAACAGACAATGGCAGGAAGTGGTGCATCGTGTAGATCTCAACTAAGCAGGTGACTACGACTCCCTTCCTTAACCACATCAGAAACACCATACAATAAGAAAACACGCACACCATACACATGCAAGTATGGGGTAAGTAACCATAATAAAACACATGAGATAATAAACCATCTAACTAATCATCATTAATAACTAAAAACAATGTAATGATCATCATATATACATGAAATTTAAAGTCTAAATGATCTCATCATATATCAACTGAATCCCTATCATAATATCTGATAGTGTCAAAACAAAACCACTAAACCATCAACATAAAACTAGTCTACATAGTCTGATAATAATAGCAACAATAAATCTAGAAAATATGTCAACGAGGGTAGGCACTACAGTAGCCACTAGAATTTTTCCAAAGGACTTGGTAGCAACTGTAGAACTTGATGGCTAGTGAATTACACAAAAAACATTTTAAACTATTCAATGAGCTTGGTAGCTATACACAATCTAAATAAGTGTGTCACTAATAAAAACCTTGACTGATATGTCAACAATCTTCCCCTTTGGCATTAGAGAAAAAAATTCTTATTAGCCGAAACTAAATACGTTGTATTCATCACCATGTGATACTAACTCAGTAGAGTATACTAAATTCTTTTTTATATTTTTCAAATTTGATTTTGTAAGGTATATACAATATACTATACATCTTTTTCTACATACAACATGTCTTATTGATCATTTCACATTTATTACAAGTGCTCTCCCATAGCTTATTGCTCCTCATACTAGGTGTCTTTCTATGTACATGTCTTCCTTCCCCATAACAAATGGCTTTCTCCAATATAATTTTGTCCCCCTTTTTGACAGTAATGCCAAAGATTATTTTCACTTATTTACATAGAAAAACAAAAATGGGGTAAGAATTTAGAATTTACCTTGAGAGTTATTGCCAAGGTTTTATCCCAATTTTCTTGCAAGACCTTGCATTTTTGAAGTGCAATTTGCACCTCTACTGATAGTTCAATCATTGTTGGAATATTCAAATATGGAAAGAATACTTATGAGAGGTGGGGGGGTGAATCAGAAGTATCCCACTTTAACTAATAAAACTTCTGGGTGAAAGTAAATTGCATGCATGTAAATACATCTAGTAAACATGAAACTAAGACATGCATCAACAACTCATAACATTGGAATTTGGTAACCCAAAAACCCTCCAGGAATAAGAAGGTAAAACTGGGGTGGGGATGATACCCACAAAAATGACTGCAGCAATATTGTTCAACCACTTCTGATGGTCTGCATTGTTAAAGGCCTACCCTGTTAAAGGCTTTACACTGTATTAATAGTGACATGGTTAAAGGCTTTACAAACACTTTACATGAAGTGTCACCCTGTTAAAGGATTTAATCACCTAATTAAAGGATCTTTGAAATAGTTGTTAAGCTAACCTATCACCATAGGATTTTCATTCTAATACAATTGCTAAAAAGTATTAGGTATAATGAACCTGATAGATTACAATCCTTGATTGCTGAATGCAGGCACCTGTTCTGCTTTCTCTGATCTTGATCCTTTTGTGATCTGATAACCCTCGCTTCTGAAAATAGATTTTCTTGTGCACCCTTGTATGTCCACTCATATATTTTACAATAAAATTTTGTCTTTCTTATAAAGACATTTGACAATTTAGGGTTAGGTATGGATCTACGATCCATATTCAATCTCCATTTTTTGCTTATTATTTGTATTTCTTCTATTGGTTGCATGCCTTTATCATTTTTCTTATTGGCTGCATGTAGATTGCATAGGAAAGACAAAAGATTTGATCTCATCATTAAATCCTTCGAGATTTACCTTATTTCGACTACAAAAACTATTTGCATCATAGTTTGTGCAATTACAAACACTTATGCTGATATTCTGAGTTACTCAGCTCCTGAAGTATTGCTGATACTCAGCACATGCTGTTTCCTAGATAGCTCGACACCTAAACAAAACTGTATCATTCAGCACCTTATGTTACTTAGCACTTGTTAACACTCGACACCTTATGTTGCTTGGCACTTGTTAACACTCGTCACCTTATGTTGCTCGGCACTTGTTAACACTTGGCACCTAATCTTCACTTGGCATCTGAAAACTACTCGGCACATGAAGATCACTCGACACCTAAAGTCTTTCCTAACTCGGCATTTTTTGTGGCTTAGCATGCATGGTGTACTCGGCTCCAATATAGAGTAGGTAAGTGTTATTGACACTCAAGTGTCAAAAACCATTATGAGCTTAACAAATCATATGATCTACAATAGAGAAGTTATTATCATGGATTAGATTTTTTAAATATACAATATGTTTCTACATTGCACCCATGATTGGAAGGATCTTATTTGTATGTGAATCAATGTTGATTAGATCCTTGCTTCTTCTCTTAGCAATTTAGCTTGCATGTCTAACAAAAATATGATTTTCTTGAAATGTGCAGAGCTTGAACTAGGGAAAAGTTGCAGCTTTTGAGTACTTGCCTTTAGGCCTATATCTATTTTGGACAATTTTTCCTTTATTTCCTTTGTATACTCAGAGACATCACATAGTTTCCCAAAAATTGATGACACATTTGAATAGGATGCCTCAAGATTGACCAAAATTGTAGAAAGCTCTACTTCATAAATGGCTATTTGTTGAGCAATGTGCTCTAGCACTTTATTGTTAAATTTATTTTTAGCATTTTCAACTAGCTTATATTGACCATCGGTGTCCTCATTGAATTTTTGCATTTCTTCTGCTAGCTGATACAAAATAGGTTGAGAAGAATCAACCTCAATTCCTATTGCCTTGATCAAAATGTTATTGGCATCTTCAATTATCTTATATTCCTTATCTCTCTCCTCTCTTAATATTTTTTGCTTAGCCTTTTTCTGGAGGAGTTCACCAAATATGTACATTTGTTCTAGAGTAAGCTTGTAAATATCCAATTTTGGGATTACTATTTCTTCATTTAAATTGATGTCTTCCTCTATCTCCTTTCCTTTTCCCAAAAAATTTTGTGCTTGGCTAAAACTTAGGCTAAACTATCCTAGCACTTATTACTTTTATACCTAGAATGGAAACAATAGTAGACATACTTGGACTTGCACTAGAAACTGATACTATACTAACTGATGGAATACTTATAGAAATATTTGAAGAATCCAAAATTGATGAAGTCAAAATTGTAGTACCCAAAACTAAAGTAGTTAAAAATGGAGAGCTTACCACTGATGTACTCAAAACTGAAGAAATCAAAATTGTAGTAGTCAAAACTAAAGTACTCAACTCAATAAATAAAAAAGGATTTTGCAACTTGGTCGATGAAATGGAAGTCACTTTCATTAGTGATGTGCTGAGCTAAGTTGGGGCAAAGAGTGATTGGACATTTGATGTATCACTAGTAGTCACAATAAAACTTGGTGAAGTTGTCTCCATACTTGATGTAGTCAATGATTTTCTTAGGGAGTGAGGAAGTGAGGCAATGACTACTACAACTATCTTGATTGGGTTAGTCTCCTCATCATCTTTCTTTTCTTCCTTGGTGGCCTCTAGACCTTGATCCTCTTCATCTTCTTCATTATCAAAGTGTGTCACTTCTTCAACATTCTCTTCTTCATCTTTCTCCTTATCTTCTTCTTCATCATCATCCTTTACTTCAACTGGAAATTCACTTGGTTTATGAAGATGATAGTTTTTTTCTAAGTGTTTGTAGTATTCCTAACAACATGCTCAATGTCTTAGATCAAAACCAAACAACTATCAAACTTTAGAGTCAATTTTTCTTCATTTTTCTTTAATGACTCTTTCACCTCAATATTTGATATGCTTAATAATAAATATCTTAGGGTTTATGCATATATGTCTTTGAATGTTTGCATAACAAAACTCCATCTTGGCTTTATCTTCTCTAATAATTCACTAGGGACTTGGGAAGTGAGCTGATCTGGTGAGTATTTCCACTTACCCATTTTATTCAACACCAGGTCTTCAACTTTCTTCTCCTCAACCTTAGTCCTAATCTCATATTTAAATGATTTAAAAAAAATTATCCCTGACCCTTCTTTCAATTTCTTTAGCATGTCCTAGAAGGTGGGTGGAGGTCTACTAAATATAATGTCACGTCCTTCCTTGTCAGCTTTCTTCTGTGACCTCCTTGTGAAGACTGCAGTAGATGACTCTGTTGGCTTTGTGATGATCACCTTTCCCTTTTTCTTCAAAGGCTCTTCTTCTTTCTCAAATTATTCCTCATCCTTTTCTTCTTCACTCTTCTCATTCTCACCTTTTCCCTTGGTTAACAAGAGAGTTTCACTTGATTTTGCCTTTACTATCCTTCTCTTTCCTTTTTTGACTGCCTATGGGAGCTTTATTTCTAGTTCAATTCTAGCCTTGGCTTCATCATATGCTCCAAAATAAGGGGCCTTAGGATCAACTAGTTCATTGACAAGAGCTTCAATGATATCCTTTGTTTCATCAATATTTACCTCATAGCCAAAAGGTTTTACCCATGCAACTCTAGGCTTAACTGCCTAGATATACACTTTGTCACTGTCCACCATGAATCATATATCATCCTTATAATCTTCAACTAACTTCTTCAAAATCCTAAACCTATTGTTCATTTTCTCCTTGAATACATAGAAATAGTTTTCCATGATGTTGGTGTAGTTCTCACCCATCTCTACAATATACTCATTTATTTGGTAGAGCACACACATTTGTTTTCTCCAGACTATAGTGCTTTTAGAAGCGATGAACTTCTATATATAAAAGAATAGTGAGGTTAAAAATGAACCAAACTTGCATGTGTTGTTCTTTGATGTTCATATACTTTCCATGTTTTTTGTTGAACCACCTCAACAATAGATGGGAAAGGTCATAAGATAAGTTGTTCTTAACCACTTTGAATGCCAAATCCACAGCTTTGCATGACACACTATTTAGTTGGCTTGAACTATATATCTTGTGTGCAATAACATGAATTCCAAATTTTAGTTTTGCATCTATGACACTGCTGATTTTCATACCTCTCCCATCCATTCAACTAGGGTTTTCTTTACCAACTCTACCTAACTTAGGGTTTTCATCATTTTGACTTTGGTTAGCATGGCAAGACTAGTGATTTGATGAATCACCTTCTTTCTTATCAAAATTGGTTTCTCTAACCACAACTACCTATTATGCACCTAGCTAAGGATAAACCTAATCCATTTGATTTGAAATTCTCGAGGCATATGGGGGATATGTGTCAACCCTTTGGCTTCTAGATGTCAATGCCTGGGTTTTAGGGTTCCATTTACACATAAATGACCTAGGGCATCATCCATTTCCAGAGTAGCAATTTCTTGAATTGCACATTTGAAATGAGTATGAATGTCATTAACAAGAAGTACCTTAGGAGGGATTTGGGATTGAGCTCTAGTTGGGTCTAGGGCTTTAGCAACTGTAAGAATGAGTTTGAGATCTAGTGCTTTCCATTCAACTCCTTGAATGAACATGTCAGATCCTTTCTTGACCTTCCTACTACTAGATACAATATTTCACAGTAGATTGAGAGAAATTTGAAAAACTTTTGCAGGAAAGTCACTCAAGTTGCTTTAACCACACTGAAAAATTTTCTTCGCAATAGCACTTGAAAATTCACAATAAGAAATGAATTCGATTCCATCCTTTTCATAAAAATTTTCCATTAATGCTCAATACAAAAGTACATATATTGACAGAATGTCATCCACTCCATGGCATTGATTACTTAATGACATCATTATGACTCAGTAACCATAGGTGTCTTTGCTATTCCTAACCTTGCTCAATAGAGTCTATGACCCAACCTTACTTGGTAGAAAAGGTAACTCGGTAATAACTAATACCAATCTCCCTCAGTAATCCCTTTGTATCTTGTATATAGATTTGGATCTTTGTCACCTTTCAACTAGAACTAATTTGGATGTCTTGAGTGACTTGACTATCATTTCTCGGACCAATATCCTCAATAGAATTAGGAATCCATTGTTGTCTCATCTACTTTTGGATGTTATCAACCTTTTCTTTCTTGTCATCTTCAATTCTACTAGGGTAAAAGCACAAACCTGTCACCTATTTTAAAGGAAAAGTGATATCAAAATTTAAAGTCTTCAACTTTAACGACATAAAAGTGGCATTTGTGTTTAGAATTTGAAGATGATGTAAACTAAGGAAATGTGTAAAATTGGATGAAGTTTATGTCTATAATTTATTTTTAAAAAAATTGAGTGAAAATTTTATTTATTTTTGAATTTTTAAAGTCTATTTTTTATTATTTTTAAATGCTAAAAATATAGAGTTTTTTTCTCATCAAACAAATATATGAAAATGTTCATATTTTGGTTTGATTATGGAATATGTTAGATTTGACATGTATACCTAGTGCATAAAAAAGAAAAACTGAAATTTGGCCAATATTTTTCAAGTTATAATTGGTCAAAGTCAAAGTTATTAGAAATTGATAGTTTCTTTCTCCCGTAAAACTTTTTCCATCAAATCTACATTTAAAAAAATAAAAATTACATATTCTTGAAGAAGACTCTATCCTCTAGTGTAGCATTAAAAAATAATAATTTTTTAACATGATTTACTATTTTTCCCTATTTTTGAATAAACATATTCTTGAATCTTAAAATACCTAATTGTAATATTTTCAAGTCATAGCATATTATCCATAATCAAGATAATAAAAAATTTATATGATCATAATCTTGACTCCAAGACCTACAAAAGTATATTTTTAGTTTTTTTAAAAACTTCAATTTAGTAGGTCAAATTGGCCTTCAAAGTGAGATGTTTACAAAAATTCGTATTTTTGGTTGTGTGGCAGCCACCTAGGATGTGACATTGATAGTTATGGCTGAAACACTTTAGCTGTAACCCTTTTGGCTAAAAGGGTTTTGGTTGAAACCCTTGTCAACCCATGAAACCGCTAGCAGTTAATTTTTCTATTTCATATAAAATAAGATTTATGTTTTCTTCTTTCTAATAAATATAGAAAACATGGGAAAATAGAAGAGCATTTTCATAAGACAATGATTTTTGAAGCCATTTTCAGAAACTATTTCACAGATTTAATCAAAATTGCAAAGGATCAAATATTTTTAAGGTGTTTTTTACCCTCTACTTATTTTTATTTTTATTTATTCTATATTGAAGCATTAGCTGGTATTTAGTGAAATCTAAACTTTTTTTTTTTTGTTTCTATAGATTAATGTATTCAATGAGAAGTAAAAGGAAAAGTTCAAGGAAATATGATAGAATAAGAGATGACAAAATGAAAGTTCATGCAAAACATAACCAAAACCAACCTATTAAAACTCCTGAACAGGATGAGATTCATGAAGAGAATGAAAGTAATGAAGATGAAGAAATTGGTAGTTCTACGGATAGAAACAAATTAGAAGGCATAAAAAATTTGATGGATTTGGATGAGGAATTACTTTTTAACCAAATTCCATCTAAAGATGTGATAAATGATAACACTATTAGAAAATATTGTCAGAACATGGGGAATGAATATTTCAAAGATAAAGGTATATTTGGACAAGCACAATTGTTTGTCAAGTTATTTAGGAGAAAAGATATGAGACTTGTTTTGGAGTTGTTGGGTGTTGATAATAGGAAAAACCATGTGCATAATATTAATAAAAAAATAGTTGAAAACTTGCAAAATGATTATGACAAAATTGACAACACAACTCAAGGGGGTGATTTGAGTAATGCACATAGAGAACTGATGACTACTATATCTAGTAGAAAATTGACACATAGAAAATAGGTATGTGCAATTTTTGATGTACTACATATGTCTAGAAGAATTGTTCAGAGATACATCAAGAGGAGAAATATGCTAGATGATAACATTGAGAATAAATGGGTGAATATTTGTAGAGTTCCTCAAAAAGACAAAATTTCTAAAGATGTAAAAATATAAGCTATTGAATTTTGGACCACACATTCTCATGTTTCTTCCAATAGATGTGATAAATTAAAAATTAAGAGATAGGGGCCAAACTTGAACATCTAAAAAATTTCATAGATGTAACTCAAAGTGAATTATTTCAAACATTCAAGCAAGAATTTTCAAATGTCAAAATATGTCAAAGAATGTTTGAGAGTTTGTATCCTTGCTTTGTACACATAAATAAGATGTGTGAAGCTTGTTGTTGTCGAAATCATGTTGAATTTGGTCTACACTTGAAATCATATAAAAAAGTTATAGTAGTACTAGATCCTAATTTGGTTATCCCTAGCAGTACAACACAATTTGTGAAGTCCATATTATGTGATAAATTAGAAGATTCAGATGAGTTCAAAGTTCAATGCATCAAAAATTAGTGTGAAGATTGTGGAGATTTATGCAAATTTTCTTAATGTAAATTGAGAATATTAAAGAATCCACACCAGTTTCATGGATGACATATGAATATGAGACATACCAAAATAAGACAAGAGATGAATCCAAAAAAAATGTATTGAAGGAGAGTGAATTGCATTATGATGAGTTTATGACCAAGTTTTGTCCATTGATATATCCAGATATCCAACATTGTCATAGTGCACGATGCCAAGCTAAATAGTTTCGCGATTCCAAAAAAATGTTTTCCACCTAGTTGTATACTTTTAGTTGTGGATTTTTTTGAGAATTATGCATTTGCACCTCAAATAGAGCTTCAAGAGCAATATTATCATTTTGAACAAGTTGCAATATTTTTGCAAGTGAACTATAGACATGAACAATTTGAGGTGGATGAGATAGAAAGGTTGGATGAAAATAAATGCATCATCATCAAAGAGGTTCATTTCTATATTAGTGATGATAGAGTTCATGATAGGAGTTATGTGGCTCATTGTTTTGGAATGTTCTTTGAAGATCTTAGAAATCATGGAATATATGTTTTAGAGTAGTAGATTTGGTCTGTGGATGTGTAGGTTAGTATACACAAACTTACACATTTATTTAACTTTATTTTAATTTATATTTATTTGTACATGCCTATTTTGATTTGATACATGTACACAAATAATTGTTTCTCCTTATCATGTTTCATGTTCATAGGACAATTCAAATCTACAAAGCATTTAATTGGTTAGCAATGCAACATGCTAGAACCAATGGTAGGCTTTTATGGAATTTCTTTGAAAGTGGACATGGAAAAGGGGAGCATAATGGAGCAAGAGCATGTATAAAGCATGTGCTTCAACAACATGAACTTGCAAGTAAATATGCATTTAATGTGCATGTTTAATACTAGTAACATATATTTTAAATTATATATATGCATGTTGTATTTACATAAAGGGAATAGGATAGAGAGTGCAAATCAAATTGTTGAATGGTGTAAAGTTCATTTTGCTACTCGAGATATTGAATACAATAAGCATTACTTTTGGGAAGTGAAAGGTGAACTAAGTTATATTTATTTTTAATGTAGTTTTAAAATTCTTGAGTTTTTTTATTAAATATTTATTTTGAAATATGACAATTAATTTTTGTATTTGTAATAGATATTAGATCAATCTACTCCTTACAACTATCAAATGATTTCTGGTATTAGGAGTTTACATCAAGTGATGACTATAGGAAACCATAAACCTCCAGTAATTAAAGTAAGAGAGAAAATATGTTTTTGTGATGACTGCATTAAGGACAATCCAATGAGTGTATGTGAAAATATTTTGAATAGATATGTTTCACATTGTAATTTGAAGGAGATAGTTAGAAAGCCTCCTTTTGAAGATGTTGGCATTAAAATTGACATTCATGATCCTATATATTCAACTGATTATGAGCACATTTCTAATTTAGTTATGGTGGGTTTGTGTGCATATATACATATATATATATATAAATTAATATACATGTATATTCATTTTAAGAATAATTTATATGTATCTATTTTATATACATGCAGGAGATATTTTTGCAGTTCAAGCCTTACCAAATAATGTGGAAAATGTGGACTGTTATATTTTTAGATGCACAAAAGAAAAACACAAGTGGCTAGAAGGAACTATAGATGCTGATGGACAGTCATATCCAATTGGATCAGTTGATATTGAAGGAACATGCTCAACAAACAAAGGTAATTGATATTGGTATTGAATTTATTGAATACAAGCATGGAGGAAAAGTTTTACATTATAGTAACCATGTTATAGCAACAAAGTTACAATTTGAAGCAATAAAAAGAAGAGGACATCATGGAAATCAAAAGTGGAAACTATCTATTGAAGAACATGAAAAACTTCTAGAAGTAATAAAAACTAGAGAGGATCCTAACAATACAATGTTTGTGGAGCTCTAGTTTACCTATGTACTTATTCTAGAGCTCTAGTTCAGCTATGTCTATATAGCTAGATTATACTTTCACATTTAATGTTGACATTCTATTTGTTTTATAAATTTGTATACATTGGACCATTTATCAAGTGGATATGTGAAATTAGACATGTTTCATTATTTTTATTTAAATTAGACATGGATATCTCATTTAAGTCAACCCCTTAGGACCTCCCCTTAAGAAAACCTCTTAATACCTCCCCTTAGGAATACCTATTACCTAACCTCCCCTTAAGAAAAACTATTAGGACATCCCCTTAGTACCAACTTTTAGGACTTGTCCTTAAGACAAACCCTTTAGTAAATTTATATGTATTTATATACATTGTTTATGTTTTCTTATTAATTGTTAATGCTCTTATGTATTTATGTATATAATATTTTTGTTCTTATATGATACATGTTCTTTATGTTTGTATATAATCTTTATGTTCTTATATGTATTAACTTTTATTAATTAAATGTTGTAACATGCATTCTTTAGGTCATACTCTTTATATATTCTTATGTACATGTTTATGTTATATTCTTACTTGTGCTTTAATCTACATTCTTATAACATATTTAATTTAGGATCTCCCCTTAAGACATGTCATTAAATATGGTTAATTATACTTAGATTAAGGCATTAAAAACAATAAGATATACATAAACATGAATATTGAAAACATACATGTGTACATTTAACATAAACATATTTAAATACATCTATGAAATAAAATGCACATTCTTTATGTTTGTATATAATCTAAGTTATGTTCTTATATGTATTAACTTTTATTAATCAAATGTTGTAATATGTATTCTCTAGGTCATAGTCTTTATATGTTCTTATGTACATGTATATGTTATATTTTTACCTTTGCATTAATCTACATTCTTATAACATATTAAATTTAGGATATCCCCTTAAGACATGTCATTTAATATAGTTAATTATACTTAGATTAAGGCATTAAAAACAATAACATATACATAAACATGAATATTGAAAACATACATGTACTCTACATTTAACATGAACATATATACATACATCTCTGAAATAAACAATATATTAAATTAATCTACATTTTTATGTATAATTTATGATCTCCCCTTAAGACATGTCATTAAATATAGTTAATTATACTTAGATTAAGGCATTAAGATGAATAACATATACAAAAAGAGTATGCACGGGATCATGGTCAACCAAACTATGCTCTTAAGTGGCAATAAAAAATTAGAAAATCAAGGTTATGTCAACTTGACGTGCAATTTTTTACTTGTTATTAACTTTATATCAAAAAGTTAAGACAAAAGAATCTCTAGAAAATTGAATCTAGTTTCTAAACTACTAGAACTTATCTCAAAAAAAAAAAAAAAATTGATTGGTCAAAAAATTGAATTTTAATGTAATATTACAAAAAATTTAGAACAAAAATAAGAAGTAGATGTGTGTCTGACCACCTTAATTATAATCAAATGATAATATTTTTTGATAATATTCTAGACATAAGTATTAGACTCATGCCTAGATGTGACACATATTTTTAGGTATTTTTATTCTAAATAAATAATAATTAATTAATTTTTAACTTTAGTATTTTTGGAATTAAAAAACTCTCATGTTTGACCACCTTAACTAATTCAAAACTCTGCAAGATTCAATTTTTCATTTTTTCTCCTTATAGTAGAAGAAACATAGAATGTGATGCATCTTTTGGATTTAAAAAATGTTGTACCATTTTAAAGTTATAGTTTTTTTTCAAGTAGTGTCTTAGTCAACACTTTATATGTAACTCCATTAGAAAATAAGTAATAATTACTTACTAAACTCATAATTTGACAAACATTACATTTATGGAAAGATAAGAACATTCTTAAGAAATCCTTTTCATTTCATCAAATTTTGGTGAAAAAAAAGTTGTCAGCTACATGGTTGAATTTAAAATCACATAAAAATAGGCCAAAAGCATATTTTTAGGATGTTTTTAAAGTTGACCATATAGGTTTGGTATCAAAATATATAGTAGACCTTATAAATATATTAATATTTTTTATTTATTATCAAGGTGGGTTGGAAAAAAGTTTGAATAGATTTTGAAATGGTTTGAGATATTTTAGAACTACAAATTTTTCAGATCACCACTTTTTGGCACACCATGATCCTACATATAACCAAAACATGAATAACACATACATAAACATTAAAGATTAAGACATTGAAGATCAATAACATGTACATAAACATTAATAAAAATATGAATATTGAAAACATGCATGCACATTCAACATGAACATATGTACATACACATCTATGAAATAACATCTAAGACATGTACATATATATAATAAAATATATCTAGGGAATAATGTACCCATATCAAATGTATAAAAATGACATGTATCAAATGTCTCCAAATAACATGTATAAAACATCAAAGTCTCCATATAAACATGTATATGGAAATAACATATAAAAGATCAAATTGTCCATATAAATATGTAAATCAAAAATAGTATATCAAATGTCTCCAAAATAGCATGTATAAAATAAAAAGGCCATGATCTAATCAGCTACATCCCCATCTTGATCCTAGATGTCCCCAAAAGGGTCTATCAGTTATGTCTAAACCCTGTGTCAAATGATAGTGTCAAATTATGTAAAAACAAATTATATCATACATATAAATCAAATATATATTTAAATTGTAACATACCTGAGACTCAGGATGGGTAGGATCTATCAGTGTCTATAGATCACCAAAACGTAACATACTATCACTCAAACTCTATAACACACACACATGTACGCATGCATGTATGCACGCACGCATGCACACACACAAACATATAGACATATTTACCATAATTAAAATAAATTCAAACATATAGAAATATTTATCGTAGCATCATGTAATGCTCTACCGATTTGACTGATATCTAAATCATGCAATGATAAAACATTATCAGCATCTAAGTTGATAGTTCCATCTAAAAGCATAGAGGTAAATAGACCAGGCTATCTAGTAGTGAAATCCTAAATAGAGGGGTTGTGTAGGGTCCTGAGTAGCTAGGGCTAATGTTGTAGGGGCCTGTGTAGCAACAGGAGTAGTAGAAGGTGCAAGAATTTCCTCCTGCCTGTATGAACCCTCTGATCTTGTTGTATGTGATAGAATATGACTAATCTAAGAGCTAATGTCACAAAGTAGAATTCTTGTAACTATAGATAATGCTCAATATGAATCCAAAAGAGTAGATACTAAATAGGATCCCATACAATGCAATGCATCCACATCTGAGACTACATAAACCTCTAGTGAAGAAAGTATGTCTACTACCCCATATGCATCATCAACACTTATGCTAGATGATGCAACTACACTAGTACCTTGAGACCATAACATATATCTACCACACCAATAACAAGAAATCTCCTACAACTGTGTGGTGATAGTGGTGATGCTCAAATAAATCTGTGTCTTGATTGTGTCATCAAGAACACTTTGGCCTGCGATAACCATTTGTGGACCTCTTGACATAACCAAAAGTTTTGGACCCAACATTTCCCATTTTTTAACGGGAACAGGAGTGTCCACAGGTCTGAATCTATCTAAAAGTCTCCCCAAACCTTATCCAACATGACATAGATTATCTATGTAATCAACATCATGGTGTAAATGAAATTCTGCAAACAATTGTTTGCAGTAATATTGAGGGAACCCATCCTTCTATGGCCATCTATGATAAGTAGCCAACTAGAAAGGATATATGAATGCTGCAATGAGCTCATCAGTACACTTCATTGTAGAGTAGCCTCTAACTCTAGCTCTATCTATATAAAATGGAAACATTGTCTTCACCATGGTAGTGGAGACCTTAGTGTCAACCTGTTTATACTTCATAGTGCTAGTGACACTATGAGATAGAGAACAATAAAATATATCAATACTAATATCATCAAAATGGTTGTATGATTTAATGGTTTGAATCATACGAAGCAACTTCTCTCGCATTAGTATGATCTTCTCCCTATTAGGGAGGGTGAGAAGAGGAAAGTGAGGAGTCTAGAACCTCTATAGCATAAGATAATCTTGCAAGTGTATCTCTAAATAACCCCTTTCTATCCTCAGTGGAGGATGTCAATTTGTGTGTTGTGCCAAACTTAGCACTTTGACCCCCTCTATGGACACTAACATCCCCTGAGGATGCAGGACCATGATCCCTAGAACCAGATGCCATAGTGTATATATGTATATAATGTATGAAGATATGAGTGTGAAGCTACAAGATTGATAAATATCTAGAGATCTACACACACACACACACACACACACACACACATATATATGTATGTATGTATGTATGTATGTATGTATGTACATATATATATATACATATACATATACATACATATATATGTATATGTGTATATATACATACATATATATACACACATATACATATATATGTATGTATATATGTGTGTGTGTGTGTGTGTGTGGAAACATACACACACACACACACACACACACACACAAACATACAAGTGTATAAATTAAAATAATTAAAAGTTAAATTTAATTTGAAACACACGTACATCTAAATACACAACAATAAATGTATGGTGCTATTCAATCATGTAATGTATGTATTTTAAAACAAATTATCTCAGAGACCATATCTAATGTATTTTAACGTGCTCATGCAAATGTGAAAAATAAATATTTGTACATGTACATGTATATGCAATAATTTAAAAAATAAAATTTCTTGATTAAATTATAACTAAGTGTACACATGTATATGCAATAAAAAAATAAAATTCTTGACTAAATTAGATTTTGATTTAACTATTGGGTTAAACATTTTTTCTAAATTTCATATAAATTCATATAAAGGTACATTTTACCTAATGTTTTTCTACATTTTTACCAAATTCTTTTTTGCATTTTTAACTAATATTTTTTTACATTTTTACCTAATGTTTTTCTACATTTTAAAAAAAAAATATGGCAAGCTACTATCAGAAAACACTCACAAATAACAGAGTGTCATCAGCAAAACTTCCTCGTTTATATATGCCTCCCATGAATCAGATAAGCAGATTAATAAGCTTAACTAGGATTATGAAGGCATAATGTTTTTCTACATTTTTTAACTAATGTTTTTCTACATTTTTTAACTAATGTTTTTCTACATTTTTAACTAATGTTTTTCTACACTTTTACCTAGTGTTCGACTACATTCTTGCTTAAGTTTTAAATAATTTACTAACAAATCTAGAAAACAATTTAAATATATTAAAAACTTGGCAAATCTAAATAATTCACTCATAAAACATGTAAAAAATAATTAATTTGACTACCATTAACATTTACTAATTAAAAAAAACTTTTAAAAAATTTTAAAATGAAGAAAAAGCCACTAACCAGATACCGCCAAAACACCTAGATCGCTCTCCAAGAAATTTGGAACTGCTACAGTAAAAATGGTAGCCACAAAGTATTTTTTAGCAGTTTTATAAAACTAGGGTGTTTCAATTGAAAGTGTTTCGAATGAAACCCTTTTGGCTGAAACAGTATAGACCATGTCAGCATGTGAAATTTCTATGTATGTATGACCAAAACTAATACAATCGAAACTAGTATAGCCATAAGTGTTTTAGCTATAACCCTCTTCGATATCATAGAGGGTGACACAACTTTGAACTTTCACCCACCAGTATTCATACAATTCTTAGCAAGATGACCAAGTTCTGTACAAATGAAACATCTATTTGTAGTATCTCTTTTCCTCATATGATTTTTAACACAATTCATACCAATGTGTCCAAATTCTCTAGAGTAATGATGTCTACATCAAGTATTGTAGTCCCAACCAAATATTGTTTTCACAATTTTCTCTATAGGATTCAATCTCTTTGTTTTGCATTCTGATGCCTTGTGTCCATATTTCTTACATTTATGACAATTGTCTTCAAATCTAAGTTTCTCTTTGAATTAATTAGCCCTATGACAATGTTGATTGCAATTGTAGTATTTTCCATTGAATTTTTCTTTTCCATTGCTCCAACATTTGTTTAATGTATGACCTATCTTACCATAGTGATTGCAAGTAGGTTTTTGATTCTTTTGAGCACCTTGTTTGGAGGATTTTCCTTCTTCTTTGTATCAAATTCCTACTTTTCCTTTTTTCCTATAGAGGTTTTTCTCATTCAATTGATTCATGTCTACTTGAGATTTCATCATTCTCTCATTGATTTGCTTCTCAGAGTTTATATCATTCATTAATCTTTCATTGATTTGTACTTCAAATTTTAGATCATCCTTTTTTATTTCATTGATTTGCCTTCCAGAATTTACGTCATTCCTTATTCTTTCATTTTCAAATCTTAAGCTCATGATTTTCTCATTTGCATTGGAGAGCTGATCAATAAGGTTTTCTTGCTAAAGGGATTGGTTCTTGATTTCATTGTTCCTTCCATCCATCACTTCTTTTATCTTGTTTCTCTATTCCAAGACTTCGCATAACCTTACTAACCGAATCTCTTGCTCTCCTTTTAGCTTTCTTATTTCTTCTTGGAGGGAACCATTCTTCTCTAGGAGTTCTTTGATTGCTTCATTTGCTTCATCTAAGCTGCTTGAAGGGTGAAAGTATTCAATTCTCTCTTCAATGTAGAAATGATCATTCATTTGATTTGCAAGTTCCTTTCTTCTTTTTAGGGATTGGGGAAGTTGCTCCTTAGCTTTCTTGAGTTGGGCAATGGTCATTTCCAAATCCAACTTTTCATTATCAATAGCTTTGTCAAGTTTGAATATCTCCTTATCCTTGATTTTTCTCAAGCTATTAAACTTTCTCCTAAGAACCACAATGCTCTAATACCAAATTTTGGAAATATTCAAGACTATGCTAAGTTATTGAGAGGGGAGGGGTGAATCAGTAACTTTTAAAACTTTAACAATTTTAATTCTTAATCCAATAAATCAATTAGCACTTAATTCATCACATATAGTCTAATTGCATGCATGAGAAACTGAAAACATAAAAGAATCTATAACACTTTGACACAAAGATTTGGTGACCCAGAAACCTTCCAAATAGAAAGTAAAATTGGGGTGGGTATGATACCCACAAACTTTAGTACTGCAACATAAAGTTGGTCTATTAAGGCTTACATTGATCACTTCTGATGATCTTTCCTATTAGGAGCAATTAGGACTACTAGGTCCACCTTGTGAGAGGATTTACAAACATGCAATGAAGTATGCACTCGGTAAAGAGATTTATGAAAGACTATTAGGTCTACCTTGTTACAGGATTTTGATTGGTTCACTTGTTAGGATGAAGCAGTAGTAGATCTTTGATTTGCAACTAGATTTGCTAAAAGAGATTCCTCTGTGTACTGATCACCTTTCTATGATAGACATGTCTTTTTTGCTCCTTATGCTATTATGGCCTTTACGATTCGCTTATTTCTGTTGCATTCATAACTTGAACTTTTGCATTCACAATCACATTACATCCATGCATATTCACATTCACAATGATATGGTACAATACATTACATATATATACCAATCCAAATTACACAATTAAAAAGTCAGCCATGATATAAAGTTAACACAAATATTACAAAGTTGGCCCACATGAAGAGACTAGGTTTCTGAAGACTGACTCGGTGAGGTTCGGATACTTGACATCCATTCTCAATGCTCAGCATCATCATGCACTTGGTGGACATAGAAGCTTGGTTGATACTAATCACTTTCAAGTAGTCTTGAACTCAGTCTACACTGGTGACTTGGTAGATATTGTGCAACTCGGAAAACACTGAATCACTTGGTTAGCATAAAGTAGCTCAGTTAACACCTGCTTCACATCTCATGAACTACAAACTTAGTAGACATTGCAATTCTTGGTAGCCACTGATAAACTTGGTGTATACTGAAATGCATGATTTGAACTACTTGAGTTCACACTAACTGAATCTACTTAGTAGCCACTAGAATTTGTCCAAAGGACTCGGTAGCAACTATAGAAGTCGGTGGCTACTAAATTACATGACAAACATTGTAAACTATTCAATGAGCTCTGTATCTATAGACAATCTAATTAAGTGTGTGTCACTAATAACAAACTTGACTGATATGTGAATAGTACCATTATTATTAATCTTTCCCCCAAAGCATGTTTAATAATAATAGAAATATCTAATATCTTAACACTTGTAATATATTTCTTGTCATAGTGAATGTGAAATCATAGTCAGCACTCAAATTTTCTCCACCTTTCTAACTATTGATTTCATCTAATCTAACTATAAATTTGGCAATGTTGTTGGTAATTTTATTTGCTTCCCTATAAAGATGTGAAATAACTTTTCTATAAAATGTACATGCAATTCTTTTTTCTTCATTAATAATTTTGTTTATGACCCAAAATGGGGTAAGTTTATTCATAAAAAAATTAATAATATTTTATGAATTCCTTTCTATCAGGATAGAAAATATTCCACAACTAGATGCCAACTTGAGACCTTGGATTAATCTCATGGATTTGAGCAACTAATTAGTCTAGTTTTCAAGAGATAAAGTGACAAATTTCAAACTATCACCCTTATCATTTCTAGTTATACTACCACAACCCACAATTCATGCGTTTTCCTTTGCCTGTACCTGTCAAAATACATTTCAATCCATCTAATGGGAGGGAATCTCCATATGGAATTATCCCTTGTGGATTTTATACTAGCTAGATTAGTTAACTTGTAATCAATACCTCTTCTAGCCTCAAGTCCAAATCAAGGTTTATATTTTGTGTTAATTTTTAATGATACAAGTCTTGATTTAATTGTTGGAAATCTGATTGAAAAGATCATTGATGAAGAAGATTGATTGAAAGAGGGAGATTGTTGTTAAAAGAATGTTTTCAATCATTATTTTGTCATTGATGTCAAACCTGCTATTTTTAGGAATGACAATTGCTTATAAGATCCAAATACTGTCACTTAGTTGATTGATGAAGAGGATTTGATCAACGGGATGTAACAAGAGCACCGAAAGGAAAGGTAGAGTTATGGTTTTGTAATGAAGAGAAAGGATCAGTTAACACAATGCTTAAATGATGTATTGATAACATACTTGAAGATATAGAGGCTGGCCACATTTAGAAACATTGGAGGAATAAGTTGTAATAAGGTTAACTACAAAGCTTAAACTAAGTTCATTAGTGGGTGCAAAGCAAGCTAGTGGAAGCCAAGAAAATGTTCAATTGGAGCCAAGCATCATAAAATCTAGTGTTTGCTGAGTGAACATTAGTTGCTGAGTAAACTACAAGCGCCAAGTGAACTTCAAGTGCCAAGCATTAGTAAAACATAGTTGATGCTGAGTAACTCAGTATGTGTCGAGCATCATAATTTTAATAGTGTCAAGCTCCTGCATTATTGAAAAAATTGAAGATTCACCAAATCTAAGCTGAAAGAGTTGTTACCATGAATTTTGTGAACCAGTTGGAGGATAAGGATGATGAGCTAGTGCCATAAAATCTTATGAAAATAATTTTTGAATGAATTCAAGAGGATTCTTCATGATGTTTCTAGAAGAAACAAAATATGAGTTAGATTCAATGTATCCTACCTAATCCATACAAATTAAAATTAAATGAGAGAAGAATCAAGTGGGAAAGGAAGTTCTAGACTTCTATTTAAGGAGTCACAAACCAAGAAGCAAGAGTTGCTGGTGTGCCAAATTGTGAAGTGGTTGAAAGGGTGTTAAGGAGAAGGCATCTAAGAGAAGGAAGAATAGAGTATAGACACTCTACTTGAACAAGTGGTCGAGAAGAGATGACTGCATTGGTACATTGAGCATGGAGGCTCAAGGAGACTAAGCTTGAAAGGAGGGCAAGCTATTAGAGTTGTAGAGACTGAAAGCCAGTCAATTCTATGAGTTGAGAAGTGATTTGAAATCTACAAGTTGAGTTGTATGGTATAATCAGGTCAAAACCCCTTATTGTTACTCTCTAGCAATTGTATCAATTAGAGTAGAAGAAAATATTACAAACTTAGTTTGGTTTAATAGCCATTTGTAAATCCTTTAACAGGGTGGCATTCCAAGTGAATGTTCTAAAGTCCTCTAACTAGGTCCACTTCTAAAATGGTGGTTAAACTCCTTAACTAGGTCACATTTAATAGTGTGTTGTTAGCCTTTAACAAGGCGGGCCTTTCATAGGACATTACTTCAGAACAATGAAAATTGAGTAGCATGTTACTGGTGGATTTTTCCAAATTGGGTTTCCACATAAATCACTGTGTTATGTGTTGAATATTTTCTTGTGTTATGCTTGCATGTTGATTTATAATAACTTGTTGAATATAAATGTGTAAGCCTTAATGAACAGATAGTTAAATGGGCACAATTTACTAACAAAATGTTTGAATAGGACATTTGGACACCCTCCCCCCTCCCCCCCTCTTAGTTATTCTAAATAATTTCTAACATTAATCCACTAGAGTCTTAGAAGGATGGGAAGTATTCCTAAAGACCTTATTATTTCTCTCCTTCAAGATATTCCACATAACATGAGGAGCAGTCAGTACACATAAATTTCTATCAGCATGAGACTTAATTCTATTTTAATTCCACATAAAATCTTGTAACGAAGTAGGCATCATCCAATGCAATATTCTAGTTAAGAAGAATCATGCTCTATACTTCCCAGGAGTAAGGGAAATATTTTATTAAGAAAATTTATGAACATTGGATTCCCAAAGGAATTATCAATTAGGAAGGGCCAGGCTAGTAAGATGGAGATTATCAATAGTAATGATCTCATTCTAGAGGGCTAGCAAATAAAAGATGAACTAATTTAAGGAATAAGGAATTCATTGCAAATATATCCCCAAAAAGGAGGTAGGAAATCTTGTGAAAGGAGAGCACTAGCCTTAGAGGAAAAAAAAAACTTACTTAAAGAATTATAACCTAAAATAATATCATCATGCATAGAATCAATAAAAAGGAATTTTTAAAAAGACCTAAAGGAGCAAGGGAGAGAGATACCACAACCATTTTAATCCAAGAACCACTAGACCAGTAGTCACACACCTTGTCTCCATATCTCTATACACACATTTCTCTAAAAGGACCAACCTTTGTGATAAAATGAATAAGATAATAAAAAATCCATTTGTCCTCCTAGAAACTAATCCTCCTACTATCACCAATATATCTAGCTTTAAGCAAAGAAGTATCCTTAACACTTTGGGTACACCTCCAAATGAACAAATACTATATCCTAAAATTAGACATTAGGAAAAAATCCAACCTCATATGTGAAAGAGATACTAAATATTAATAATACTACTCAATCTTTCACATTCCCAAATACTATCAAAATTTGTTTAACCAAAAGAGAAGAATCCATTATTTATGAATCAAACAAATAATGAGACCTCCCCATTTACTTGGCTTGTAGACCTTGTCCCAAGAAAAAAGATTCATTCTTCATTTATCTTCCACCCTAGTCCATTAGAAATTCTTTTGGATTTTCTCGACAACCTCCACAAACTTCACTGGAATCTTGAGAAGACTAAGACCATAGATTGGTAGGTCTTGCAAGGTCACCTTCAATAGTTGAAGCTTCAGACCAACGTGGATTGGAAGGGAACTGTTACATTAAAAAATTATATTGAATCTATCAACTAGTGAGGACCAAAAGGTTTTGGGAATGTTTAGACCAAGAAGGATCCCAAGATAAGAGGCATGGAATTGATTGATAGAATATTCTATTATTTTAGCAATCTTAAATTGTTCATCTTCTAGAGTATTGAAAACATACAAGGATGTTTATCCAAATTGATGGGATGACCCATAAAATTAGTGGACAATGATAAAGAAATCCTTACAATTATTGGCTTCTCTTATAGAAGATTGCACCATAATAAAAGGAACTTTTGGAAATATAGATGAAGTAACTAAGAGGGGAGGGGTGAATCAGTTACCACAAAAATCAATTCCAAAATAAATCCCTTAGATGTCTTTACATACTATTGATACTCAGTAAACAGTGCATGAATACTATAACTTGGTAGATTAATTAATTACTGATTATCTAGCATTCATAGTCATTAATATGCTTGCAAAGATTAAAATAAATGAACACAAGAGACACTAGATTTAACATGGAAACCCAATATGGGAAAAACCACCAAGTAACTAGTCACCAATTTTCACTCTTCTTAAGTGAGCCCTATTAGGAGCCAAGCCTGTTAAAGGTTACAAAACACACCTTTAGGTGTGACCTTGTTAGAGGATTTAATCACCCTGTTAGGAGTGACTTGGTTAGAGGTCTTGAGAACAATTCAACTGAACTGCCACCTTGTTAGAGGATTTACAAAATGGCTGTTAAACCAACTCTGTTAAGAGATTCTAGATTCACTATTACTATGATTAGAAAGCAACAATGAGATGACCTAAATGATATGCAACTTATCTTTTGCTGATTATAGATCTCTGTTCTACTTTTACTAGATCCTAGTTGATCGAATACAACTTTGCATCTCCTCCAAGATATCTAATCCTTCATCAGAATTCGCTCATTTTTCTTATTCCATCCTTATCCATATATTCATATTCACACTTTAATTCACAACTTGAACATCTAAATATATACCTTTCAGATTATCAAGTCGGCTCAAATATAAGTTACAACAACTAAAAGAATCATTACATCAGTCCGCTGCATGGAACAATTGAACTTAATATTAAAACAATAAAATCCTTCGCTGGCTAACCTAGCTCGGTAACCACTGCTCCAGCATGGTTTTCTATTGTTAACCAAGTGAAGCTTGGTAAACACTGCAAACCCTGCAAAAATCCTTTGGAGAGTGAGTGAACTCAGTTAGCACTGATCTTCCTTTGCTGACCTTTGGAGCTCGGTAAAAGCTAACTCTCTGCCACTTTTCCTTTGATAACCGAGTGAGCTCGGTAAACATTAGATTTTCTTTGTTAACCTTGGGAGCTCAGTAGAAGCTAACTCTCTGCCACTTTTCCTTTGATAACCAAGTGAGCTCAGTAAACATTAGCTTTTCTTTGTTAACCTTGGGAGCTCAGTAGATGCTAACTCTCTACCACTTTTCCTTTGATAACTGAGTGAGCTCGGTAAACATTAGCTTTTCTTTGTTAACCTTGGGAGCTCGGTAGAAGCTAACTCTCTGCCACTTTTCCTTTGATAACTGAGTGAGCTCGGTAAACATTAGCTTTTCTTTGTTAACCTTGGGAGCTTGGTAGAAGCTAACTCTCTACCACTTTTCCTTTGATAACCGAGTGAGCTCGATAAAAATTAGCTTTTCTTTGTTATGTTCAAGAACGTTCGGTAGACACTGTAAATTTCTTTGCAGATCATCTGAGCTCGATAGACTCTATCTAATGACTGATATGACATTTGTGTAACATCAAAGACAATATACAATTAGCAATTGTATCCAACAGGAACATCAAAAAATTGCTCATGAAAGCACACCAAATTTGCAGATGAAGGTCTTATTTCTATCAATCTACCATTCAACTCTTTGGAATTGAATAGCCTCCCTAATTCTTCATCTATTATGATGAAAATAATAGGAGAGATATGATATCTATAGTAAAGACCCCAAGATAGTTCTAAAAAGTGGGAAGTGGAACCTTTGACAAGAACCACCAAAGAGGAAGTACAAAAATGTTTGCTAATAAGGTGGATGAATATTTCACAAAATCCAAAAGCATTGAAAATATTAAAGAGAAATTTGTAACTTGTCCAATCATAGACTTTTGATAAATGTAACTTAAGAAGAAAAACCTGATTGTTAAAACTCTAATAGGGTGAATCACTTCATGCAATTTGATGATAAAGTCTAGGATCTATCTTCCTAGAAAAAAAAGCATTCTCCCAAGGAGAGATAATCTTAGGGATAATATCCAACAGTCACAACACAAGGATTTTAGAAAAGATTTAATAGATGGATTCATAGAAATTGATAGATTTGAAAGCATGCATTGTATCAGCCCCTAGATTCTCATGGATAAGGGAAATAAAATTAGCATTGACCTCTTTTAGTATGAACCTTGATCTAAAGAAGTCCATGAAAGTAGCACATACATAAGGTCCAACCACCTCCCAAAACACTTGAAAAAGGAATATCAAGAAATTGTATGGGCTAAGAAATTTCTCATGTTCAAAGGAGAAAGTAGCTTTTCAAATTTTATCTTAATTTAGAATTATTACTGACCAATTGTTTTTGTCAAAGCTCAACAAGGAGTCCAAAAATTTCCTAGGAGAAAATAACAGGAATCAATATTCAAATTCTTACCAATAGTCAATATTGAAGAGAAGAAGACCAAAAACTAATTTGAGACATCGTTGTCAACATGTAATCTTCTGCTTTCCAAAAAAATACTAGAAATCATTTTCTCTTCTCTATGCTTGGAGGTGTAAAAGTACTTGGTATTCCTATCGCCTAACTTAATCCATAGGGATTGAGATGTCTACTTGCAATATAATTCCTCTTTGGTAAGTATATCATGATACTTAACCAAAATTCTTTTTTTAGTATTATTACTATTGAGAACTTCCACATCTTTTTGATTAACCATCTTGATATCCTTAAAGTTTGATCTAATATTTTTCTTGTACTAAAAGACATGCATGAAGACATCTTTATTATAGATCTTGACCTTTTCCTTAACAAATTGAAGTTTTTTGAACATTATAAACACCACTCTATCATCTATATCAACCTGCCACCACTCTTTTACTTTATTTTGAAATTGCAAATGTTCTATCCATATACACTCCAATCTAAAAGGAAAACTTATTTTGATTTCAAGATGATAACCAATTAAAGAGATAAGAAAATGGCCATAACCACTTTAGGAATCTAGAACAAGGAGTAGAAGAAATGATTTAACTATTCACATGAGATCAATACTATAGAAAGTCTCACTTGAATAAGATATTGTCCAACCCTCTAATTAAACTAGGTGAAGTTAACCCTCTGAAGATCCACATCCACTAGATAATTTTGATTGATAAAATCCATAACGTTTAACCTGTCATCTAGCTTAGATTTAGAACCAATCCCATTAGACTTATCATTATCCATTAGAGAATTAATGTCACCCATTATTGACAAAGGATCATTTAGGAAAGTATATCCACAAAAGCCTAGCTAATTCTAAAAATTGAATTTCTCAAGTCCGCATTAAGAGAATAGATATTTGTTAGCATCCATGAAAAATCATCCCTAACACATTTTAATCTTAAATAGCTAGCATTCTTCTCATAGGTCATAATATTGCCTTGCATAGGATGTTGATTCACAAGATAATCATGCCTCAAAAAGCCCCTTAGGAACTATAACCAATCATTCTACCATTATGAAAGAGGAAAATCCTCTTTAGCTTTTCTTTTGTAATATTTGTTTCTTGAATCAAAATAATACCCTTGATTTGTCATTCCGAATAACATTTCTAATGGTATCCTTCTTACAAGGGCCATTCAAATAGATAATGTTCCAAGATATGATTTTCATATTTTTCTTAGTTAGAAAACCCCTTGGATGGTTAGTTGCTTCACATGTGCAATGTCTTGTTTCCTAACAAGCTCTCAAAAGTCTATATTGGACTTCCAATTCAGACCATACTTTTTACCACCAACATCATCCTTCAAGGATCTGCAAAGAGAAAAGGTCTTAAATGATGGCATATCAAACCATTTTCCCTCCTCTTGTTCACCACAAATCACTCATTCAAATCCACTTGTTGAGAAAATAAATCATCCATGACCTTTCTTCTTTCATTCTCATTGATGAGACCATAGAAACCTATTCCCTAGGGTAAAAGAAATCTCATCATCCAGTGATTGATGAGTAGGAAGAGACAATTTTAAAGGACTCTTTCAAAATATTATAGGGTTGAGCTTGTTCCATTGAGTCCCCTTCATGTAAACCTAGTATGAAGACATGAATAGATCTCAATATCTTAAGGATTACATATTGCATCCATGCTCCAAAAACTAGAAATATTGTAGTTAACTTCAAAAATGTTCAATGCTTCATCCCCATGCTTAACTAGACTATATATCTCTCCTTCCTCCAAAGTTTCCATAGTTGAATGAAATCCTTTCAACAACATTCACTCCCTTCTAAGGAATACCTTTATGGTTGGAGGAAGAATCCAAAGAGTTGACCACAACCTTGTTTGAACTTCTCTATGGGATAGCCTTATCCATTTTACTCTTATCAAACCCCAAAATTTGTTGGGAACCCTTGAGAGATCCCTCAGAGACTAACAAAGAAACCCCACCATCTTTCAAAATAGCATCCTTTCCGTGACAACCTTTCATTTGCATCTTTAGACTCATAGAATCATTTATCAGATTATGCTCCATTTTGTCATGTCCATTGTTCTAATCCTACTTCTTAATCTAATCTTGCATCTTAGAAGAGTTGGCAGCAATTCACCTCCCATAGCCTTTCTTGTGCAATTCTTTGCCTAGTAACCTATCTTGTCCCAAATAAAACAAGAAAATAGAAGAGATTCTTACTCGATCTCTTATGACCATTTCCCCAACTTAGAATTTATAAAATTTACAAAAGGGAGATTATCAAATCTGCAATGTTAATGCAAATCCTAACAAAGACAAGTCAAGATGTTATAGAATCCATTATAGGATCTCTAGATAGGAGCTCTCCAAAGTATGATGCAACACCCTCGAAAAAATTCATTTCTTCCAAAACTCCAAGGGAAGGCTCATGAGACACACCCAAACAAGAATCAATCCAAACGAATTATCATTCAAATCCCATCTTAGCAACCACTTTCAGAAAGAAACAACCATTTTACCAAAACCCCATGGACTACTACATAGAAAAAAGTTACATTCCACCTTGTTGCAAGAAAGAAAAAAGAGAAAACCCTTAGGAAGGGCTACAAATACCAAAATGAATTCACAAAATTCCTAACAACCTCAATAGTAGCCAGGAATTTACCAATGAGGGAAAACTTTAGAGATGAAATCACATGATCAATAAGGGGGTTACAGACAAAAATAAAAAACTTATCATTTTCACATCTAGCCCTAACAGCCACCCATGACATGGTGATTTAGCATTGGGTTTGATCCAAAAAAAGCTTAGACCATTTTCTTGAATATTCCCCACATACCACAACCTCAATATTTGTCCTTGCTCCCAATAAATTACCAATAAGGGAAAACTCTAGAGATGAAATCACATGATCATTAAGGGGGTCAAGGATAAAAATAGAAAACTCATCGTTTTCACATCCATCCTCGACAACCACCCCAAGACATGGTGATTTACCATGGGGTTTGATCCACAAAAGATTAGAACATTTTCTCGAATCCTCCCTAGATACCTTAGGTTTGGACTAGGCTCATGGGATGAGGGATTCACCTAGGCTCACACAAATAGAGGGGCCCCTGCTCATGGGTCCTGAAAATGACATCCACCATCCACCACATCCATGCTCACATAACAATTACCTAACCCCTTCTCAAGCCCTTGACATGAGAACCCATTCCCAGAAGCTAAGCATCCACCATTACTAATCTTCCTTCCAAGAGCCACCATTTGAATTCCTTCCACCATTTCCTTGCAAAGTTATTTAAGTGAGATAAATCCAAATCTAAATTATTATTCAAAGTCAAAGCTATTTATTTCAAATCCATCATATTCTAAATGTACCAATTATTTAAATCAACACTTATATTCTCTTCTTCCGTACTTTGAGGCTCTACAATTAAGGTGCACTTTTATTCTCGATTTCATTATTCTTGTGTATTCTTTTCTTGCATAGCATTATGATGATCTTTCACTTTTCTCTGTTTGCTATTAGCTTTTAAAATTAGATCAAATGCATGCTTCAGATCAATCTAATTTTCAATTTGTAATTATGGATGTAGGATAGATTTGTTTACAATCCTTGCCTCCATACCACAAGTTTTGACAACTACGCTTACATCAAATGGTGTTGTACCCTTATTCATTTACTCAGGTGCACTGGATTTGATAGGCATCCGTCCCTAGTCATCCCCAACTTTCGGAAGTAATTATGCATTTCCTTTGTGGTACGGCAATCTCCCCATGTTAGGATAATCAACAATCCGTCTTCCTATTCATTATTGAAGATGCTTCGAGTTTGAAATAAATACAATGTGTGAAATCGGGTATATTCTTATTGCCTCAATGTCTAAAATGACTGATGTACGAGATCCTTTATATGCACTCGAAGCTTGAGGAATGAATTCACACGTTACACTCTCCACTTATTAGAGATCCACAAATTGGAAGACAGAGCCATTTCCAACTTCACTGATTATTATTGGCATGCTCAAAGTTTTTCCGGTCAAAAGGGTATTATGAACAATTTTAGTGACCTTCAAATTGTACAGGTTTCATTGCAGATATATGGAGAATGATGAAAGCCATAAGTTTTTTACCTCAACGAGATTTGCTACAAAACCACTAGTGTAACTATTTCAAAGTTCAAATCATTTACGACAGGCTAAGGTCGTGAACAGTAATAGCATTAAGTACAATTTTTTTTCACGAAATCAATGGTAACAGCTGAATTTGTTTCCCAGGGTTTTCACTCATTCGTCAGCTAAAAGATAAACTCCAGAGAAATTCCCCTGAAAAACGTTATAAACATATTGAATTATGTACAAGAAAGTAAAGTAAGATGCTCAGAGTAAACCTAATTGTGAATGTTCATTGGTTGTAATGTCTATAGGGGGTACTGCGTAGTCGGTGGCATGTCATAAAATTGTCGCAAGAACGCATACGCATATAAGTTTGTTTTGACAAGATGGATATCGGATAAGAGAGACCACCTTGAAAGTGCCTGCTTATCATCTGTAACATTGTTCATCAATGGAAATAAAATAAAATAAAATGGAAACAATATTGATATGGCTGGTTTCCCCTCCACCTCGTATCAACTTTAGTTAATGCAATTTTAAGTGGATGACAGAAATACGGACAAAATGCAGACAGAACCAACAGAGCATGGCATAAGGTCATGTATATCCAATAAAAAATTTGATATGGAGAGATTGGATTGAGGGAATATAAGATAAGCTTTCTCAAGTGGGAAAGATGTTAGTCGAATGGACAACAATGGAACAATCAATTTGATAGCAATAATAGAAGAAAGATGTCCTATTCGTGCACGTCTCAGCCACTTCATTCATTCTTTGTTGAATCAGAAACAGCTAGACAACGCATGCATTGGAGGCAACTCTTACTGCATTTCAAATATTGATGCTGATATTATCTTGATTTTAAATGGGTGCCCACAATTTTACAATATAACTGTTCACAATGTACTCTACTTTTAACTGATTGATTCATTAGATTAATTATGGTTAGCCCTTCCTCCAGAACTATTTCTGTTCCTCACAAAATATATAATCTGGGGTTGTCCGTTAGGATTTCTTCAGAGGAATTCAGATCTTGTAAATTTAGGGGGACCATTTTGCACTGACAGAGTGATGAGACAAGAAAGCGAAATGAAATAGGGTTTGATTGACACTAGTTGATTGAATAGAAAGATATAAAGCGCAAGAATAATCATGTTTTCTTCGTTTTTGAAACTTGAAAAAAGTTAGAGCAGATCTGAGGGTACATGTTGTGTTTTACTTTATAATTATAGCAAAGGGTTTATTGTTGTTATGTGTCCTTAAACGCGGGACAGGAACAGTAAAAAGTGTGCAAAATTGGGGTATAGAGCTTATTACCTCAGAGATACAGCCAATGGTCGGCAAATATTCATTTAGTTATGTTCAACCGTGGTGGGGACTTGAGATATTTAAGTGTTAACACTGTTGAAACATACCATGGAATTCACTATCCATACTTTGGTCTATGACATCAGCTGCTGACCTATTTGTTACATATTCTACTTGGTATTGAAACAAAATTTCGAGATAACTAAGCATGTGCACCAGTACAAACGAAAAAGCGTCCAATTCAATCTCCAATTTTCAGGAGCACCTTAAGAAAAACTCAACGAACCTTTCTATTTTCATCTTGGTTTGATATTCATAGTGTTAATTTATTCCAACTTATGAATTGTTTTGGAAAACGAAGATGAATTAGTCAGTGCATAGAGCCAGTTATCCATTACAAAAAAGATTAGGTTGGAAGAAAGCTTAAAGAAATCGGCTCAGGTGTCAAAGCCAAATGAATATGTTTTAGGGTTAGAGCTCAAGAACTCGTGTGAATGCGTAGAACCTGTTATCCATCATGTAAATTAGGGTTAGAAACAAGCATAAAAGAAATTAGCCCCGGTATCAAAACCAAATGAGTATGTCTTAGGGTTAGTGCTCAAGAACTTAATCAATGCGTAAAGCCAGTTATCCATTCTGTAAATTAGGTTAGAAAAGGGCATAAATGAAATTAACTCGGGCGTCAAGGCCAAATATATATGTTTTATGGTTAGTGCGCCTCAAGAACACACTCAACGCGTAGAACCAGTGATCCATTATGAAAATTAGGTTAGACAAGAGAATAAAAAGAATCGACTCTGGCTTCAAAGCAAAATGAATATGTTTTAGGCTTATTGGCCAAGAACTGAATCAGTGCATAGAACTAGCGATCCATTATGAAAATTAGGTTAGAAAAGAGCATGAAAGAAATCTGCTCAGTTGTCAAAGCCAAATGATTTTATCTAAAGTTACCCAGTCTCAACACCTCTATCATACATAGTGCCATATTTCCATCACAAAAATTAGGTGAGAAAAAAGCATACAACAAATTCCCACAGGGTATCAAACCCAATTCATGAATATTTCAATGGCGTAGTCATTTCGTTCCATTGATTCCACAACATAATGCGATATAGAACAACAGTTTGATGAAAATACCTAATCACGACTTTGACCGGCCGTAAGACGAAGGGGAGTTGATCACAAATAAAGCAAACCGAACCGAGCCCACTACAAAATACGGAGCCGTATCAACACTAGGCCTCTTAAACATAACTTCAGCGCTCTTCCCATGCCAAACAAAACTATAAAAACGCCATGAAACTCTAATCAACCGCAACAACATTTTTTGTGTTGCAGCGAAACCAGCAATGTTCAAAACCAACAAAAGAGCATAATGGCACAAGAGTCGTAAACCGACAGAAAAGTACAAGCTGAAGCAAAAGTGAAAATTAAAACATGAATCAAGGATCGAAAATGAAATCATTGTCCCAGAGATTGCCATTATCAGACTGATCCATATTCCCCATCGAGTGGGAGCTACTCACCATGCTGTTGTCATAGAAAATATCCGGAGCGCCCACCCACATCAACGCAGGCGAAGGAGGAACGCTATGCTTGAAATCGCCATACTCCGCAGGAATGGAAACCGACACCTGGTCCAACACATCTTTCGGCGCACCTGTATTGGCACAATGCATAAAACTCTCAGGAATGCTCTGATCACCGGTACACCGGCTCATCCCGTTCCTATAAACTTCACAATCTCCACCATTCTCTTGCGAAAGGGACAGCAACTCATTTTGGCTCATACACAGATCAAGCACGGGCTGTGTATAACAATCCATCTGATCTTCCTTACCATTCTTCTCAGCAGCCATTTCTTCCACATCTTTTGAGCTCTGATTATTGGGGTCTCCGGATCGGGACAAAACATGGGGGCCCTGCGGATAAACAACATACGGCGGTGCAACGGAGGCCTCCGGGAGAAAAACGGAGGAATTGAAGTGGGGAAAACCGGCATAAACAAAACGAGGGGCCATGTTTGGCGGGCGAGGGAGAAGCGGGCGGAGAGTGGAAGAACTCCTGGCGGACACCGGCGGGTGAAGAGGCTGCTGCAAATTAAACTGCGCGCGCGGTCCGTACATGAGAGCCGCCGCGCGGTCGTATGCCCTTGCAGCTTCTTCAGCGGAAGAGAAAGTGCCGAGCCATTTTCGAGTCCTCTTCCTTGGCTCTCTAATCTCAGCTACCCATTTTCCCCAACTGCGCTGCCTGACGCCACGGAATCGATACTTGTTGTTGTCTGGTCCGCCTTTGCCTTTGCATTTCCGCCGCCCGGACTTCGCCTCCGATTGTGCCTCTTGTCCGGTTTGGACACCGCTCTCTTCACCTACCATAGTGAAGAAGAAGGAAGGAGAAGTATTTTTCTCTACAAACGCAGTGGTTTGGTCTTCTCCAAGACCTCGTGGATGCTGCACCTGCACCAGGGCCTTGTTGCTTGACACGACGCCACTCTTCTGCACCAGCCGAATGAGGGACTCAGTAGGAACGCACACGTTATATGCTACGCAGATCTTTATAATTTGGCGGCTCGGGAGCTTTTAAGGGTGCTTTCTTCGTCCGAGGGAAAGGGTGTAAACTGCCCTTAATTCATTGATTGCACTCTTTCTTAACACCACCGTTAATTCTCTAATACACTACTACGTTAGGAATTTGTCCCTTTTTCCTCCCCCTCACAGCACGCGGTATTCATTTTCAAGGCTCATTGACATGCATAAGACAGAGTGTTGGAAATTGAAGCGTCCAACTCATGCGATCCTACACAGACCATTCTTTTTAACGACCCCAAATTTTATATTCAATTTTTTTCTCTCTTTTAATTCTCCTTCACTCTCTTAACTTCTTTCGGGACTCGTAGACGCCACCTGACCATAAAAGCCAACGTTGCTTCCTTTATTCCTCATTGTGTTCTTGCTCACTCAGTATTCTCATTTATACAGGTCCCTCTGATTGAATTTGCTTTCGCTTTGGCCAGCCTTAGTGCCATTTCAGTGTATAACAATGGGTGGCTGTTGGGCTTTTCTGAAAGGAGATATTAGATTGTACAGTTTATTGTTGGTGTCAAATCTGGTATTGCTCTTTTATAACCTAATGGGGGGGTTTTCTTACGTCACTTGACATGAAGATTCTGCCACCTTTGAGTATGTTCCAATATCTGAGGTTCCATTACATGGAACAGCAACATATGAAATGCAAAGTGCGATTTCAATATCCAGTACAAAAATCTACCCCACCTCCACAACTAAATCCTAACTGTACACAAGATGTGATCTCTTCTCGTCCTTCGTCCCTAATGTTTTTCATACAAGATTTGGCACAAACATATTTAATTCTGTGGGGAATATGAGAAATGGACAACATCAAAACATTAAAAGGAAACCGCTTTTAGAAGCCATAGGTTATCATATCGAATATCCGTGGAAGAGTGTGCATAATGGATGTTTTAATGTTATAATTTTAAAAAGTGTTTGGTAAATAAGGGTAATCCATGGTTATATTTAATAAGGAAATTGGTAATATCTTAAATTATTTGGAAATGTAATATTTTATTTTAAATTGTGCTTTCTGATTGATAATATTTGGATTTTTGAATAGCATATATATACATATATATAATTATTGAGTTTGTGAGATTATTAAATTATTGTACAATATACAATTGAAGTTTTATAAAAAGAAAGATGATGTCAAATATTAAGGGCACTACAATGTTACAGTAATAAATAGAAGCAAATTTAAAGTAGAAGTGTAATGATACTTGAAAACTTCAATGTTGGAGAAATTAAAATATCAAGTTATAAGTAAGAGAAAACTTAATGTTCAAGTGTGTAGCACTATAAACTTTTCAATGTTAAAGAAATTCAAATGTCAACTTAAAAGCTTATTTTATTGTACAAAGAAAACTAAGTTACATTTCTAAGAAAAGTTACCATAGAATTGTATAGAATTAGGAACACTCTAATGGTAAAGAAATAAAAATCACACCTCAAAGTTGTTCTTTGTAAAATTTAGAGAAAACTATCAAACATGTGAAGGAAAAGTTAGTGTAGAAGAGTGTAGCACTACAAATACTCCAATGTTAATTGAAGTTCAAATGTTACTTAAAAGTTTATATTTTTATAGTATATAAGAAAAAAATCAAGATATACATGAAAGAAAACTTAGTGTGAAACTATCTAGCATTGGGAACACTCAGATATTAAATGTCACATATTAAATCTCACATGAAGTTGATGTTTATAGAGCCTACGAGAAAACTAATTTATATGTAAAATGAATGATAATTCAGAAGCATGTGAAATTAAATAAATTCAAATATTACTCAAATTTTGAGTGTAGGATAAATTTAAGTTATGTGTGCAAAAAACACTAATGTAAGGGATTGTTTGGTTTTTAGAATAGAAATATGGGAATTGGAATAGTTATTTTGGGATATAAAATAGGGATACATGTTCCTATTCTTATTTGGTTAGTTAGAATTTGATTGGGAATTCATGGACTTAGAAGTTTATGTTTTCTAAAATAAATAAAACTAGAATCGGAATATGTATTCCAACAACATCTATTTAGCTTGAATAGCAAATTGTCATTTTTCAACTAAAATTGGAATATGTAGTCCTATTCACAATTCCAATTTGATGCACCCAAATGAGCCCTAACTGTAAATGAAAATGTCACTTGGAAGTCTCTTATGTGGAATAATTTAATGTTAAAAGTGTTGGAATGTGTAATTTCAACTCAAATGAATTGTAAAACAATAATAGAGGATTCTAGAAATTTTAAGAGGATTATGAATAGGGTTAGGTAAAGTTTTGGAAGTCGTATAGGGTTAGGTAAAGTTCTGGAAGTCGTAGATAGTTCTAGAAAAGTTTATTTGTCCTATGTCGGCTAATGTAGATGTTTCCAGAAATCATCTAAGACCTCTATAAATAGAGGCATTATGTAATGTAAATACAATGTACACAATGGTGGAATGAAATATAACATAGTTTATATTGTTTTGTGCATTTATTTCTTGTCCTCTGCTTATCCGTCAGATTGGTATCAGAGCTATACTATGTTTCTTCAATTGGTATCAGAGTCCAAAGTCATAGATAGTTCTAGGAAAGTTTATTTGTCCTATGTCGGCTAATGTAGATGTTTCTAGAAATCATCTAAGACCTCTATAAATAGACGCATTATGTAATGTAATTGACATGGACAAAACGGTGGAATGAAATATAACATAGTTTATTGTGAGGCAGCAAATTGTATTGTTCTGTGTTACATCTTTCGGATTGGCATTAGATCTATTGTGTGTTCCATCAAACAGGTATTAGAGCTATACTATGTTTCTTCAATTGGTATTAGAGCCTAGTTGGACAAAATTGTTGATTAAAGAGGAAGCAATGTTTTGGTGCTGCTGAAACTATGGAGGATTAATTTGTGTAATAGAAAAGACAATTGTTTTGAAAATAGGAAGTGTTGAGCTATAGAAAATCTGGGCATTGTTTTTGTGAGCAGATATCATCGTAGGTAAAGGGAAAATGAGAGCAAAGCTGAAGATATAAGGAAGAGAAAGGATTTGGCAAATAGGTATGGTACAAATTTTTATTTAATTTCAGTTGAGAAATTTCCCTATTGCTGTTAAAAGGAAAGAAGAGAAAAGTGCATTAAATTCTTGTGTTTCAATGGGAAAAGCTAGTAGAGCTCAGAAAGAGAAGAAAAATAACTTAGAAGAAGAATTAATGAAGGTGAAGAAAGAAAATGTAAAATTATTGTGTGGAAATGATGTTTTGCAAGGAGAATTGACAAAACTAAGAAATGAACTAAGTGTAGAAAGGCAGAATTTTCTATATCAGATGAGTGTTTATATAAATGCAAATGAAGAACTAGAACAAAAAAAAAGTTTTTTGATAATATTAGGATTAGAAATAAAGATTTAGAAGAACAATTAAAAGTGTTTGATGATGTTGAAAAAAAGAACAAAGCTTTAGAAGAAAAGGTGAAGAAATTGGAAGAGGAAAATAGTATGCTAAAGATTGAATTGTTTAATCTAAAACAAGAGAGTAGAAATTTAAAGTTTAATCCATCTTTCTATGATATATCTTGTGACACAAATGATTTAAGTGATTATGGGATTGAGAACTATGATTTTTATGAAGCTAAAAGTGTTCATGATGAAAGGAAGTTTGCAAATCTTGTTTGTTATGATAATAATAGTATTGGCTTGAAGATTATGGAAAGAATGGGTTTCAAAGGTAAAGGTTCAGGAAAGAATGAACAAGGTATCATAGAACCTATTGAGCCAATCATGAGGCCAAAGTATGAAGGACTAGGATATATGATAGATGAAAGAAATGATGTCATTGGTTCAAAAAAATTTCTTAAAAGTAAAAAATATAAAGGGCACACGGAAGACAAATGTTGGGATCTACATCCATGTAATATTTGTGGCTTAAAGAGCCATAATGAAAAGATGTGTTGGAATAGGGAGTGTAAAAATATTTGTATGGACAAATGCAAGAAGGATTTTATGACAAGTTGTGTCAAATTGGATTGTGGATGGAACCATGGATCGAGTTGGCCGAAGATTAAAAGTGTGATCAAAAGTTTATTTAAGTATAAATGTTCAAGAGTAAGAAGAAATACAATAGCATTTGGAAATGGATTAGAGCAAGTCATCAAAGAAGAAACAAGTTTTCAGCATGGCATCAAAGCAGAAAAAGGTTTTCAGCATGGCATCGAAGAAGAAAAAAGATTTTTGGCATTTGTGGTAGACGAGGCAAGTGATAGGGACGCATTAACAAAGGCATTATTATTGGAAAATGGCATTTTGGCATTTGGCAAAAGAAAGCATTTTGGCATTTGTATGTAATAACATTTGAGGTTGAAATTAAGGGGGAGTGTTGTAATGTGTAATTTCAACTCAAATGAATTGTAAAACAATAATAGAGGATTCTAGAAATTTCAAGAGGATTACGAATAGGGTTAGGTAAAGTTTTGGAAGTCGTATAGGGTTAGGTAAAGTTTTGGAAGTCATAGATAGTTCTAGAAAAGTTTATTTTTCCTATGTCGGCTAATGTAGATGTTTCCAAAAATAATCTAAGACCTCTATAAATAGAGGCATTATGTAATGTAAATACAATGGACACAACGGTGGAATGAAATATAACATAGTTTATATTGTTATGTGCGTTTATTTTTTGTCCTCTGCCTATCCATCAAAAAGGAGTTAAAATATCATTTGATTTATTAAATAGGATGTGTAGTAATGAAGAACTCTAATATTATATATGTTCAACTGCAACCTTAAATTTTAAATATAGTAATGTTATTAAATATCATTTACAAAGTTAATATAAATGTGTGTAGTATGAAAATTGCAATGTTAAAAAATTTTAAAGGTGGCATAAAATGTTAGCATAGAATTGTGTAGCACTTGGAGTGCTACAATTTTATTAAAAAAAAAAAAAATTCACATTAGTGAAGCATCAAGAGTAGTGTTATGTTAAATTTAAACAAAAAGACATCTTTTAAGAGTGTGCATAAAGATAAACAAGTACCATTTATTTGTGGTAACTTAAACTGCTTTAATTAAGCAATTATAAGATAATAAATTAAATTAATGGTAATGATAATATTTGATAATCTCTCTCTCTCTCTCTCTCTCTCTCTCTCTCTCTCTCTCTCTCTCTCTCTCTCTCTCTCAATATGTGTGTGTGTGTGTGTGTGTGTGTGTGTGTGTGTGTGTGTGCGCGCGTGCCAACTTATAAGTAAGAGAAAAGTTAATGTTCAAGTGTGTATATAAAATTATCACTTGCAACACTCTAATGGAGGATAATTTAAGTTTAAAATAATTTAAAATATCATTTGATTCATTAAATAGGGTGTCTATTAAGGGAGCATTCTAATGTTATTGATGTTTAGATGCAGCCTAAGAAGTTAAATGTAGAAATCTCACCTTAAAAGTTAATGTAAAAGTGTGTGGCACATGACCATTGTAATGTTAAAAATTTAACTGTGACATAGAAAGTTAGCATATAATTGTACAGTGCTTGGAGTGGTACAACATTTTAAAAAATCAAATTTTAACTAAGTGTGGCATCGAGAGTAATGTTATGTTAAAAAAGCTCAAATATAAAGATTTATGTGAAAGAAAAGTTAATGTATAAGTTTGTAGCCCCAATAATGTTATTTAAATTTAAAAAAATGATGCAGTGAGAATCTGAGGGAACCCCTACTGGAGGTATTTTGGGTCAGTCCAAATAACCACACAACAAAATCACAACAACAATACAAGATGTGATACAATGCAACTATTTATTCATAAAAATATAATTGTTTACATGCAATGTGTTTGGTTGTGAGGCATTCTAAGTTAGGGACAAATACAATATCAATTACAAAATTAATTCTGTAAGATCCCTCAAGATCCAACTCAAATCCTAGATATTCTAGGGCCACACTTTGGTAGAAACCTCCAAGCAAGATTGAAACTTGTGCTCACAAGCCCACCAATAAATCTCCTTATTTCCCAAACCTTAGCTACTAGCCCTTCTCAAAATTGCAACTCCACAAAAATCCTATTGTAAACTACCTCACATTTGGTGCTATATCAAAAAACTCAAGAAAACTCACCCTTCAAGTATTCTCTAGTTCCTACTCTGAACTGAATGCATAAATGCTCCACAAAAACCCCCTTACTCAAACCCAACTAAGCCACAAGTTAGTTAAAAATTAAAATAGGCCCTTACATTAAATGCCCATGCAAGCCACAAGTTAGTTGTAACACAAATTAAATATATACAACATAAATTAAATTCCAAGGTCGGCTCACCAATAACTCAGTTAACATAGAACCAAGACCAAATTGAGCATCACATAACTAGTTCCAAACATCAACAACTCCACCAAGCATAACTGAGCTCCTTCATTGACCTGGCCACTCGGTCAAAACAACAACTAAACCAACCAAGATCCCTAGTATATGTTGAGTTCCTCCTTCACAAATCAAGTCCCTTCAATGACTGAGCAACTCAGGTGACACTATAGTTGAGTTCCCAGTGTAAACTGAGCCTTAGTATATGTTGAGTGCCCAAAGCGTCTCTGAATACCTTCATTAATCGAGTCAATCAGTTAACACAATAGCCACCAACCACCTAGTAATGATTGAGTGCCATATTTTCACTTATTGAGCAACTCAAGAAATAATGCAACTAAGCTTCACTGAGCTCCCAATGTGTGTCAAGTTCTCACAAGCAATGTTGAGTGCCTTCGATGACCAAGCACCTCTTCTTCAACTGAGTAATAGTCTAAGAACCCTCCAAGGAAACTATCAAGAGTCCTCCCATGAACTCCAAAAAAGACACCAATAAAACCCAAGATACTCCTATATCAGACTCTCTAGGTAAATAGAAAAGTGTGTCCCACACTTTGATGCCCAAAGAAAGATCAACAAACATCTTCAAGGTTTCCACTCCATTAGGGACAAAAAAATCAACATGTAAATTGTCCACATCTGCATCCATATGTTAAACACTAGAATCTCAATCACCCAATCAATAAGGTCACACCCAAGAAAAAACTAAACATAATGCTTCATCAACAAATCCTCAACCACATCAGCAACTAATGAATTCACACTGGCAAAAAAAAATTCCATATTAATAGCAATACATAGATCTCCATCAACAAATACTAAACTCTCAACACCAACAGTCTTGTTGCTCACAACAAGATGCTCTACAATTTCCATGTCAGACTCAACCGACTGATCATGAAAACCAATCTCCATTCTAGCATCAACAAGGTAAGGAATATCTCAACAACAACCTCAAGTTGCTCTACGGGCTATCCATCAAACTCCTCAAACTAATCAACAAAACCAACCTCTTCCACCTTGACCTTGCTATGTCATCTTCTCTCTCGAATAAGTCTTAATCAACTAGACAACTCTCTTCTAGATAGGTAGTTCAAGTCTACAAACATCTATGGAATTCCCTCCCCATCCAATCCTTAACTCAATCAACCAAACTAGCTTTAAACTGCATAGACACCTTAGAAAGCCTCTTCTCCACCACATCATAGAGATTCACAATCATGCTAGGGTCCAATCTTCTTGGAAACTTCTTCCAAGATCTTTGGAAACCCTCTGCAATAAATCACAAATAGATCAATTTTCCCTTAAAAGATGAAACTTCCATCTTTGCATCTATCGACCTATCTACAAGTCCTTTACAAGTGTAATTCAAAATCACTATCTACGACCTCATAGCCAAGATATCTAGGACTCTAGAAAGAAAAATCCACCACCAAATCAAAGTCTTCACAATTCAACTCCTCTCAACCCAAGGTCTTTGTGCAACTACCTCAACTTTGATGATATGCCTACACACTCTGGAACAACTAATCTGTGATACAATATGATACAGTGAGAATCCAAGGAACCCCAACTAGAGGTAATCAAAATCCTTGCAATTAAGCACATAGTAGAAACATAACAACAATGCAAGATCTGTTACCAAATGCAACTCTTTACATAAAATGTGACAGGCTATAAGGCCTTCTGGGTTAGGGCCAAATATAATAACAATTACAAAAATAATTTTTCCAGATCCCCCAAGATCCAGCTCACATCCTAGCTAGTCTGGATACATGCTCCACTAGAAAGCTCCAAGGAAGATCTAACACCAAGAAATCTTGTTATTTCCCAAGCCTTAGCTACTAGCCCTTCTAAAACTCATAACTCCGCCACAATCTTGCTATAAACTACCTCACATTCGATGCTCTATCCACAAACTTAGGAAAACTCACCCTTTAGCAACTCTCTAGTTCTTATTCTACACTGAATTCCTAAAGACTCCACAAAACTCCCCCTTACTTATACCCAACTAAGTGACAAGTCATCCTAGCAATTACAAATTAAAATAAACCCTTACATTAAATGCTCATGCAAGTCATAAGTTAGCTACAAAAAAAATTTAAATACATAAAACCCAAACTAAATTCCAAGTTTGGTCCACCAACAACTTAGTTAATACATAACCAAGACCAAATTGAGCATCATAGAACTATTTCCGAACATCAGCAACTCCACCAAGCATAACCAGACTCCTTCATTGACTGAGCCACTTGGTCAACACATCAACGAAACTAGTTGAGCTCCCTAGTATATATTGAGTTCCTCCTTCATAGAACAAGTCCCTCCTTGACAAACCGAGTCCCTTCAATGGGTAAGCAACTTAAAAAGCACTACTATCAAGTTCTAAGTGTAAACTAAGCCACAATATATGCTAATTCCTAAGCATCCTAGACTGCCCTCATTAATAGTGTCACTTAGTTAACACAACAACCACCAACCACCTAGTAATGACCAATTGCAATCTCTTCACTAACCAAGAAAATAGGGCAACACTGCAATCAAGCTTCGCTGAGCTCCCATTGTGTGTCGAGTTCTTGCAAGCAATGCTAAGTGTCTTCGATGACTGAGAACCTCTTCTTAAACCAAGTAATAGTCCAAGCACCCTCCAAAGAAACTATTGACTGTACAAGAAAGATAAATAATATGTGAAATAGAAATTAAAGTAGAAGTGGAAACAATAATTTTAAATAAACCAAAATGTTAATAGTTGATATTTGTAATGTCTTTAAAAAAATAAAATTATGGGAAAAATAAAATTAATTAATATAATCAATTAATAATGTCATATTATGATATATTTTAAGGCCCTATGAATTTCTCTTAAAAATAAATAAATATGATGATATATAATTTAATTCACAATATATTAAAAATATTCAAAAACAAAAAATTAATGATGGTTGGGAGGTAAGAAATGATAGTGGTTCTTGATTTCAAAAAGTCAAGGGAATTTTGAAGAAAAGTAAGGTAGATGATGGTGTGGAGGACAATATATCACTAGCCCTTCTCATGGCCAATGTATTCTAGGTATTTGACTTCCTTGCATGGACTTCAATTTTAGGAGGAAGCATTGTCTTTTCTTCCTTGATCCTATGGATGATGTCCTTTTTCTTTCATACGTTATATTCCAACTCGATCTTCAATGGTCTCTATGTCAGTCTCTCTATGCCTCACTCTTTGTAAAGATTTTTCTCAACACAAAAGAGCAAGGCCAATATAATTATTAATAAAAGAAAGAAACATAGGGAGTACATGAATAAGAACCCAAAAAATGGATAGAGAAAGAATGGGCATATGTACAAAATCTTAGAAAACCAAAGATAAACTAGAGACCTTGAAGACTACAAATGAAGGTTATTTGATAGAAACTGACTACCAAGAGGAAAAAAGACCAAAAGAAGAAGCACTAGGCAATATGAGATAAAGATCTAGCTAGACATAGAACTATTCAAAATCCAAAAGAACACCATTTAATATTTTGAAGGATCCATCATATGCTCCAAAAAAAAATGATGTAACATATGCTAAAATTTAATATCATGCCCCCCACAGACATGATCATTTGGGAATTGGATCCCAAAAGATGAAGATGGAGGAAATTAATAAAGGCAACCCACACAAGAGTCTACAACAATCTCATTTAATGGAAGTAAATTAGAAGGAGGATGAATATGATTACCATCATGTTGGAAAAGTAGAGGAAAAATGGAACCATCTTGAGCCCTCAATTGGTTGTAAACTCCTTATGGAAATGAATATATGTTTCTCAAAAATGAATCTTGAGTAAAGAGAAAATCCCTGGTCTTAAAAACCAATTTTGTATTAATAAAAGAGGAAATGTATGTTGATTTATCTAGAAGAATATAATGCTTAAGTATACCTCCAAAAAAACCATCACCATTCCACATACTATACTACATCAAGGTCTTTTAAGAAAAATCTTTAGGAAAAAAACTCAATAGAAATCATATTTCACATATAGAAACCATAAGCATAGGAGATTGAGTAAGATCACAGAAGTTGGAAACAAAGATAGAATCTACATCCCATGGATGAATAACATTATGCAAAATATGTGAAAGGATGTTTTCACCAATATGTTGATCTCGGATTGGTTTTGACAATTGATTGTCTACACACTTAAGTCATTTACTTAGTTCATACCGAACAAGTAGTACATGTTGAGCGCAACATGTATATTATAGAGCATGCTAAGTCAATAGTGAGTACCAAGCCACTCATGTGCTAAGTCACTCAAGTGCCAATTAGATAGTGTATGCTAAGTGATTCAGGAGCCATGAAAGTAGTGCATGTTAGGTAATACAGATGTTGAGTCACAATATAGAAGATAATATATGCCGAGCATCAAAGAATTTAGATCCTAAGTGACACAATTTTGACATACTTGTTTATTAAGTCACAAACAACTATGTAAAACCCTTTTTAAGCTAACCTTAAGATTGAATTATGATATTTTAGAGATAATGAAAAATCTTAAGTTGGATTCCCAATGCATTACATGTAGCCAATTAGGAAATGAGAAGGATTAAGAAAAATAATGGATGAATCATGCCATTGATTCATACCTAACCCTAAGTCACTAAAGTCTTCTTAAGGAGGAAAAACCCTAAACTCTCTAGAGTGGGAAGAAGGAGTAAGAGATAAGTTTGCATGTGTAAACAAAGCATTCATGGTGCCTAAGGAGTTATGATTTGAGATTGCATTGAAGAATTGGTTAGAGTAGAATAGAGGATTGAGAAGAGTATACAAAAAAGAGAGATATGATCAAGAAGGATCTAGAAGACAACAAATTATAGGTGATTTGTCATCAAGAAACCAAGTACTAATTGTCTAGTATCATTGCTAAATCATTCTAGTAGGTGAATTAGTTAAATCTCGTAACAAAGTAGTCCTAATAGGCTCTATTGAAATCCTCTAACAAGGTGCTTACTTAATTGTGACTTAAAGTCCTTTAGCAAGACACACATCTAACAAGATGTTGAAATCCTTTAACAAGGTGAGACCTAACAGTCTTTGTAAGACTTTAATATCATAGATCTTTTATACGGTAGATCATGTTTCATGGTCAAAACATTATAACCTTCATTAGATACACTTTATTACTATAGTAGTGAAGATTTGTGGGTGCACTAGTAAATTTAGACCCAATTTTTTACCAATGTTGGTCCAAATTTTGACCTAGGTTCATTGCTATTTTTCTCGTCAAAATTTTGACCAAATTTCAGGTTGGTAAAAAATTTAACAAATACATTTTTTGAAATTCTTTTGGTTTTCTTGCAATTTGGTGAAAATTTTGACGAGAAAAATAGCAACAAACCTGGGTCAAAAATTGGGTCCAAATTTACTAGTGGTGTCATCCCCACCCAAGTTTTACCTTCTCATTGGAGGGTTTTTGGATAATCATAGATGGTGTTATATGTGTCTGCATGTTTACTTGGTTACATGTTTTAGATGCACATGCTTTACCTAATATTTTAGTTTACGTAGTAAATGTATGAGATGGATGTGTGGTGAAATTTTTTATGGGCCCAAGTTTAAACTATTGATTCACACCCCCCCCCCCCCCCCCCCCCCCCCCGTGCCCCCCACAAGTTTACCTTTCCTATTCTAATTACAAAAATTGGTATCAAAGCTTTGTTTTCTAAAAGAGAAGTTTGTCAGCTTTGAGGAAAAATCTTGGAAATGGAAGTCTACAAGATGGAAAAGATTATTGAGAATCGGGGAATTGAAATACAACTCATTCTATAGCAATTGGATGAAGAAAGAGAAGAACTAAAGAAATCTTTGAAGAGAAGGAAAGAAAATGTTATTATGGAGAATGACACACAATACAAAGAGATGGAGACTACTAAGTTACTTGGTAATGGAGAGTCTAATGAATTTGATGCAACAGTTGCAAATCTAATGGAAAAGAATAGAGCTTAAGCAGAAGAAATTAGAAGTCTCAAATTAGAGCAAGAATTACAAGCCATATTGTTATGTGAGGTGATTGAACATAGGAAGAAAGCTATGGAATAAATAGCCATGATTAAAGGAGATAAAATAATTTTAGCCAATAGTTTGGAAGAGAAATCAATAGCGCTAACCGAGATTTCCAACATGCAATTGGATACTTTGAGTCAAATGATGAATGCAAACTATGAATTGAATGTCAAGGACATTGAGATAACAACATTGAAGTTTCAGAATGAACAACTGCAAAATGACCTAAAGAGGGAAAAGCAATTTGCTAAAAGTTCCAACAAACCAAGTAAAGCCATCAAAAACTTTTATCAATGACTAAGATCCCCTAGGTCCAATAATGATACATATGGACTGGAGCATACAAGTACTAAAGATGGAGAGTCATCCAAAAAAATTGAAGAGAGGAACAACAAAGGTAAGAATTCCAAACCTACTTGTCATAATTGTGGCAAGAAAGGACATACTACTAATGTGAGTAGCAAGATTATAAATTATAATATCAAGTAGAAAAGCATGGTTCATTATCATAAGTGCAACAAGTAAGGTCATCAGGCACATGAATGCAGAACCAAGACCATGCATGCACAAAGATTTGAAGGATATTGTTACAACTATCAAAAGTATGGACATAGAGCTTTTGAATGCATCTCCAAATCCACATGGTCATCAAACAAGAAAAAAAAGGTTAAAAAGATTGGAAACTCTTATGACTAGGATTATAATACTATTTATAGTTGTCGTTACTACCAAGAATATGGACATGTTCCTAAAAATTGTATTAGGACACACTTCAAAAGTGACTAAAATAGGTGGTTGAGTCAAATCACATGTTTTAGTTTTTTTAAGACTAGTCACATCAATAGATATTGCCCAAGAAGGTCAAAGACACCAAATTGTGAATTTGATAAAGGCAAAGGCAAGGCAGATGCTGAAGATGTCAAAAATGAAATGAACAAGACATGGAAGAAGAAATATGATTACAACACATCAAATGGAGAAGGGATCACTCCACCCAACGGGTCAGGTGATCACACCTCATCAAACTAAGCAATCAAGAGGTATTGGGGACTAATATTTATAAGTTATATTATACATTAGTTCCAAAGGATTTAGTACTAAAAAGATTACATTAGCATGAACAAAGATGCAAGATTTTTTTAGGAATTCAAGGAAAATCTTTAATTTTTTCATGTTATTGTTGAGCATGAAATTATTTTGATGTGTGCTGAGTAAAATGCTACAAGATGCCAGACTAATAGATTAGCTAGTTGATGCCAAGCTTGTAATGGATGCCAAGTAAATGATATGTTAATGGATGCTAAGTGAGCCCAAAATTGGTTAATGTTGAGCTTACAACTATGTGAGCACTCAACATTAATTACAGAGTTTCAAAGGGTATTTGATCAAATTTTGACTCATTTTTCATAATTTCAAAATCAAGAAAGAACAAGGAGAGTAGAAGGCAATTTAGAAATCCATTCAAAGTAGTTGCAGAAGGTTTGAGCACTGATTCACCACCAATTTTTCAGATCTTATAAGATATTTATCTATAGCCAAGCTATGTAGTTTATATTTTTGTAAACCCTAGTTTTGCACTGTGGCATCTAGTTCAAATAGTGTAGAGGGTAAGGAAGTTTAAAACACTCAACTAGTTAGTAATGAAGTCAAGCAATCCATATTCAAATCTATTCATGATATTTCTTACAAGAAAAACCCCTTTGGTGCATTATCCATGATACTGCCAAATGTTTTAATAGTGAAAGATGTTAGGAAATGCTATAACTATAAAATTGGTAGCATTGGGGATATAAAGATTAGGAAAGCATAGGATAGATTATGTGAGAATGGTGTCTTGAAGGAAGAATTCAAAATTGTAGAAAAGAAAGGGTTAACATGAACCCTAGATTTCCTGAATGTCTTTAAAACTAAATGGATAAGAACAGTATTAAGTAGGATACATGATATTTCATTATGGCTAGATAATGGACCTATCAAAATAACCAAGAGGACAATCCATAGGGTTATAGGGTATCCAACCCTAGATCAGCCTAAGACATTGAGCTGTGTGGAACAAGAGAGGCATGACTATTGACACAATTACTAATCCTTTGATAGAATTTGTAGTAAGGATTATTTCACACAAGTTTTACCAATCTAGCATATTGAACAATGTGCCCTGTATAGAAGTGGATGTGGGGTATAAAATTGTCAAGAAAGATCATACATATGATCTAGTAGATTTCCAACTACAACAACTAGTTGAGAATTTAGGAGCTATCAGAAAGAAAATGATTATGCACGATGTAAATTTTGTTCTATTTTAATATGCATATTCTTTTATGTTCAAAACACTTTTCCTACATTTGGCACAGTTTCATGGAAAAGAAAAAAATCAGTAGTAGTATAGATTGGTGAGTATATTGAGCAATTGGGTGAGAATTTTGAATCTATGATGACAAGCTATTATGAAGACTTCAAGAAATTAATGAAGAAAGGATTGAGAAAAGCACTATGATGATGTATTTTTTGTAGTAGTTGTTGACTACACATTTTTCAAATCAGGAGCCAACAAGGTGCTTGACACTAGGATAATCTTTGGTTTTACTCTACCTCTTTCTATTAACACCATCTATCAACTCTAAAGAGTTTAGTGAGTGAATAAGAGAATTGAGTAAAACATCCCCTTTTTCATTAAATCTTATATTCATATAGACTTTATAAACACAAATACCAAGTTCTATAGTGATTTAGACTTGAAACACCAACATTTACTTAAGTTGATATTACTAGCAATGATTCTAAATATTAAGCTCTAGATGGATCTTTCTTGGTCATTTTTTCCATTTCCATCATGAATGGTGGAATTACTATGCTCAAGTAGAAACAGGCTCCAAGAGGCTCCCTCATGAACAAATCCTTTTTTCGAAATCTTCTTCTAACTGTGCCTAGATTACTCTACCTTTCACAAACTCCCTCTTCTATAGAAATATGGAAAACTTAGGTTAAATCTTGAATAATCTATTGAGATACATGAAAACAAAAAGTAGACATGTTAATGGATGAAGACATGAAACATACACGATGTATACACATTGATGCATAATGACACAAAGTATACATGAAGCACCGAGATATTACTAGATTCATTTTTATTTCAATACAATATTTATTTTCTCAATATCTCGCAAGAGATAAGAAAAAAGACTACAAATATATTTTAATCTCTGAATAAAAAATACAAAAAATCTACAATTCTTATTATCTATCTATCAAATCTATAAGATAATTTTTCATAACATATTTATTTTCATACATATTATCCAAATCTATATAATATCTCCTTAATAGAAATAATTAATAGTAAAAAGAAACATTATATTATACAATTTCATATTCATTATATAATAAGATAAATTATTTCATATAAGACTATTTCATTCTTAGTCATAAAAATATTAGAAATATCTATAAATAAATAAAATGGAGTTACTTACTTACCTTTATTTATTTTCTATTTTCATCCCTTAAATACAAATTATTATTCTAATTTAATTCTCTAACCCGACATAAGAATGCTTTTCTTTCATGTTTCTATGTATGATGTCTTAGTTTTTTTATTCTTTAATCTATTTCTTCCATTAACATTGGTATCTATATTTAAATTTATGCCCCTCTCATATTAATATCATGCTCATCTCCTTTTCCATATGAGTCATGAGTTTAGATATTAACGTCATGACCATTTGTAATTTTGATAATAATATTGTATATGTATTTTATTTTGATTAATTGGATATATATATTGAATTTTTATTTAATTGATATTAATTATATTTAATTATTGAGTAATAGGTCACAATAGTATTATTATTAAAATATTGATGGTGTCTTATGTATTATTGATTAATATTTTGAATTAATTATACTTATTAATTTCTACTATTAATTTGTACATTTCATCAAATTGTGTATTCATATATTCATATATTTCTTATATCTCATTTTATTATATTAATTAATATAATCACCAATAATTTTATTTATATAAATTTAAACATGTATAAGATTATTTGTATATAAGCTTGTGATATATCAAGAATTTTATTTATTTATTTATTTTTTGTATTGTAATTTCATATTTATATATCCTTAATATATTATTATTAGTCATGTATTAAATAAGGCTAGATGATATTTGTCTATATCCTTTAGTATTATCTATTATCTATCATTATTAGGGCTCATGACAATATGCAACAATTTTTTATTACCCCTTTGATAACTAGGCTATGCATTGAATTCATCATAAGTTTTAGTTGCTACTCAAAATTATCACCCCATAACTACATGTCCCTCTTGCCAACGTTTATACAAATGGGATTATCCATCTTAAAGGAAGAATATTAAAAGGAAATTAAGTGAGGAGCTACTTAAAGGCCACAAAAAATACCCATAATCTTTCTGAAACCCAAGGTAATAATGGTCAATGAAGAGTATAGGTGATCTGATGAATGGATCTAGACTATTTGCAGTAATGAATGCTTAATAAAATCAAATTAAATAAATCACAACTTAGCGGAAGTCTTAATTCATTTAATATCAATGAAATCAAAACTTAAGATGAGAAACATAATTGAGAGAGAAGATAAGAAGATGCAAACAGAGTTTGATTTTGGAGTTCGCCACAAACGTGACTACGTCTCTGGGTCGGCTCGAATAGAGTATGACCGATCCGATTAATCTCCAAAATAAATTACAAATGCACCAAGATTATTCCCTTAAACACATCAGCATAGTGTGCCCTCGACGTGCAGAATAGTCTTCAAAAATCTCTTAAACATTCTCCTGTTCTCACCACTTGAATGCCCTTTTCAAAAGGCCTAATACCCCCTTTTTATACATTAAAATTAGCCTAAAATAGGCCTAAACTATAAAATATAAAAATAGGGTCTTTTAACAATCACCCCTCGAAAATACCCTTTAGCCATTTTTGAAGATTTGGCTTCATGTTAATTTTAGGATAACAAATTAACAAATTAACCTTATTTAGATATAAGGTTGGCGGTAGTTTAAAAGATAAATACATATAGGTGGAAAACAATTCTCAAGTGCTAAAATAGCACAACGGCCCAAAATTTTTTATGGTAGCTGCCAGTCGGGGGTTCCAACCCGGTCGGCGGCGTCCTTTGTTTAAAATTGGCCGCTAGCCAATGTTTAAATAAAAGTTGCTGCCCATTTATCTTAAAACACATGCTTGGTCAAGTGGTTAGGTAATTAGTTTTGGAGGCAATGGGTCAAGAGTTCAAATCTCATTAGAACTTTTTTTTTTTTTTTTTTTTTTGGTCTTTAAACTGCCCCATGACATCATGATGACATCATCAAGATTCAAATGACACTTTTACCTCCAAAATTCAAACTACCATAACTTTCACATATGAAGTCCGTTTTCGATGAAACCAACGCCGTTGGGAAGCCATTGTTGACCACTTTCAAGATGGTCCAATTTTGCCCCTTATCTAGCCCTCTGGTCTACCTATTGACCAAAACTTTGACTGAGCGTAACTTCTTCATCCGAACTCCGTTTTTGTCCATTCAAGTTGCATTAGAATCAGGACACCGAGATCTTTCTGATGGTGCAAATTCTGGAGAGAAATAAAACACTTCAATTTTCACTAAAAATATCCACCGGATCAATAGGCACCTCCAAATAATTTAAGAAAACAACCCCCAGAAATGAGGAGAGGATATCAAAAAATGATAGCAAATTAAAGTGAGAAGGAAACTCTTTAAAGGACAAATATTTCAAAAATTATCTATAGACACCACCTTAATGTGCATAACATAAAATAGACTATCCCATGTATCAAATTTAGTAGATAGAGTATCCTACCAAAATATCCAAGATGGGGACCATCAGGAGTCCTTGGGAAACAAAAAAAGATAAAGAAGTTGAAGGGAGGTTAAAGGTGGCATGGGTGTCATGAACACCCATGTTTTTCAAAATTGACCTACATCTTGGTTATATATATATATATATATATTATAAAAATAGTGAAGAAGACCTAGAGTCCTTGCTAATCTTTAATTAAGATTCCAATTAAGGTCAATGTTTATTTGCTAATAATAGGTACCTAAAAAGTAAGATTAAGGTCATTAGTATCTTAATAATATAGATGATAAATAATGATTAATTAATTTATAATATATGTACTAACTACTTATATGGATGTCTTAAGGGTATAGTTTTTATCTTCAATAACAATTGAACTAGTTGGATATGCATGGTTATCCTCATCTGCTGTTACTTTTGGAAACTTGTATTTCAATTTAGTGCATATTTATAGATAGTAATATAAACCTTCCACATAATCAAGATCCATAATCATATGAAAAATATCACCTACATGTACAAAAAATTGCATAAATAGTAATTGAGGGTAAAAGCACAAACTTTTCTCACCTTTTATTATAAAAAAGGATCTAAAAACATAGACTATTCAACTTTAACGACATAAAAATGGTATTTGTATTTATAATTTGAAGATGATGTAAACTAATGAAATATGTATAATTAGATGAATTTTATGTATATAATTTTTATTTGGAAATTGAGTAATAATTTATTCATTTAAAAAAAATTAAGTCCTTTTCTTAACTTCAACAAATATAGGGTATAGTTCTCGTCAAACAAGTGTATGCAAATCATATTTTTTCTTTGATTTGAAGATATGTTATATATGACATGTATAGCTAGTCAACAAAAAAAAATTGGTTTATAATGTATATTTTCTTTGTTATAAGTACTCAAGGTTGACCTTATTAGAAACTAATAGTTTTTTCCTCCTGTCAAAACTTCACTATCAAATCAACATATTTTTATAAATAAATTGCATATTATTGAAGATTACTCTCTCCTCTATGGATTAGTATAAATTTTAGATTTTTTTGATAAGATTTATTAATTTTTATCCTTTTTTAGGGAGGATCTTCTCAAATGTTAAAGTATCTACTTATAATATTTTGAAATTATAACATATTATAAGTAATCAAAACACTATGAAATGTACATAATGGTGATATTGACTCAAAGATCTATAAAAGTATATTGTTAGTTTTTTTTTAAAAACTTGAACTTTTATAGAGAAATGAGATTTGACCAAAACAGGTTTAGAGGTCCTAAAAGGTGACACAACACCATGTTTTTATCATGGAAAATATTTAATAATTTGAACATCACTTATCATTTCAACTATAAATTTGAAAATAATAAAATATGTTTGTACAAATTATGTGTAACAACTAAATCCAAAATAGGTTTACAATTATTTGAATATATAGGATTATAAATTTCTATGTCATTGTGATCATCTTCATAGGGAGGAATTATAAAAATCTCTCATAGACCATTATGAACATAATCATTTACAAAAATTCATGCATTGACTCATTGCATTATTTAAAATAGAGGCAATACAAAAGCATGATTGTTATTTTACTGTAATTATTAGAGGTTGTGTTGTCCTATATTCACCACTTGATGTACATTTCTAATACCAACAATTGATTCAAAAGTGTAAGGATTAGATCAAACAATATCTCTAATATTCAATACATGTAAAGTTAAAAAAAATCTATGTCAAGGATTATAAAATATGATAAAATAAAAATAAATAATATTTAATTTATTTTAAAAAATTAATCAAGTCAATTTTTTTTCACCTTTCACTTCCTAGAAACAACATTTATTATATGTTGTGTCCCAACTAGGAAAATGAGTTTAGCACCACACCACAACTTCCTTTAAATTCTCCATGTTGTTACATGTACTTGAAATAATTTTTTATGAGTTTAAAATAAATTTATAACTTGATTGAAAAATGTACTTTTCATTAGTTTTATGGTGACCACTAATTTTACACTTGCAAGGTCATGTTAGAAGAGTGCATGCTTCACACATGTGCCTGCTAATTCATGCTCTCATTTTCTATATCCACTTTTAGAGAAGTTTCAAATAAACATAAAATTGCATCTAATATGTTTCTTGGATAGCCAATTAAATATTTTTTCAAAATTAAATTTCCCTAAGATAATTTATCAAATGTATAAATAATAAAAAATTGTAAATTGTTTATTTAACTATACATACAACTTATAAGTGACTTGAATGTACCTACTTGCACAACCATTATAGTGAATCTATTTTTAATAAGAATTTATTCCACAATTTGCAATATCTTAAAAAATATTATAGAAAAATGAGCTACATAGCTCCTTTCATGAACTATATAATTGTCAATAAAAAAATAAACCTCCTTGATGATAATGCATTCATCTGGACCAATACTTTCTTCACCCATCCAAATAAAATTATGCATTTCTTGGTAGTGGGCTAGCATCCCTCACAAGATTTGTGACATGGCTTAACTATCTCCTATGGTTCTATATGACTATTGGTTGTATTGGGTGTTGGCAGGTCAATATTTTGGTGCAATGAAAACTCTAGCCTTTTTAACAATTGGTATTAGAGCTTGGTCACATGTTTGCATCTTCTAGGCCACTACAAATAATTCTTTGAGGGAAATCATTGGAATTGGGCCAATGTCCCTTGCATGATTTTCTACATGCCTTAACTACCTCTTGTGGTTCTCTAACACTATTGGTTTTATTGTGTAATTCCCACCCATAGTTTTCTTTATATTATATATGTTGAACTCTTTTAGGCATATTTCATACATGTGTTAGTTTTAGAGATATATGGTATGATGCTATTTCAATACTTTAAAATAGCATTTATGATTACATAGTCAATTATATTTCACGTGTTTTATAATGATTATGATTTCTTATGTGTTAATGTTGCTCTAATGATTCTTAGTTAGTAAATATGATTGCTTTCATAATGGTATCCGATGATCTATCTTTAATGATGTTTGTTTTACATTCATAGTAATGCATTACTATATCTGAGCATTGGATGAGTTGACTCGTGATTCATAATTGTACTTACCCTATACTTGCATGTGTATGGTGTGCGTGTCTATTTTACTTTTCTATCTAACATGTTTGATGTGGTTAAGGGAGGGAATTTTAGTCACCTACTAGTCGAGATCTAGACAATGTACCACTCCCTTTTGTTTCTTGTCTAGTTTAGTTATATATATACATATGTACATGCTCATCTCATATGCAAGTTATAGGTATTGGGCATCAACTTCCTTGAATTTCTAGCATGAGCATGCCCTATCACAATAACTCAATGGTAAGAATGGGAAGATACTAATTAGGTCCAATCCCAGCCATAGCCTAAACACCTATCCTACAAGGAGGGCTTGTATTTAACTCTCAACCCCTTTTTAAACTTGCAAGTTTGTCATGGTGTGTGTTGTTTGAGTTTGGGTTTTGAATGGTTTTGCTTATGTGGATTTGACTATGTTATTTGTTTCGTAGAAGGTTTAATTCCAATATTTAGATCAATCACATAATATTAGAATTATTAAATATTATTTAAATTAAATGAAGAATTATAATATCAAGATATTTACTTACTTGGGAAATTAAATTAATTAAATATTTGTTTATTTATTTACTTAAAAGACTTGATTTAAAAAGTCTAAATGTGAAATTTGGAAAAGGAATAAATTAAAATATTAAAGACTACATATTGGTTTATCATAAACATTTAATCTATGACAATAAAATTAGAGTTGTGCATAACTAGTGGACTTTAATTATTATTAATAATTAAACTATTTATATGCAATTTAATTGCACATTAATTAATAAAATTAAAATTAGATTTTTGAGTTGACAATAAATTATTTAATTTAAAAGAAAGGATATTTATTTATTTTATTATGAAAAGATAAATCTATTTTGTGAAAAGAAAGTAATAGATAAAGAATATTTAATATTAAAAGAAAGAGAAAAAAGTAGAAATTATGTATTTCGTTTCTTAAAAAATAAATAAATTGTAACACAATCTACCCAGAAAACACAGCTAAGAATTCTAATGGATTGTGGAAAACTACTATCTACAAAGTGATTTTATTTATTTTTTAAAAATATAAGAAAACAAAGAAAAATTATTATTTTATTTTAGTTGAGTTACTTTCTTTTGTAAGATTACTTACTTTGGAAACTTTAGTTTTTTTAAGTTTTATTTATTTATTTTTCTTTATTAAGAGATCATTTTGGTTATTTTGGGTGAGAATATTTTTGGAGAAAAACTAGATAATTTGGAACAAAGATTTTAGAAAACAAGTTACAGGTTATGCATTCAAAGCAAAAGATTTTGTTCAAAGCTTCGTTCAAATAAAGTCTACAATTATGTTTTATTCTTCTTCTTAAAAAATCAGCTTGGTCTTTGAAGGTAAGGCTTTTAAGATATCTTTTTGATTTCTATTGGAAATATTTTCTTCTCTGTGTTTTCCAAATTATGAATAAATTTGTTTGCAATTACTTGTGTGCCAGTTTGAGGGTTTGAAACATGTGATTTTTCTATACCTTTTATTTAGTAAATTTTTTCAAAAATGTAAACATACTTATAGACACCCATTTGGATTTTATTTAACATATATAAAAATCATATATGATTGTTTTGGATAGACATGATGAAATATTGACTATCATGCTAAAACTAGGCCTATTCAAGCTTGATTCTTCAACTAGAGACACATGAACAATCACTTATAACTTTTGTAAAATATATAGTTATGAAAATATCTTATTTTTTATTTTAAATAATTATATTATGAATATCATTCTTGATTTTCATTAAGATCCAATAGTTCAAACAAAAGATATGTTCAATCTTCTAAACTAGTAACTTTCGAATTTGAATATGGCTACTAAAAAATTTTATATTTTACACCATTTAAATGAAATTTTCTTTAGCACTGGTAATAATCAAAAACATGTGAAGCTAAATTATCTTTCTATCGATATAGGTTGGAGCTCTATATCATTCCATATGAGATTATAACATTTGAATTACCAAATGTTTTACATAGAGAAAATGCATAACAACTCAATCTTATGAACTTTGAAAATATTTTATCTTTATTGTTGAATATTATTGATTTAGCATATAATAATTAACTCTAAACTTATTAGATAATTAACATACTGAATTTTTCTACACTTATGTAACATCTATATAATCAAACAAAACTTTTGAAAACAATATAATCCAAATCATTCATTGAAACCTTGTATTATTTGATGTGTGTTTATTTGAGGTTTTGTGGTATTTATTTTGTGATGAGTGTTGAAATTTTTTAACATGGTATTTTATTTTGTGATGGATTTTATGTGAACTATTTAGCTATCCAAACTAGGATGTGCACTAGAGGTGTCTTTTAAGATTTCTTTTATGATAGTTATTTGACTAGATGTTAGGATGTACTTTATGATGCCTCTTAAGCACTATAAAACCAATCACAGGTGTTCCTCATGCTCCTTCTAAGTCTTAGAATCTATCAATATATCATCAAGAAACACAAGTACAAACCTATCAAGATAAGATCAAAACACCCCATTCATCAAGCTCATAAAAATTGATGGAGCATTAGTCAACCCAAAAGGGACTATTGTGAACTCATAATGCCCATAGTGAGTTCGAAAGGCGGTCTTGATAATGTCAGCTTCCTTAATGCGAAGCTAGTGGTATCCTGACTTAACATCAATCTTGGAGAATATCATAGCTCCCTTGATCTGATCAAATAAGTCATTAATCCTAGGTAAAGGATACCTATTCTTTATCGTCACCTTATTCAACTATCTGTAGTCAATACAAAGGCGTAAAGAACCGTCTTTCTTTTTCATAAAGAGCACTGGAGCTCCCCATGGTGATACACTAGGTCAAATACTCCCTTTTGCCAAAAGTTCCTCTAGCTGAAGATGTAACTAACCCAATTCTTGTGTAGTCATATGATAAGGAGCTTTACAGATAGGCTTCGCTCCTGGAATTAGGTCAATGCTAAAGTTGATGTCCCTTTTCGAAGGCATGCCTTAAATCTCTCCTGCAAAAACATCTGCGTGCTCTTGTAAAATTGGGTGATCTAAAGTCTTCCTCATAGGATCTTCCTGATCAAGATCATTTACCATGATAGCAAATATCTGACATCCTTTTCGGAAAATCCACTTCAATTGCATAGTAGAAATCATCCGTAAAGATATAGGCCTTGGTATCCCAACAATCTTCACATCATTTCCTTGGTCATCCTGACATGAGATAATCTTCTTCCCGCAATCTATACTAGCTCTATGAGAGCCAAGCCAATCCATTCCTAAAACCACATTGTAGGAACCAAGAGCTATAACCTGAAGGTCAACTATAGTATCAAATCCTCCTATGCTAAGCCCACATTTATGAACTACAGAATAGATCTGTGATCTTGTTTCAATGCATGACAGCTATAGATGGAGAAATAAATGAATTTTTAGCTCCTAAATCAAACAACACTGAAAGAGATGTACCTCAAATAGCTCCTGTGGTTTCAACCACTATTCCCTAATGATATGATTGATGGTGATCTACTACTGCAAACACTCTATGAGCTCTTCTTGCATCTCCTACTATAGGCTTAGATGTTGTTGGCCTAGGGCTTGGAAACTAAGGTGCTCGTTGTGGACAGTGAGCTGTAAAATGTCCAACTTACCCACATGTAAAACATCCTGCATTTCTGCCAGATCCTCTTCCCATAGGTGGTGCATTTGACTGTTGATGGCTATTCCTACCAAAAAAAGACTAACTACTTTGAGCTAGTTGATTAGGATGATTATGTTTATTGTGCTAGCATTGCAATTGTTCTTGGAGCTAGAACCTCCACCACCACCTTGAGCTTGAGAATTTGATCCCTTCTACTGCTGTGTCTGCTAAGATTGCTATTGATATTATTTCCCCTTAGAAAAAGGAGGCTTCCTGTTACCACCTGAGTTGTAGTTTCCTTTAGATCCTGATGCTATAGGTGCTCCCACAAAATCTCCCTAACCAAGGTTGATACTTTGTTCAACAAGGATGGCTGATCGTACCATATCGTTAAGGGTTTTTGGCTCAAATACCTTGACACCCCCAATTATACGGTTGTTCAAACCCCTAATAAAGTGTTGTGTCAACTATTCTGAGTTGTCACTGAATCTTGAAAAGGACATGAGCTTGTAGAATTTGCACTCATACTATATCATAGTCATAGAATATTGCTTGAGATTATGGAACTCATCTACCCTTTGCTACTTCCATTCCTCTGGTATGAATCATTCGCAAAAACTCTCTAAGAATAGCTCCTAAGTGACACTACTCATATAAATACCTAGCTTCTTTTACTCAATTGTCCACCAAGTAGCCCCAAAATTCTCCAAATTGGTAATCACAAATCTTGCCTTAACATTACTATCAAAATCCTACATGGAAAAAATCCTATCAAGGGCAAAAAGCTACTATTTTGCCACATATCTAGAACCTTGCCCATTAAAGGGATTGACCTTGGATCTCGAAAGGTCCTTCATCTGAGTAGATACAGTAGATCTTTGTTGATCCATCCGAGGACTCCTAGACTTGGGTCTATGCTCTTGTTTTGTCTAATATACTCTATGTTCATCTTGAATAGGAGCTAGACAATCAAGAATGGTCTACATCATCTGTCTCAAGTTAAACTCCTCAGACTCACCTTGTTTCTCTCTACGAATCTCTTCCTGCTGCTTACTAGCATGCTCTCCTCTGCTCTCTTCATGAGTAGATCCACCATGGATAGACTCATGGACACTAATAGCTCTACCATGACCACAACCTCTTCCACGACCTCTAACAAAAGACCTAGACCTAGATACCATCCTACAGCAATACCCAAGATACAAGTACTATTACAAAAAAAAGACACATGTTTGCAATAGACTAAGTTCAATTTCAGTTTTTCCTATGTTTAGGTTTAAATAAAATTTTTAGTTTGAGAACTAAGTGTTGCATATGCAAGTAACAATTTAAGTTCTATTTTAGTTCACCTAGTTTTCAAGTTTGAAAAAGATACACATAATAGTTCAAAGTCCTAGTTTTGTTCCAAAATACCTAGAGCTCCCAATGTAGAAACTTGGGCTTTGATACCAAATGTAACACCCCACTAAGGGATCCAAAGAATTAACCTAAAGTTTTACTAATTTTGGTACCATTTTTATTTATTTTTAAACATGAAAGTAAAGCCATACATAACATAGTAGCGAAAGCAATAACATTTATCAACTGAAATTAAACATAAACATACACAAACAACAAGTTTTATTCTTAATGGATACCTTAACATTGAATTACATCTAAATTAACTATTCATCTAACATCACATCCTCATGAAATAATATTGATACATCCAATGTACTTGAACAATATACAAGCATCCTTTAAGTAATTACATTTAAGATTGCTCAATCATCCACTGTACATGTCTCAAGGTATGAAATGCTTAAAAGAATATACATATGTGAAATAAAGTACATCATCCTATTCTAATCCATCATGCAACAAAGTAAAGATAATCACATGTCATACATGATACATCATCATAAAAGATAACCATAGATCATCAAACATAATTAACTAAGTGCATGCTTTGGCCCAACCATAAATAGCATCATTAGACTATCATGGATCCTAGCCATCCCTGTGTGCATAACATTCCAAAATTACAAAGAGATAATCAGTATTAACAAAGTACAAACGTCACTCCTAAACATACTACATCATATGCAGAAAGTAATATAACATGCTACAGCATATACATAAGAAATCCCATCATATAAAGTAGAGCATAAGATAAGTAAACAACATCATCTATCATATACTAATCATCAATAAAAGGATACATATCCACCATCATAAACCAAGAATGCATTAGCTACGATGTCTGAAATGGATCTCAAATGATAAGAGTGGAAAAACACTACCACCCGACTGCATGGAACCTAAGTGGTCCACTCCCACCATGCTAAGGAGATAGGCTCAAGTCCCAAATAGGTTAACAAAATCACATAGCATAAATACTTTCTAAGTCCCAAAATCCTAAAAGCATACTAACTCAAAGGTTCCAATCACAAACTGACATCTAATCCTAGAGGCATAACAAAGACATGTAGGAAACCTACTATGCAAGGAGAAAAGTGTCATTGCATGGATCACACTAGAGTTACCCTGGTAGTCTCCCAATAGACCTTGACCCCCTAGTGATCCCTGTGTGGCCACTAGTATCCTCTTACATAGGTGAGGCATACTATGGAATGCACGATTGCAACCAAGCATTCTCTCTACTCCCATCCTAGTCTGTATTAGCACTTGAGGCATGGGCGAGAACAAAACAATTATCTTTTTAGGTTCATTAAGTTAGTATTAGGTGTGAATGTTTTCACTTATTAAGACAACTTACAATGAGTTACTTTGGCAACCTCTTAGGGCCTCAGCCCCCATTGCAAGCCACTTCTTGACACTACAAGTAGATAACCTACCCTAAGCTCATGATATCATAAATCTCAAAATCACAAAAGATAATCTACAATATAAACATCAAATCTCCACGAGTCAACTGAAAAGCATCCGTAGATAATTATGAAAACAACAGTTCTCTATTGGAAAGTAAAGGTATCATTGATAATCACAATAATCATTGGTTCTTAACAAGCAACCAAAAAACATCTCAAAATAATACTGATCAAAGACTCCAAAATGGTTGAGTCAAAACATGACATCGTCAAGATCAGATAAATAATTTCAATTCCATCAAATGATTGGAAAATAACTCAAGTATAATTGATTGATGACTCAAAATGGTTAAGTCAAGTGTCTCATACATATGAATCTGAGCTTTACACAAGAAGACTGGAAAGCAATAACAATTAGTAAATACAAACATCTCTAAGAGCATACCATCACATATCCATGGTTGGGTTTATAACAATCATAATTAAAAGACATCATCATGACATCACAATCATAACCTCCCGAGCCTCTAGTAGATGTCCTACAATTGGTCAACACTAGTCAACCCAAAAAAATCCAAAATAGAAGCATAGAGAAAACACAAATACAAGCACATGTTTGGGTTTTGTTTAAAATTGCATAATTGAATTAAGTGTGGAGGTCTCATTTTTCATTTTCAAGTTTAGATATTAAATGGATAAATATTTTTTACATTTTTCCTAACCCATGTGTTGTTTTAAAGAATAAAAGTTTTCCCCTCTAGCACTTAGAATTCAATATATGTTATACTTATTTTGATAATGAGTTATCGTTTTGCAATAACTCAATTTACGATTTTGAGAAGGACTAAATATTTGATAACTTAAATATTATAACTTTTAATTAACCTTAATTAGATTAAATTCTAATTAAGTAAATTGATTAATTTAAAACTACATTATTTATTTAAAATCTTAAATATTTAATATTTCATTAACATTATATACATACATACATACATACATACATACATACATACATACATACATACATATACTAATAATTAATATATAACAATTATTAATACACACACACACACACACACACAGATATATTTAATCATATTAATAATGTTATTATTATTAAAACATTTGCAAAATATAAAAATTGATACCAATACTGTCATGGGTACACTACTTAAGCAGGTACACTGCGACCCATTATTATGCACTGACATCAAAGTCAATGGAGAACATGGTACGATTCATATAACATGTACCCATGGTACTAATAGTGGTCGTAGGCTTATATTTATATATGTGTCATGAGTTATAAAGAAAGGAAGGCCATGCATCCCACGGGTTGCAGGTACCCTACAAACATGCATGTACTCTATGACTCGTGCAAGTACACTACCGACAATTGGGGTATGGGGGTCCCTTCCCAAAAATGTTTATATATATATATATTTTTAAATTGCTTTTCCTCAAATGGAAATCATGATTTTTTTTTAAATTTTTTTTTTGACTACGATCTAATAAATAAATAAATATATGTATGTATGTATGTATGTATTTATGTATGTATGTATGTATATGCAGATTATTATTAAGTATTACAACATATGTGTGTGTGTGTGTGTGTGTGTGTGTGTGTGTGTGTGTGTGTGTGTGTGTGTGTGTGTGTGTGTGTGTGTGTGTGTGTATGCAAATTTGCATGACTTTTGAAAGAGAACAAATACAAAGTTTTTAAGACAAAGAGGGCTTTTTAGATCTTAAGAATTTCCTTTTAAAATAATTGTTCTCCCAATTTTACCCATTAATCTTTCTAATAGGTTTTGACTATAAATCTTTAACCCTAGTCCATAGAATTCTCAGATCTACACATCTGTGGTTTTCTCACATAAAGAATTAAATATCCATGACAAGATTAAAACAACTAGAACATTCACATGTAGAATCCTCATAAAGCATTCAAAAGACATGAAGAAGACAGGAAGTGAGAGAACAAAAATAATACAAGCCAAAATCACAAGTGTCTACCTAGAAACTGATGCTAAATCCCTTCTCCTTAGAATCCGCAAAGTAAGCTCCTTCCTTCTCCCTCGTTCTTGGTCCTCCAAAAATGCTCCCTAAGCTTCTAAGAGTGCCTGAATATAAAGAACTCTCAGGAAGCACCTAGAATGTCTCTAGAAACAACCAAAAGGTGTTGACAACTAAGCATGAGATTTTTCCAACCTTCTAGATGAGTCATAAGGTTGTAGACACCATGAGCTTAATTTGTGTGCTAACTCCTATGTTGTTGACATATGTGCAATCAAAAGGTGCATTTACTCCTAGGCAAGCTTAAAACTTCTATTTTAATTCTTTTATTACTTTTATTATTATTATTAATTTATTACTTTATTATTAGTTTTCTTTATTATTATTATTATTAATTTTAATTTCTTTTCTCAATTAATGCCCCATTTAATTAACTAAAATCAAAATATCAAAAGATCATGATATTATTTTAATTCTTCCCAAATAATTAATTTATTCATTAAATCTATTTATTTAGGACTTAATTAATAGAAAATTCACCATAGACCTCCAAGATAAAATATGAAAACCCATCATAGAACAATCAATACAAAATCAGTCTAAAGGGTTAAAAATGAGAAATTATGTCATCTGACACATTCGAAAGGTAGAGTATGTTAGATACTTGTCCTACCTCACTAGGACAAATGGTTTAAGGGTTTAGGATTTGGACTTGAGAATTTATCTCCCCTCTCTTACCATTGAGATAGTGTAATAGGGTACGTTCATCTTGACAATTCAGAGAAGTCGATACCCAGTACCTACAAACTGCATAAAAACCATGCATGTACATATATATATATATGTATGTATGTATATATATGTATATATACATATATATATATATACATATGTATATACATACATATATATGTACATATATATGTATATGTATGTATATAAATATATATATGTATATATACATATATATATACATATATATATATACATATATATATACATATATATATATATACATATATATATATATATACATATATATATGCATATATATACATATACATATATATATGTATACATATATATGTATATATATATGTATATATATATGTATATATATATATATATGTATATATATATATATATATATATATATATATATGCTAAGCTAAATAGGCAATGGCAGGAAGTGGTGCATCATGTAGATCCTAACTAGCAGGTGACTATGACTCCCTTCTTTAACTACATAAAAAATGCCATATATAAGAACAAACATGCACACCATACACATGCAAGTATGGGGTAAGTATCCATAATAAAACACACATGATAACAAACCATCTAACTAATCATCATCAATAACTAAAAATAATATAACAATCATCATGCATATATGAAATGTGAAGTCTAAGTAATCTCATCATATATCAACTAGATCCATAGCATAATATCTAACAATCTCAAAACAATGCTACTAACCATCAACATAAAACTAGTCTAACATAGTTTGACAATAATAACAACAATGTGTCCAAAAAGATGTGAATGAGGGCAGGCACTACATCCGCCCCCCATAGGATTAGGCTTTCTCCCAAAAGCCTACAAACAAGTAGGGATATAACTCCTATAATCTAGCTACATCCTCCCATGTAGCTAAATAATCATCAGTAGGGTCCCATTGGACCCTTACCTACTCGATGGTTTGACCCCTAAGGGTGAACTCCCACTGCTCCAGAATACAAACCAGCTCCAAAGCTAGCTGTTTGTCCTCTACTTACAATGAATTTCAATCAAGGACATGTACAACATTAGGGATATACTATCTACGTACTGAGAAATGGAAAACATCATGAATGCAAACTTGGCTGGGCTATAGAGCAAGGTGGTAAGTAACTGGGCCAATCCTCTCAAGAATCTCGAATGGTCCCACAAAGCGAGGTGCTAGCTTTGAACCCTTTCCATACTAGATTAGAATATTTCGTGGATGCACTCTCAAGAAAACCTTGTCTCCCATCGCAAACTGCTTATCTATCCTATGTGTATCAGCATACGTTTTCTACCTATCCTATGTCGTAGTCAAGTGCTCGCAGATATGCACTACTTGTTGTTCCATATCATGAAGCATCTCAGGACCCAACAAGATGCAATCCTTAAGACTATTCCAACTCAAAGGTGTACAACAAGGATGTCTATATAAAGCCTAAAATGGTGCCATGCCAATAGAACTGTGATAATCATTGTTGTAAGAAAACTCCACTAGGTAGAGATAATCCTCCCAATGTGTTTTCCTATCCATCACATAAATCCTTAGCATATCTTCCAAAACCTGATTCACCCTCTCTATCTATCCAATTGTCTCTGGGTGATATGCCAAACTGAAATTCAATTGTACTCCAAGCTCATGCTGCAGCGATGTCTAGAATGTAGATGGGAAAACAAGATCCCTATCAGAAATGATCTTCCTAGGAATACCATGTAGTCTCACAATGTTATGCATGAAGACATTCACTATAGAAGATGCCATGCAGGAAGACCTAATTGGTGAAAAATTTCCCACCTTAGTCAAACAATCAATAGTGACCATGATAGCATCATGATGATGAACAGTCATAGGTAATCGTACTATGAAGTCTATAAAGATGATGTCCCACTTCCATTAAGGAATGAGATTTGGTTGCAAGAGTCCCACTGATGCTGGTGTTCTACCTTGACTCTTTGACACTCAAGAGACCTAGCCACATAATCAGTAATGTGTCACTTCATCCTGGACCAATAGAATAAATGTCGCAAATCAGCATGCATCTTCTTGACACTTGGATGTATCGAATAAGGTGTATGATGGGCCTCTACTAGAATCAAGGTGCAAAGTTCATCCAGAAATGGCATGTAAATCCTTCCTGAAAGTCTCAAAAGACCATCTCACTCTTGGACGTAGCCTGCAAACTTACCCTCCAAAGGTCTTCTTGAATCTATCTCTCTACACACTTCTTGGTACCAAGAATCTGTAAGAAGTACTTGAAGAATTTGACTCCTCAAATCAACATTAAGAGTCATAGATGATAACACATGTCTCCTATGACTCAAAACATCTACCACCACATTCTCCTTTCCATGAATGTACTTTACCTCAAAATCATACTCACATAAAAATTCCATCCATCGTGTCTGGCGAGCATTCAAATTAGGCTGAGTGAAAATGTACTAAAGACTGCAATGATCACTATGTAGCCTGAATCTGTGCCCCAACAAGAAATATCTCCAACTTGTCAAAGCATGAACTACTACTGCTAACTCAAGATCATGCATAGGATAATTTAGCTTGTGATCCTTGAGCTTGCATGATTCATATGCAATCACCCATCCATCCTATATCAAAACAGTTCCAATCCCTTCTAGGGAAGCATCTGTACACACCATGAAATCTCCTTTTGAATCAGGTACTGCTAAGATCGGTGCACTGGTCAAAAGCTCCTTGAGCCTTCAAAATGCTTCCTCACATTTCTCTATCCATATAAACTTCTTTCCTTACCTCTAAAGGGAAGTGATAGGATGCGCTATTCTAGAGAAGTTTTGGACAAATCTGCGATAATATCTAGCTAGACCTGTAAAACTATGAATCTCTAACACATTAGCCGATGTAGGCCAATCTACTATTGCTTAGATCTTTGCAGGGTCTACTAAAATACCATTTCCTAAAATAACATGCCCAAGATACTGAATCTCTAATTTGAAGAATTCACACTTAGCCACATTGGCATAAAGATGATTGTCTCTTAAGCATTGTAAAACCAATCACAGGTGTTCCTCATGCTCCTTCTGAGTCTTAGAATCTATCAATATATCATCAAGAAACACAAGTACAAACCTATCAAGATAAGATCAAAACACCCCATTCATCAAGCTCAGAAAAATTGATGGAGCATTAGTCAACCCAAAAGGGACCACTGTGAACTCATAATGCCCATAGCGAGTTCGAAAGTTGGTCTTGTGAATGTCGGCTTCCTTAATGCAAAGCTGGTGGTATCTTGACTTAAGGTCAATCTTAGAGAATATTGTAGCTCCCTTGATCTAATCAAATAAGCCATCAATCCTAGGTAAAGGATACCTATTCTTTATCGTCACCTTATTCAACTATCTGTAGTCAATACAAAGGCCCAAGGAATCATCTTTCTTTTTCACAAAGAGCACTGGAGCTCCCCATGGTGATACACTAGGTTGAATGCTCCCTTTTGCCAAAATTTCCTCTAGCTGAAGACGTAACTCACCCAATTCTTGTGTAGTCAAATGATAAGGAGCTTTAGAGATAGGCTCTGCTCTTGGAATCATGTCAATGCTAAAGTCGATATCCCTTTTCGAAGGCATGCCTGGAATCTCTCCTGGAAAAACATCTGTGTACTCCTATAAAATTGGGTGATCTAAAGTCTTCCTCATAGGATCTTCCTCATCAAGATCATTTACCATGATAGCAAATATCTGACATCCTTTCCAGAAACTTCGCTTCAATTGCATAGCAAAAATCAACCATAAAGATATAGGCCTTGGTATCCCAACAATCTTCACATCATTCCCTTGGTCATCCTGACATGATATAACCTTCTTCTTGCAATCTATACTAGCTCTATGAGAGCCAAGCAAATCCATTCCTAAAACCATATCGTAGAAACCAAGAGGTATCACCCGAAGGTCAAGTTTAGTATCAAATCCTCCTATGCTAAGACCACACTTGTGAACTATAGAATCTGTGGAGACCTTAATGCCTAAGGCTAGTTCCACTTGCCAACCATGATCTTGCTTCACCGCATCGCAACTATAGATGGAGAAATAAATGAATCTGTAGATCCTGAATCAAACAACACTGAAAGAGATGTACCTTGAATAGCTCCTGTGGTTTCAACCACTATTCCTTGATGATCTGCCTGATGGTGATCTACTGTTGCAAACACTCTATGAGCTCTTCCTACATCTCCTACTATAGGCTTAGATGTTGTTGGCCTAGGGCCTTAAAACTGAGGTGCTCATTGTGGATAGTGAGCTGTAAAATGTCCAACTTGTCCACATGTAAAACATCCTACATTTCTTGCAGATCCTCTTCCCATAGGTGGTGCATTTGATTATTGACGACTATTCTTGCTAACAAAAGACTAACTACTCTTTGCTAGTTGATTAGGTTGATTCCATTTATTGTGCTAAGCATTGCAATTGTTCTTGGAGCTAGAACCTCCACAACCACCTTGAGCCTAAGAATTTGATCCCTTCTACTATTGTGTCTGCTGAGTTTTTTGCTGATACTATTTCCCCTTAGAAAAAGGAGGCTTCCTATTACCACCTGAGTTGTAGTTGCCTTTAGATCCTGATGTTGTATGTGCTCCCACAAAACCTCCCTAACCAAGGTTGACCCTTTTTTCAACAAGGATGGCTCGTCGTACTGCATCCTTGAGGATTTTTGGCTCAAATACCTTGACACCCCCAATTATACGGTTGTTCAACCCCCTAATAAAGTGTTGTGTCAACTATTTTGAGTTGTCACTAAATCTTGAAAAGGACATGAGCTTGTAGAATTTGCACTCATACTCTGTCACAGTCATAGAATATTGCCTAAGATTATGGAACTCATCTACCCTTTGCTACTTCTATTCCTCTGGTAGGAATCGTTCACAAAAACTCTCTAATAATAGCTCCCAAGGGACACTACTTATATCAATACCCAACTTCTTTTCCTCAATTGTCCACCAAGTGGCCTCAAAATTCTCCAGATTGGTAATCAAAAATCTCACCTTAACATTATTGTCAAAATCCTGGATGGAAAAAATTCTATCAAGGGAAATAAGCCACTGTTCAGACACATATCCAAAACCTTGCCCGTTAAAGGGCTTGACCTTGGATCTCGAAAGGTCCTTCATCTGAGTAGATACAATAGATCTTTGTCAATCCTTCCAAGGACTCCTAGACTTGGGTCTATGCTCTTGTTCTATTTAATATACTTTATGTTGATCTTGAGTAGCAGGTAGATGGTCAAGAATGGTTTGCATCATCTATCCCAAGTTAACCTCCTTAGACTCAACTTGTTCCTCTCTATGACTCTCTTCCTACTACCTACTAGCATGCTCTCGTCTGCTCTCTTCATGAGTAGATCCACCGCAGATAGACTCATGGACACTGATAGCTCTGCCACGACAACAGCCTCTTCCACAACCTCTAATAGAAGACCCAGACCCAGATACCATCCTACAACAATATCCAAGATACAAGTACTATTACAACAAAAAGATACATGTTTGCAATAGACTAAGTTCAATTTCAGATTTTCCTAAGTTTAGGTTTAAATAAAAATTTTAGTTTTAAAACTAAGTGTTGCATATGCAAGTAACAATTTAAGTTCTATTTTAGTTCACCTAGTTTTCAAGTTTGAAAGAGATACACATAATAGTTCAAAGTCCTAGTTTTGTTCCAAAATACACAGAGCTCCCAATGTAGAAACTCAGGCTCTAATACCAAATGTAACACCTTGCCAAGGGATCGAAATAATTAACCTAAATTTTCACTAAGTTTGGTAGCATTTTTTATTTATTTAAAAACATGAAAGTAAAGCCATACATAACATAGTAGCGAAAGCAATAACATTTATCAACTGAAAGTAAACATAAACACACACACACACACACAACAAGTTTCATTCTTAATGGATCCCTTAACATTGAATTACATCTAAATTAACTATTCATCTAACATCACATCCTCATGAAATAATATTGATACATCCAACGTACTTAAACAATATACAAGTGTCCTTTAAATAATTACATTTTAGATTGCTCAATCATCCAATGTACATATCTCAAGGTATGAAAGGCTTAAAAGAATATACATATGTGAAATAAAGTAAATGATCCTATTCTAATCCATGATGCAACAAAGTAAAGATAATCACATTTCATACATGATACATCATCATAAAAGATAACCATATATCATCAAATGTAATTAACTAAGTGCATGGTTCCTCCCAACCGTAAATAGCATCATTAGACCATCGTGGATCCTACCCATCCCTCCATGCATAACATTCCAAAATTACCAAAGAGATCATCGATATTAACAAAGTAAGAATGTCACTCCTAAACATACTACATTATATGTAGAAAGTAATATAACATGCTACAACATATACATAAGAAATCCCATCATATAAAGTAGAGCATAAGATAAGTAAACAACATCATCTATCATATGCTAATCATCAATAAAAGGATACATATCCACCATCATAATCCAAGAATGCATTAGCTATAGTGTCTCAAACAGATCTCAAATGATAAGAGTGGAAAAGCACTACCACCCAATTGCATGGAACCTAAGTGGTCCACTCACACCGCACTGAGGAGATAGTCTCAAGTCCCAAACATGTTAACAAAATCACATAGCATAAATACTTTATAAGTCCCAAAATCCTAAAAGTATACTAACTCAAAGGTTTCAATCACAAATCGACATCTAATCCCAGAGGCACAACAACATGTAGGAAACCTACTATGCAAGCGGGAAAGTGTCATTGCACGGATCACACTAGAGTTACCCTGGTAGTCTCCCAATAGATCTTGACCCCTCAGTGATTCCTGTGTGGCCACTAGTATCCTCTCATATAGATGAGGCATACTACAGAATGCAAGGTTTCAACCAAGCATTCTCTCTACTCTGATCCTAGTCTTTACTAGCACTTGAGGCATGGGCGAGAACAAAACAATTATCTTTTTAGGTTCATTAAGTTAGTATTAGGTGTGAATGTTTTCACTTATTAAAAAAACTTATAATGAGTTACCTTGGCAGCCTATTAGGGCCCTGTCCCCCATTGTAAGCCACTTCCTAACACTACAAGTAGATAACCTACCCTAAGCTCATGAAATTATAAATCTCAAAATTACAAAAGGTAATCCACAATTAAACATCAAATCTCCATGAGTCAACTAAAAAGCATCCATAGATAATCATGACCACAATAGTTCTCTATTGGCTACTAAAGGTATTGCTGATAATCACAATAATCATTGGTTCTTAATAAGCAACCAAAAAACATCTCAAAATAATACTGATCAAAGACTTCAAAATGGTTGAGTCAAAACAATTCAAGATCAGATAAACAATTTCAATTCCATCAAATGACTGGAAAATAACCCAAGCATAATTGATTGATGACTCAAAATGGTTAAGTCAAGTGTCTCATGCATATGAATCTGAATATGAATCAGTAAATATAAACATCTCATAGAGCATACCATCACATAACCATGGTTGGGTTTATAAAGATCAGAATTAAAAGACATCATCATAACATCACAATCATAACCCCCCGAGCCTCTGGTAGATGTCCTACAACTGGTCAACACTAGTCATCCCAAAAAAACCCAAAACAAAAGCATAGAGAAAACACAAATACAAGCACATGTTTGGGTTTTGTTTAAAATTGCATAATTGAATTAAGTATGGAGGTCTCACTTTTCATTTTCAAGTTTAGATATTGAATGGAGAAATATTTTGTATGTTTTTCCTAACCCATGTGTTGTTTTAAAGAATAAAAGTTTTCCCCTCTAGCACTTAGAATTCAATATACGTTATACTTATTTTGATAATGAGTTATTGTTTTGCAATACCTCAATTTATAATTTTGAGAAGGACTAAATATTTGATAACTTATATATTACTACTTTTAATTAACCTTAATTAGATTAAATTCTAATTAAGTAAATTGATTAATTTAAAACTACATTATTTATTTAAAATCTTAAATATTTAAAATTTTATTAGCATTATACACACACACACACACACACACACACACATACTAATAATTAATCTATAACAATTATTAATATTGTATTAATTTCTGAGAAAGATTGTGTAAGAGTTTTTCATCAACGTTTCAGATCATACTATATGATCCATCATCAGGATGCCAAAGACTCAATGAGAGAAAAAATATTTTTTCTCTCATTGACGAAAAGTTGATGAAAAAACTCTTACATAATCTTTCCCAAAAGTTAATACAATATCCATGGATTGTGGAAATCTAATTGCTTTCAATTATTAATGTATATATATATATATATATATATATATATATATATATATATATATATATATATATATATATATATATATATATATATATATATATATATATATATATATATATATATATATATATACATACACACACGCACACGCACACACGCACGCGTGCACACACACACACGAACACACATATAACAATATTAATAAAGTTATTGTTATTAAAACGTTTGCAAAATATAAAAATTGATACCAATACTGTCGTGGGTACACTGCTTACGCAGGTACCCTGCAATCCATTATTATGCATTGACATCAAATTTAATGGAGAGCATGGTACGATTCATATAATATGTACCCACGATACTAATAGTGGTCGTAGGCTTATATTTATATATGTGCCACAAGTTATAAAGAAAGGAAGGCCATGCGGCCCACGGGTTGCAGGTACCTTGCGAACACACGGTTACTGTACGACTCATGCAGATACACCGCCGGCAATTGGGCTACGGGGGTCCCTTCCCCAAAACTTATATATATATATTTAAATCGCTGTTCCTCAAATGAAAATTGCGATTTAATTTTTTTATAATTTCAACTATGATCTAATATGTGTGTGTGTGTGTGTGTGTGTATCTATATATATCTCTATGTGTGTATATATGTATATATATATATGCATATATATATGCAGATTATTATTAACTATTACAACATATATATGTATATATACATATACATATATGTATATGTATGTGTATATATACATATACATATGTGTATATACATATATATATATATATGTATACACATATATATGTATATATATATCTATATACACATATGTATATGTATATGTACATATACATATATATATGTACATATATATATACATATATACATGTATATATACATACATATGTATATATACATATATATGTATATATGTATATATCCATACATATGTACATATACATATATATGTATATATCCATTCATATGTACATATATATATATATACATGTACATGTATATATATATCCATATATATGTATATGTACATGTACATACATGTGCATATATATGTACATGTACATATATACATGTACATGTACATATATATATGTACATATATATGTACATGTACATATATATATATATATATATATGTACGTATATATATATATTTACATATATATATACATACACACACACACACACACACACACACACACACACACACACATATATATATGTACATGTACATATACATATATATATATATATATATATACATGTACATATACATATATATATATATACATGTACATATACATATATATATATATATATATATATATATATATATATATATATATATATATATATATATATATATATATATATATATATATATATATATATATATATATATATATGTACATGTACATGTACATATATATATGTATATGTACATGTACATGTACATATATATATGCAGATTTGCTTGATTTTTGAAAGAGAACAAATACAAAGTTTTTAAGACGAAAAGGGCTTTTTAGATCTTAAGAATTTCTTTTTAAAATAATTGTTCTCCCAATTATATCCATTAATCCTTATAATAGGTTTTGACTATAATCTTTAACCCTAGTCCATAGAATTCTCAGATCTACGCATGTAGGGTTTTCTCACATAAAGAATTAAATATCCATGACAAGACTAAAACAAGTGGAACATTCACACATAGAATTCTCATAAAACATTCAGAAGACACGGAGAAGACAGCAAGTGTGAGAACAAAAACAATATATAGGCCAAAATCACAAGTGTCTACTTAGACACTGATGCTAAATCCCTTCTCCTCAGAATTCGCAGAGCAAGCTCCTTCCTTCACCCTTGTTCCTGATCCTCCAAAAATGCTCCCTAAGCTTCTAGGAGTGCCTGAATATAAAGAACTCTCAAGAAGCACCTAGAATGTCTCTAGAAACAACCAAAAGGTGTTGACAACTAAGCACGAGCTTTTTCCAAACTTCTAGATTAGTGATAAGGTTGTAGACACCATGTGCTTAATTTGTGTGCTAAGTCCTGTGTTGTTGACATATGTGCAATCAAAAGGTGCGTTTACTCCTAGGCAAGCTTATAACTTTTATTTTAATTGTTTTATTACTTTTATTATTATTATTTATTTATTACTTTATTAATATTTTTCTTTATTATTATTATTATTAATAATTTTAATTTTCTTTCTCAATTAATTCCCCATTAATTAATAAAAATCAAAATATCAAAACATCATGATATTATTTTAATTCTTCCCAAATAATTAATTTATTAATTAAATCTATTTATTTAGGAATTAATTAATAGAAAATTCACCATAGACCTCCAAGATAAAATATGAAAACCCATCATAGAACAATCAATCCAAAATCAGTCTAAAGGGTTTAAAATCATGAATTATGTCATCTGACACATTCGAAAGGTAGAGTATGTCAGATACTTTTGATACCTCTCCAGGACAAATGGTTTAAGGGTTTAGGATTTGGACTTGAGAATTTATCTCCCCTCTCTTACCATTGAGATAGTGTAATAGGGTACGCTCATCCTGGCAGTTTAGGGAAGTTGATACTCGATACCTGCAACCTGCATAAAAACCATGCATGTACATACAATATATATTGCTAAGCTCAATAGGCAATTGCAGGAAGTGGTGCATTGTGTAGATCTCAACTAGCAGGTGACTACAACTCCCTTCCTTAACAACATCAGAAATGCCATACATAAGAACAAAAACACACACACCATACACACGCAAGTATGCGGTAAGTATCCATAATAAAACACATGTGATAACAAACCATCTAACTAATCATCATCAATAATTGAAAATAATGTAACAATAATCATGCATATATGAAATGTAAAGTCTAAGTAATCTCATCATATATCAACTGAATCCATAGCATAATATCTGATAGTCTGAAAATAATGCTACTAACCATCAACATAAAACTAGTCTAACATAGTCTGACAATAATAACAACAATGTGTCCAAAAAGATGTGAATGAGAGTAGGCACTACATCTCCATAAAAAGATAAGTTAGAGATGTGCCTCGCTCGTTCCTTCATCCATGCCTTGAGTACTTGCACAAGCTAAGGATGAGAATGGGATGATACCTAGTGAGAGGTATGACTAGTTTTCCTCATCTTCATGATAGGTTATTCTAGTTCTACATGTGTCACATTGAGGGTCTGGGGTCCAGAGTGACTAGTCTATGTTAATGCTTGAGGATTTGAGGTCTAATGAGAGACCAATCTAGGGTAAATCAAGTAGTTTGACCATGTGATGACACTCCCTAGTACATAGACTAAGTCTCCTCCATAGATTTTGTATTTGCCTCTAGTGGTGTAGTTATTTGTGTTGTACTTATTATTGGTGTTTTCTTTCATTGACGGTGATTGTACTTTTGACATGTGCCTTTTGACTTGATGTGGATATCTTTTGTGGACTTTATTCATGATTTTGGTACTCGATATATACTTGGTATATGTATGTTGACTTGGTATGTGGTGTTGGTATTGGATGCGTGTTCTTTTATCTTTGGTTATCTTTTCTTCTTGAGTAGTTTGTGTTACCCTTGAGGTAGATTTGGCTATTAGGATTCCTTTCCTAAGAATATTTTATGGTTTAATTTTCCATAGGTGGATCATTCATTATCTTCCCCACATGGTGGGAAGGGAAGCCTAACTAGGTAACTACGTAGTCGAGAGGCAGTGACTTCTTACCATTTAGGTCCCCCTCAAATTTACAGATGTTGGATGGTCAATCATGTAGTTGTACCTTAATCATTCTTATCCCTATCTTAGAAACATTTATTTAGTTGATGTATTTATATGTTATCATGTATGTTGTATCTTATATTTTTATGTACTTGTATCTATTCTTCCATATCCCGTGACATGTGTAGTGGATGGTATCCATTAGATGTATTTCATTGTATCAGTTGTATTCATAGCATTTTCTTATGAGATTTTATATTTTTATGACTATGGACATTGTACTTAAGACTTAACAAATTATTTTAAAAATCTAAATGTGTCTCAATGTGAAGGAACCCTTGAGGAATGAAATCTATGGTGCATTTTCATGTGTAAATGTTGTGTTTTTGTATATTGTTTCTGCATTGTTACTTTGATGTTGTATAATTTTTTTTTAAAAATAGTTTAGTAACCTTTGTAACATATTACGTTTACTTCTTTTGGGTTTTTGAGTGGGGCATTACATATCAGGCATTGAAAGATCCATCTTTTGGTGTAATGAAAACTTGGGCCATTCTAACATCATTCTATAGGTAACTTGTAAAATATTTTATTTTATCGATAAGAGACCAAGCCAAGACCAATTATTATTATGTGTTGTGTTTATTATTATTTATTTAGCTCAAATAGATTCAAATCTAGACCTCCCACATAAGAAGCTCACAATTTAACCATTGTGTTGTAGGCTCTTGCATGTAAATTGTACAAATATTGCAACATGGTTAGAATGATAACAATTATCTTCAACTTCTTACTACGGGGAAAATGTATAGTTTTTAGAAAATCTAAAAATGACAAAATAAATCTAGGTGAAAAAACTAATTTTGATTCTCAAAATAATTTAGCTTTCCATCTTACATCATGACAATGTTGGATATGTTGATAAATAATAATGCAAACATTTTTTATAAACTCAACATGCAAATCACTCTCCTACAATGCAATATTTTGAGATTCATCAGTATTTTTTGCTCGATATGTTTCATCCTCAAATATCTTCCACAAGACTAGTGTTGAAATAACAATATTAACCATTTGATATGAAAATTTGTGAAAATCTCAATAATCAATGTATGCTCTTTTTTATGTATTTTATATTGAATTCATCTAAATCTTCTAATATATCACTAAAAGCAGACTTTACAAATTGTGTCATACTTCCAATAGTGCCAATATCTAGCTTAAGTGTTGTCATATTTTTTTTTTTATGATTGCAAAAATATATGAAACTCGACATGATTATGATAACAAAAGGTATCATACACCTTATTTATGCACATAAAAAAAGGGCACAACCTCTCAAACATCTCTAGAAAACTTTCACATCTGAAAATTCTTGTTTGAAAGCTTTAAACCATTCACTTTGTGTTGTATTTGTAAAGTGCTTGGATGTGCAATGTTCATACCAATATCTTCATCTTTCATCTATTTAATGTCCCTTCTATTGGAATAAAAATGCGAGTGGGTTGTCTAATATCGAACAAGTTATCTTCTTACATCTTCACTATTTTTATCTTTTTGAGAAAGCCTACAAATATCAACCCAGTTCTTTTTGAATTTCTCATCTAGAAAATTCCTCCTCTTGATATATTTTTAAACATTTCTTCTAGATACATTGATTAATTTAGAAATTTCTTGAACTTTCTTTCTCTATGACAAGTCCTTTTTAGTAATCATATTTGTCAATGTTCTATATGCATCACTTAAATAAGCTACGGGACTTGTGTTATCAATAGTGAGGTATGTGCAGGATCATGGTGTGCCAAAAAGTGGTGATATGAAAAATATGTGGTTTTGAAATATCTCAAAGCATTTCAAAATCTATTCCAACTTTTTTTCCACCCACCTTGATACTAAATGAAAACAATTAATTTTTTTATAAGGTCTACTACATCTTTTGATACCAACCCTATATGCTCAACTTTAAAAACATCCTAAAAATGTGTTTTTGGCCTTATTTTATGTGATTTTTACTTCAAACATGTAGCTGACGATTTTGTTGTCACCAAAATTTGATGAAATGGAAAGGGTTTGTTAAGAACGTTCTTATATTTTCATAAATGTAAAGTTTGTCAAATTATGATTTTAGTAAGTAATTATTACTTATTTTCTAATGGATTAATGTATAAAGTGCTGACTAACACACTACTTGAAAAATAATTATAACTTTCAAATGGTACAACATTTTTAAATCCAAAAGATGCATCACATTCTATGTTTCTACTACTATGAGGAAAAAATAATGGAAAATTAAATTTTGCAGAGTTTGAATTAGTTAGGGTCATCAAACACGAGAGTTTTTTATTTTCAAAAATACTAAATCAAAAATTAATTATTAATTATTTATGTAGAATAAAAATACCCAAAAATATGTGTCACATCCAAGCATAAGTCTACTACTTATATCTAGAATATTATTAAAAAATATTATAATTTGATTTTGATTAAGGTGGCCAGACATACATCTACTTCTTATTTTTGTTCTAAATTTTTTGTAACATTGCATTAAAATTCAAAATTTTGACCAATCAATTTTTATTTTTTTGAGATAAGTCCTAGTAGTTTAGAAACTAGATTCAATTTTCTACAGTTTCTTTTCTCTCAACTTTTTAATATAAAGTTAATAACAAGTAGAAAATTGCACATCAAGTTGACATAACCCTAATTTTCTAAATTTTTATTGCCACTTAAGAGCATAGTTTGGTTGACCATGATCCTACACATACCCATTGATTGATGCATATATCAAATTTTGAGTTATTATTTATTTTAAATGTCTTCATAATTTGTTCTTATTATTAGTACCCAAAAAAATCCAAAATAGGATTTATTTCTCTATTCTTGAATAACCTAAAAAATAATTGTGCTTTTCCAAAAAGAGATTTTTTAAAAAATATTCCTCCCCAATGTTTTTAAGATGCGGTTTAATCATACTTTTAGATAACATGTTTTAATTTTAAATTTTACTAAAATATGTTCTTTGTCCATTGCCATCAAATTTTCCAAGTCAAATGTAGTATTTTATGATTGCCTAATACTTTCTCAAACTTGAACACGGTCTTCTTCAACTTCATTCAATGGTTAATCAATTAGTGGATCTATAGTACATTTTATCCATCCTCTCTTCTTCTCATCTCTTTTTTGATCATACAGTTCTGATCTCTTTCTTTGACTCCCCCTTGCACAAAAACTTGAAATTGAGAGCTTTAAGTGACACGCATATAGAATAATTTAATTTACCTACATAAAAAATAGTAGATATAATAATAATAAAAATCATATAGTATATAATGAGTTTAGTTTTATTTAAATTAAGTAATTGATTTAAATATCTTAAACAAAATTAAATAATAAAACACACTTTAAATAAAAAATAGTTTAATTATAATTAGAAAAGTAAATTGAAATTCTTAATTGAAAAATATTTTAAAATGCATAACATAAGCGCATGGTCACCCATGGGATCAACTCAAGCTAGTTGTGATTTGATTGAACATGGTTAGGCTAGAATATGTCCAACTAAAGCTATCTATGTGGCTACCAATTCAACAAAATTTATATAAATGCAACACTAAAAACTCTTGTGACATATTTCAACATAGAAAAATAGGTTTTTCAGAAAAAACAAAACTAAATTTTTGTAGAGCTCAGAGTTAGAATTATGCTCATATAAATTTTATCAACTTTTGAAAAAATAGTATATTATAATTACAATATATAACAAGTTATTAAGTATTTCAACAATAGATAAAATGCTCATTCGAAAAAAAAAAAAAAAAAATACTAGGAGATAGAAAAATAAATAGAAAGATTATATATTGCATGAGAGGATCAAGTCCTCATTGAGATTTTTTTAATTTTTTTTGCTAATTGACATAGATTTGATAGGAGAAATAAGGTGGGACCAAAAAAGCATTAATTTATGGACAATACAACTACAAATAGCTATAATAAACAAACTACCTATCAAAACCCAATATTTCTTTTGATCACAATAATTACTTATTCCATCTAAAATATATTCTCAAATTAAATTAAAAATATTTATTTTACATATATTTTGTATCCAAGACTAGAACCCTTGATATGTAGTGTTTTTTAGCAACTAAAAAAATGGGCATTGAAAATTAGACAAACATTTCATTTTTTCAAAAGAAAAATTAAAACAAATAAACATAATTTACATTATTCATTTATATGCATTTCATTAGTTTACACCATCTTCAAATTCCAAGCACAAATATAACTTTTATGTCATCAAAGTTTAACAATTTTTATGTTGTTAGCATTTTCCTTTGTAAAAGGTTGATAAAGGTTAGTACCTTTACCCAGTATCTACTAACTACTTGACTAGCTACGCCCTAAAACATTGAAAGGTTCACTTCTAAAATAAAGGCTTTATGTTAGAATAGAAATTGGACTAATTCAAAATCTAGTGTCATGCCTCTAAACAATCTTGCTTTTACTTCCCTAATTAACTTTACCAAGCATTTTACAATTTCATTAAAAATTTACCAAGACATTCACTCAAATATGCATCAAACATCTAGGCTCAATGCAAACTTGCATTCCCAATAAATATCATTTATTAACACTATTCCACACTTTTTTTGACTACTTGAATACAAAGAATTCTTCCATACAAATATTGGTATCCAACATTACCTGTGTCATCCACCAATAATAAAATGTGTCAAATCTCCAATGTATTGATTCTATTGATATATTTAGCTATAAGAATTAGATCTAAATCAAAAAATTTATCACCACATAATGATACTACAAAAATAAGTCACACATAAGATAACTCAAATGCTAATACTACAAGAGCACCACAACCAAGTCCAAAAGATGGAAACCAAAAGATTATTGGATAAACCAATGACCATAAGTAACACATTGATAAAACTAGGGAGTAATAATAGTTATGCCAACCAAAAGGAAGCACCAATTTGAACATGAGTTCTGAATCATAAAATAAGGAACTACTAAGTGTACTGATAAGAAGATCAAGAAAAATTGAGTACATGACTCAAACAACAAAAAGGCAGGATGTACAAGGATGACTCACTAAATTGTATCCAAAACCTATACAAGGAGAACTAATGCAAAAGTTGAATATGCAAAAAGTAGTCTACATGGAAGATTTGTGAAGTCTTCTTTCTGAGAAATTATTCTACCAAGATGACTATACCATCACCAATAAGAGTGACATACACAAAAAAATGACACAACAACTAATACCAATAGAGTGTTGATATGCATGTTGACATCAATGACAATTGATAACACCAATATGCCATATCTAACATGGAAGTTTCCTTGGAGCTTGAGATTTGATTTTTTTCTACTTCTCTCGCTCTAGATTTCATTTCTAATTAAAATATCTATGGTCGTACACTCTACATGAAGTTTTATTTTTTGGAGTTATTATTTGAATTTAGGTCTTTGTTTGGTAGGGATTGTTTGGTTTGCATTACGGGTGGAAATTTAAACTATGTAGAGTCAAATACTTGTGAGGAGTACATAAGAATGATTTAAAGGTTTGGAAATTTACCTAGGAAGGGCCATGCTGATATTATGTTGATCTGGCATGTTCCTTTTCATAATTCCAACATACTAGAGAGTTTGGTTGAGTCTTGGGTGGATAGAAAGTGTATTGGGTTTGTCTCATTTTTTATTTTAGTGGAAATGATTACTCTTGTGATAATTCTTATCATGAAAGCACAATCAACTGTCACACAATTTATGCAATCAATTGTTACATTTTTATAAAGGAAAACATTAAATAATGATAAAATTGAGAAACTTCAATTACCAAAATGTCATATTTCTGTGGAATTTGAAGATGATGCAAACTAATGAAATGTGTAAAATAGGATGAAGATTTCTTTATTATCAAGAAATGACTTGTTTTTATAAAAAGTATGAAAAATCCTAAAAATTAGGGTTTTACTTCATGTAAAAAGACTATATGCAAAAAAAAAATTGGTCTAAATTTAAAATATATATTAGAAGACATGTATAGATTATATATTATTAATGACTAGTGTCTCCTCTAGTGTAGTATATAAATTTTCTATTTTATGGGTACAATTAAGTATTTTTCTTTTATTTTTTAATCTAGCTCTTTCAAAAATTTAATATATCTAATTTTATTATTTAATAAATAAAACATTATTTTTGACTCATGTATGTGGGAAATGTGGGTCTCAATCTTCACATACACTTCAACATGATCATTATATATAGAATCATCCCTAAATGAATATTGGGTTGTTCATCTGAAACAATTTGGCAAGCTGATCTATTGCCTTCTAACTAGAATGATTATCTTATTGCTCTCAAACTAAGAAGCTAGCAACCAAACATCTAGAATGAAAGATTTATTTAAGCTAGATGATATGATAATTTAAAGCTAAATGTATGTGGGTAAAAGCACAAACCCATGTCACCCTTTTGTAAAGGAAAAGGCTAACAAAAGTATAATTGTTCACATTCAATGACATAAAATTGGTATTATTATTTTCAATAGTAATGAAGTAAACTAATGAAAAGTGTAGAAATGGATGGAGTTTAGGATTATAATTTTTATTAATTATTTGGGATAAGAATTGATATATTTTCCTAATTCTTATAGATATTTTTTTTGGTTCTGAAAAATGTTGAAAACTAGGGGTCTAGTTCCCACCAAAAAACTATATGGAAATAAAATTATTTCCCTTTGATCTCAAACTATGTTATAGATAACACATATATCTAGAACAATCAAAGATAACAATCAGCTTTAGACCTATATTTTCTCTTTTACGAGGATTGAAATTTCAACTCACCTTAAATCGATAGTTTTCATCTCCCACCACATTTTTCAAAACAAATCTATTCTAACCAAGAGAAAAATTATACATTCTAGAAGATGACTCTCTCCTCTAGAATGTCATATAATTTTTAGATTTTTTTGATATGATCTAATTTTTTTCTTTCTCAGAACCGACATCTTTTCAAGTGTTAAAATACATGGTTGTAGAATTTTTTTAATTACATTATACTATATCTAATTAAAACACTATAAAATCTATATGACAATATTGTTAACTTTAAGCACTATAAAATGGTTTTATATGTTTAAAAAATATATTTTTGGATAGAAATACTCAAATTTAGTTGTTTTGATAAGTCAACTTGAAAGGTGACACAACTTTATACTTTTACCAATGCAATTAATCTAGAAATAAAGAGAACAATTTATACTAAATGAATGCATTTTAAGATAAATGAGATTAAAGTGAAAGAACATGAAAAGCTATGAATATAAATTCTTGAGTGGTTAATTCAACATAACTTTGATACTATTAATTATTAACCTCTATAATAAGAAATTGAAAGCTTCTTAAATAGAATCCCAGAACTTGATCAACGACCAAGATCAATTTGAATGAATAGTCGAGATTGGAAATGAGATTTAGTTAGAGTGGAAACTTCCTTGTGCAAATGAAGTTAACTAATTGACTTCTAAGTGTGAGAAAGAATTAACTGAGTTAATTCCATTTCCTATTCTAGTTCACTCAAAGTTTCCATTTTCGAATTGAAGAGGGAGTTTTGAGAGTATGTTTAATTTAATAAAATTGAATATGAACTCATTAATGCATAATCAATATTAATTGAATAATTAAATTAGATAAATTAAAATGAGGAATATGTCTTATTAAATCAAATACATTCAATTCCCTTTTACATTAGCTAAAAAGGTAATTTTAATTTAATTAAAGTATGAAGACTTATAATTAAATTAAATTAAATTAATAGGTTTAATGTAGATAATTTGAGTCAATACTTAGGAATTAAATAAAGAGTGTAATTAATATAGATTAGAGATTTACTGCATTTGACACTTAGGTCAAATAGCGATTATTATAATCAAAATTACCTACTAAAATAGGAATTAGGATTGATTGAATAGACTAGAATTGGTTTAGCATGGTAATATGCCAATTTTGGGCTGTTGCATTTTTCTCTCTTTGAATGAATGTGTGAGCAACATGCTTGATTCGAAGAAATAAAAAATATGAAGCATAGATCGAGAAATGAGATTAGTTAACACCTAGATACTGAAATTGATAAGCTTTTAAAGATTATCTCCAAAATGAAGCTTACCTTAGGGAATCTAGATAGAACACCTAGATACTAATATGAAAGAATGATGCTTATCAAACTTCACATAATTGTTTAGCCCAGAACAAGACTTAGTTCTCAAGAGTCAGGGTAAGACTTTCCCAATACCTATCCATTAGAAGATGACTAGATTAATCATGATTCATAGAATTATCCCTAGAACAAGGCTTAATCCTCAGGAGTTAGGTTAAGACTATCCCAATACCTATCTATTGTATAATGATTAAAAGAAAGAGCTTAGAATTATCTCTAAAACAAAGCTTAATTCTTAGCAAGGGCTAGGATTATCTCTAGAATGAAGATTAACCCTTAGCAAGAGTTTATAATTATCTCTAGAATGGAGCTTAATCCTCCAAAGTCTAGATAGAACATCTAAATACTAGTCCATGGAAGAGATAATGATACCTATGATGAATCATAGAATCATCTCCAGAATGAGGCTTGATCCTCAAAATTCAAGGTTAGATTGTCTTAATACATGTCCATCAAACTTTGTTAAGGATTGCTATAAGATGTGATCAACTAATCAAAAGATGAGATAGATGATGTATGATTCCATATAGAGGGAACAAAGATTCCCTAAATGATTAGATGTCCCTAGAAATTGGGATATGAGGTTTAGATTGAGTTAAAGTCAATTTTGAAAGATTCAATGATGTAATCATCCTGCCCCCTCGGGAGTGAAATCAAATGATGACACACTAGAACAGTGATGCAAAGTAGTATATTGAGAGATACTAAATAAATCTAAGATTTAGAAGGATGTAGAATAGATCAGAAGAGTTAGAAGAAAATTTGGAGTCAATTTGAAGTGATTTTGAGGGACCTAAAGACCAAGTTTGACCAAAGTTAACAAGGGTTAACTTTTTCCAAAAATTTTGGAAAATTTGAAGAAAGTGTGATTTAAAAAGATTCAAAGATTCACAAAGTATTAGAAAAGTGGACTGCACAAGCATTCAATCAAGTCAATTTGAAATCTTTAATATGCAATTTTGAGTTGTTTAAGTGTGTCAAATTTTGAATTTGATCTCGAAAATGGATTCAAAGCAACCAAATTAGCTAGAGGGGTGATTTTCATACCAATTGAAGAACTTTAAAAAATTAGGTCATAACCTGTGTAAGGGCCCAAAGGGTCATTTTCAATTAATTTGTCCTTTTTTCTTTTATGAAGAAGAGAGCTCTTGTGAGGCCTCACCCCAACCCATTGTAGCATACTTGATACATTATTATTTTGATACTCATGACTCAATATGTTCAGACACTATCAAATACATTGAGCATTATTATATTATCTTATGTTGTGTGATGTTTTACTTTCAGATATTTGATTTCATCATTTAATGCTTTATGAACATGTATACCAATGAAGTAAGTGAATGGAGAATTAACACTTTGATTATGCAATTTTAATGATTGAGAATGTGAGTAGAACAAGATAAACAATTGATTATTTGAAAGATGGATGTTTTGATTGTTGGAAATGATTGAAATAATTATAAGAAAAGTTGAGAGAGATTGTTGGAATAAGATATGGAACTAGTAAAGAATGTCCTCAATCATTGTTTTGTCATTGATGTCAAACTTGCTACTTGCATGGATGACAATTGCTTTAGTGATCCAAATACTATCAATTAGTTGATTGTCAAGGTGGACGCAATTAATAAGATGTAACTAAAATACCTAGAGAAAGGTTGAAGTTATGATGTTGGAATGAAGTACAAGGATCAGCTAAGCCATTGATGAAAGAATGTATTTGATGACATACTACAAAGAATGGGCACACTGAAACATATCAAAGATTTAAGGTTTTAACTAAGTCTTTTATAAAGCTCAAACTAAGTTCATTAGAGAGAAGGAGCTGGGCAAGCTAGTAAGAGCTGAGCAAGTTCTAGTTAATGCTGAGTAAACTTCAGATGCCAAGTGGTGCCAAGTAGAATCAAGTGCTGAGCAAGTTCAAGTGCCGAGTAAGTTCAAGTGCCGAGTAAGTTCAAGTGCTGAGTAAGTTCAAGTGTTGAGCAAGTTCAAGTGTCGAGCTGGTATAGGTGCCGAGTAACACAGAGGTGCAGAGCACGAGTAACTCAATAATGCTGAGGTGCTAGATTATTTAGAAAATCGAAGATTTGCCAGATCTAAGCTGACAAGGTTGTTATCTAGAAATATGTGAATTAAAAGGAAGATAAGAATGATGAGTTGGTGGCACAGAACACCACGTAGAACATTTTTAAGATACAACTGGCAAAGTTTCAAGAAGAAAACAAGATATGGGGTAGATACATTGTATCCTACCTAATCAATTTTGAAACGCAAAAAAATTGAAGAGGGAGGATTGAGAGGTAAAGGAAAATCAGACTTCTATATAAAAAGACATAAGTTAATAAGAAAAAAAAGAGAGTGAGAGGGGATAGAAGGAAAGGAGACAGTGGTCAAGCATAAAAGCATGAAATGATAAAGAATGTGCCTAGGAGAAGATAGCATAGAAATTCTATTTGTATAGATGACCACAAAGGTGATTGCATTGACAGAATTAGTTAGAAGACTCAAGGAGACGAAGCTTGAGAGGAAGACAAGCAGTCAGAGCTAAAGAGATTAAAGCCAAGCATAAGGTTTGAACTGAAAGTGTGATTTAAAATCTGCAAAGTATGTTGTAAGTTATATCAGATCAAAAGACCATTATTGTTACTTTCTAGCAATTGTAACTGTAAGTCTAAATGCTATGGACTTAGGTTGCTTTAACAACCATTTGAAAAATCCTTTAACAGGGTGACATTCCAAGTGAATGTTCTAAAGACCTTTAACCAGGCCCATTCTTAACAGTTTGGTGAAATCCTCTAACAAGGTCACATTTAACAGTGTGTTGTAAGCCTTTAATAGGGTAGGCTTTTAATAGGGCATCACTTCAGAAGAGTGAGAATCAAGTAGCATGTTACTGGTGGTTTTTCCCAAATTGGGTTTCCACGTAAATCATTGTGTCATGTGTTGATCTTGAGTGTTTTATCTTTGCATGCAGATTTACTGTAACTTGCTTATATGATTGATTTAAGTATGGATTCATTAAAAGTAGTAAAAAGATATTAATAGGGCATTTGGACCTTGAATAACTGATTCACGCCCCCTGCTCTCAGTTATTCTAAAGAATTCTAACAATTGGTATCAGAGCCTGACTGTTGATTCAGTTTAAATGGACTACTAGCAAAAAAGATCAAAATGACAAAAAGAGAAGTTCCCAAGCTCAACAAAGACAACTTTGTTGCATGGAAAAGTTTGATGAAGCTACATCTTGGATCCATAGGAGATTATGCCCAAAATTCAATTGTCACTGAACATGTAGATCCAACAGATGCTCCTACTGCAGAAGACATGAAAAACAAACAAGAACACAATCAGACAATGCTAGAAATTGCATCTGCACTCACCTATGCTGAATTTGATGATATCAAAGGATGTGACACTGCATTCAAAATGTGGAAAGCACTATCAGACATCTATGGAGGAGATCAGAATGTACAAAGAGCAAAAAGAGAAATTCTTAGAGGAAAGTTTGACGACATGAAAATGGAAGAAAATGAGAATGCTTCTCAGTATGGTGCAAGAATAAAGGAAGTGGTAAGTGCAATAAGATGCTTGAATGGTCAACTAGATGAGGATACTGTTAATAGTAAGTTCTTAAGAACCTTGCTCCCTATCTATGCTATTAGAGTATCAACAATACAAGAACTAAGATGCATACCAAGAAATAATCTAAGCTTTGAAGGTATAATAGGTAGACTCACAACATTTGAGTTATCTAACTTTGACAACTACAAACCTAGAAATTTTGAATCTATTTTTAAGGCAAAGTTATCACTGAAAGATGCCGAATAGGTAAAATCAAAGAAAGGAATAAAAATGAAGTATGTATCTAGTGACAGTAGCACTGATGAGGAAGATATGGAACAATTGGAAGCATTGCTCGCTAGAAGATTTCACCAGGGCAAAGTAAAATTCAATGGTAAGATGCCTATCATCTATTTCAATTGTAATGAAGTAGGTCATTTTGCTGCAAGATGTCCACAGAAAAAGGATTCCAAGGAAAGCAATAAATACAAGAACAAAAGAGATGATGATAAAAAAGATTACAAAGAAAAAGGTAAGAAGTGTTATATTGTTGAAGAAAATTCTGATGACAATGATGATGAAGTTGTTTATGTAGCCATGAAGGACCAATCTGATGAAGAAGAAGCCATAGCACTGGTGACTTGTATAAACAAGAATGACAGATGGATCATAGATAGTGGATGCTCACATCACATGAGAGGAGACAAAAGTAAGTTTTTCAACTTTACTCAGTATGATGGAAATAGTGTTAGATTTGGTAATGATGATCCATGTCAAATCAAAGGAAAAGGTTCCATTAAGCTCACAGAACAGATTTCATGTGATAATGCATACTATGTTGAAGGATTAAACTACAATTTACTGAGTGTCTCACAATTAGGCAATATAGGTTGCAAAGTGGAATTTGGAAACAAAACTGCAAAAATCTATGATACTGATGGTAAACTAATAGGAAAAGGAGATCAAACAAAGAGTAATTTGTTTTACCTTGATATGGATGATGCTTCTTGTCTATTTGCAAAATTTGATGATGAATGGTTATGGCATAGAAGATTATGTCATGTCAATTTTGATAATCTAGTCAACATTAGTAAAATGAAGAAAGTCAGAGGTCTACCAAAACTGAAAAAGCCTGATAATATCATGTGCAAACAATGTTAGCTAGGAAAGATGACAAAATCAAGTTTCAAAAGCAAGAAATATACATCTAAAGAGATACTTGAGTTAGTTCACACTGACTTATGTGGCCCAATGGAAATACAAAGCTATAGAGGAGATAAATACATAATGCTATTTGTTGATGACTATTCCAGGATGATGACTATTATGTTCTTAAAACAAAAATCTAATGCTTTTCAAATGTTTAAATGGTATGTGGCCAGAGTTGAAAAGGAAACTGGAAAAAGCCTGAAATGCCTAAGATCAAATAGAGGTGGTGAATTTACATCAAAAGAATTTGAGATATTTTGTAATGACAATGGAATCAAAAGACAAATGTCAGCTCCTAGAACTCCCCCACAGAATGGAATTGCTAAGAGAAGAAATAGATCTATGATTGACTATGCCAAAACATTAATGATCGAAAAGAATGTTGCTCTAAAATACTGGAGAGAAGCTGTAAGTGTAGCTGTTCATACACTGAACTGAGTACAAGTCAAGAAAGGTACAAATACAACACCTTTTGAATTATGGTATGGTTACTCACCCAATGTAAAACATTTCAAAGTGTTTGGTTGCAAATGTTTTATCCTGAAGGATACTAAAAATGGAAAATTTGATGCAAAAAGTGATGAAGGTATATTTCTTGGTTACTCCACTAGAAGTAAGGCATATAAGTGTTTGAATGTTAACACTAACAAAATTGTGGAAAGTGCAAATGTAAATTTTGATGAGCACACAGAAGTCCAAGCTGAAGAACCAAATAAAATGGAAGAATACAGAACCTTTGTATATTCTTATGAAGGAATGACTGTTGATGAGGATGATGACAATCAAATTGAAAATCAACAACAAGTGTCAGTTTCAGCCGATTCACAACCAGTGAATGCATACAAAATGAAGAAAATGCACAATCTGATTCTGAAGATAGTACACATAATGAAGAACAACCTGACAATGAAGTGCATAGTGATCCCGAATCCGAAAGATCAAACTTGGAAACAAGAACAGAGCCAAGATTATCCAAATATGTAAAAAGACATCACCCTGCTAAACAGATAATTGGTGACAAAGATGCAAGACCAATGACAAGGAATAGACTAAGACATGAATCATGTCTGATCAGCAAATCTGAACCCAAGACAGTATATGGTGCATTACAGGATGATGACTGGTATAAAGCTATGGAAGAAGAAATTAATCAAATAAGGAAAAACAAAACCTGGAGTTTGGTTCCCAGACCAACTAACAAGAATGTGATTAGTACCAAATGGGTATTCAGAAACAAACTAGATGAGAATGGTGAGATTACCAAAAATAAATCCAGATTAGTATGCAAGGGTTATGCTCAAGAAAAAGGAATAGCTTATGGAGAAACATTCGCTCCTGTTGCTAGAATGGAAGGAGTAAGAAGTTTACTTGCATATGCTACCTACAAAGATTTCAAAGTCTATCAGATGGATGTAAAATCTGCCTTCTTAAATGGTATACTAGAAGAAGAAGTCTACATTGAACAACTAGAAGGATTTGTTGATGAGAACAACATGGATATGGTGTGTAAGCTACATAAAGCACTCTATGGTTTGAAACAAGCACCTAGAACATGGTATGAGATACTTCACAAGTATCTAGTGCAAATTGGATTTGAAAGAACTGATGATAACAACAACATGTACATCAAAGCTGAAGAAGGTAAAGACATTATTGTATCTGAAATTTTTGTGGATGACATAGTATTTGGTGGTAAGGAAGTACTTTGCAAAGGCTTTGCTAACAAAATGAAACATGAATTTGAAATGTCTATGTTTGGAGAAATCAAATTTTTTGTTGGATTGCAAGTACACCAACTTAAACATGGAATATTTGTTACACAATCAAAGTACATCAAAGAAATTCTTAAAACATTTGGATTGGAGGAATCCAAACCAGTAAGCACACCAATGGCCACAGGAAATAAGCTGTCCAAAAATGATGAGTCAACTGAAGTCAATCAAACAATGTACAGATCCATGATTGGAAAACTACAATATGTTGTGCATAGTAGACCAGACATAGCATTAGCAGTTGGAATAGTGGCTAGGTTTTCTGCTAATCCTAAAGAAAATTATCTCATAGCAGTAAAAAGTATAATGAGATATCTCAAAGGGACTAATGATTTTGGTCTATACTACAAAAAGAATGGAAAATTTGAACTCAATACATATACAGATGCAGACTGGGGAGGAAATATTGATGACAGAAAAAGCACAAGTGGAGGTGCATTATTTCTAGGCAAAAGGCTGGTTACCTGGACTAGCAAGAAACAAACATGTATATCCCAATCCACTACAGAATCAGAATATGTGGTAGCAATAGTAAATTGTACAAAAATTGTATGGCTCACACATCTATTGAATGGAATGAAAGAAGAAGTAACAAAACTAGTGATATTGTATTATGATAATACAAGTGCTATAAACATATTCAAAAATCCCGTGATGCATGCAAAAACTAAGCATATCGCAATCAAGTATCATTATGTTAGAGAATTGGTAGAAGACAAACAAGTAAAGCTGGAATACATTCACACAAAGGAACAAACTGCAGATATCTTCAACAAACCATTGCCCAAGGATGCCTATGAATATCTTAGAGGAAAATTGGGGGTCATACCCCTAACCCAAGCAGTTTAAGGCAACAAGGAAGCTGCCTTGCATCAACAGGAATAAATCATTGAAATATTAATATGTTGATGCAAAGGATGATAGCAGGTACAAAAAATCCAAATTAGTCACAAGCATGGTGATAGAGGGAGAAAAACAACAAGAAGCCAAAGCTTATATTTTGCATGATAAAAATGCTACATCTTTGGCATTTATGTCAAAAAGGGAGAAATATGCAGGGAAACTGATCAATGCAAAGAAAGAGGGAGATATATATATATGAAAGAAGGAGATATATGAGATCAGTAGTGAAATACAACAAGACAACATATACAATCTTGGTGGTAACTGAATTGATTACTTGATCAGTTTGGTTTGCCATCAATGCCAAAGAGGGAGATTGTTGGAAATGATTGAAATAATTATAAGAAAAGTTGAGGGAGATTGTTGGAATAAGATATGGAACTAGTAAAGAATGTCCTCAATCATTTGTTTGCCATTGATGTCAAACTTGCTACTTGCAGGGATGAAAATTGCTTTACTGATCCAAATACTATCAATTAGTTGATTGTCAAGGTGGAGGCAATTAATAAGATGTAACTAAAATACCTAGAGAAAGGTTGAAGTTATGATGTTGGAATGAAGTATAAGGATCAACTAAGCCATTGATGAAAGAATGTATTTGATGACATAATACAAAGAATGGGCACACTGAAACATATCAAAGATTTAAGGTTTTAACTAAGTCTTTTGTAAAGCTCAAACTAAGTTCATTAGAGAGGAGGAGCTAGACAAGCTAGTAAGAGCCGAGCAAGTTCTAGTTAATGCCGAGTAAACTTCAAATGCCGAGTGGTGTCGAGTAGAATCATGTGCTGAGCAAGTTTAAGTGCCGAGTAAGTTCAAGTGCCAAGTAAGTTCAAGAGCCGAGCAAGTTCAAGTGTCGAGTAACACAGAGGTGTAGAGCACTAGTAACTCAATAATGCCGAGTTGCTGCATTATTTAGGAAATCAAAGATTTTCCAAATCTAAGTGGACAAGGTTGTTATCTAGAAATTTGTGAATTAAAAGGAAGATAAGAATGATGAGTTGGTGGCATAGAACATCATGTAGAACATTTTTAAGATACAACTGGCGAAGTTTCAAGAAGAAAACAAGATATGGGGTAGATACATTGTATCCTACCTAATCAATTTTGAAACCCAAAAAAATTGAAGAGGGAGAATTGAGCAGTAAAGGAAAATTAGACTTCTATATAAGAAGATGTAAGTTAATAAGAAAAAAAAGAGAGCGAGAGGGGATAGAAGGAAAGGAGACAGTGGTCAAGCATAAGAGCATGAAATGCTGAAGAATGTGCCTAGGAGAAGATAGCGCAGACATTCTATTTGTATAGACGACCACAAAGGTGATTACATTGCCAAAATGAGTTAGAAGACTCAATGAGACGAAGCTTGAGAGGAAGACAAGCAGTCAGGGCTAAAGAGATTAAAGCCAAGCATAAGGTTTGAACTAAAAGTGTGATCTGAAATCTACAAAGTATGTTGTAAATTATATCAGATCAAAAGACCATTATTGTTACTTTCTAGCAATTGTAATTGTAATTCTAAATCCTATGGACTTATGTTGGTTTAATAGCCATTTGAAAAATCCTTTAACAGGGTGACATTCCAAGTGAATGTTCTAAAGACATTTAACCAGGCCCATTCCTAACAATTTGGTGAAATCCTCTAACAAGGTCACATTTAACAATGTGTTGTAAGCATTTAACAGAGCAGGCTTTTAACAGGGCATCACTTTAGAAGAGTGAGAATCAAGTAGCATGTTACTGGTGGTTTTGCCCAAATTGGGTTTCCACGTAAATCATTGTGTCATGTGTTGATCTTGAGTGTTTTATCTTTGCATGTTGATTTACTGTAACTTGCTTAATTGATTGATTTAAGTATGGATTCATTAAAAGTAGTAAAAAGGTATTAATAGGGCATTTGGACCTTGAATAATTGATTCACCCCCCCCCCCCCCCCCCCCTCAGTTATTCTAAAGAATTCTAACATTGATTTATGTGATTTCTTAATACATTATATACATATATGCATGTGATTTTCTGTAGCTATTGATGTGTACAATGCTAATGGAGAAACAAAACTAAACCCTATGTACTAATTGTGAAAACTAGGGTTGAATCTAACAAAATATCCAAACCCTGTTGTCCATATTTTATTTGTATCATGAGATGTATGAATGTATCATTCTGTAATTAGTAAAGTGTTAATGTTTTGTAATAGTGATTTTCAGTGTCGTTTGACACTCTTGAATTGTATATGCATTCCAACATGATAGTTAGGGTTAACTGAGTAACCTAAAGATCTATGTCGGACTAAGTTAGTGACCTTTTTGCTAATTAGTTTATAATCAAGATTAATTAAGCCTAATTTAGATTAATGTTTAATCTGCATTTTGAAGGTTGTTAGTAAGTCCTAAAATTCCCTAGCTTTTGATAGGTCCCTAATTAATCCTAAAGGCCAAAAATCATGAAACCTAAGTACTCAAGGGGTATGGGTATGGGTTGGGGGAATTCTCCACCACCCTAGCCCCTTTTTTTAATCTTTTATGGTGACTCAAAAACCCAATTTTTGCTTTATTGCGAAAATTGAATGATTTCATCATAGGTTGGATAACTTTAACTCCACCTTGAGGTTAGCCTATGTCTATTTGATTTAGAACACTCTAGAACTTTTAGGCAAGTGGGGGAGTTATTTCATCTTAGAGTGGTTGAGTTTAGGATCTTACTTAGAGGCACTTTTTAGAGGGTTTGAGTGTTCACCCAACCTCTAGTTTTAGAGTGAAATTCAGAATTGAAGGGGAAGGAGAGGAAATCAAGCTCATCTCAAATTTGTTCATTTTCCATAACCCAATTTTGAAGGTAGGAATCCCTCAGCTCATGTTATTCATGTTTTGTTCATGCTTAAGTTATTGTGTTTGCATTAGTATGTTCATATATGTGTTGAGTATGTTTGTGAGGGATTGAAATAGGTTTTCTTAAAGGTTTTCCTTTTTATTTTGCTTTGAATTTTGAAGGGATTATAGGGGTGTATTAGCATTACTCACCCTTGGATAGGGAAAAAGTGACCATGTATGGGGGAAGGTCTTTAGTTGGACTCTGACAGTGTAGAGTCTCTTCTCAAGACAAGAAGAGGGAGAGACAGTAGGGTGTTATGGGACCCTACTCATGAAAAAAAACCACATATGAGTTTGGGGAATGTAAGAATGAAGAATGAAAGTTCTTGAGTTTATAGCCCCGAAAGGGCACCTATTATGGTGTTGTGTCTGACATCTCCAATTGGAAAAATCCACCTTCTCCCTAGTCTGGTTCAATGTCAAACCTATTGTGCAAACTGTGATGGAAGTGAATGTTTGATTTTGTCTACATGTTATGATTGGTTCTCTCATGCTTAGTTTTTGTTCTCTCCATGATCACCATGATGTATTGCAGAATTCATAACGGATCCCTTATTAAGCGCGAGGAAGGAAATTTAGAATTGTATTGGATTTCAATTATGTTGGGATTTTTTCCCTCAGGACAATATCATGTGTAAAAATGTTACATTTAAACTTATTGTTGAAGTGGCAATGATGTCAGGTTTTCTTACTAGTTCTTTCCTAGTGGAGCCTTTGAATTAGGTGGCTTAATAGAAAAAGAGATTGAGTAATATTCTTGCATTTGAGTCTTATAGTATTTTAGTTTATGCATGTGTGTATTGAAAAATATATAAAATGGTGACACGCAATTTATGCAATTTTTGAGTTCAATTATGTTAAGGAAAAACTTGTGTTATGGTTGGAACTTTGATTTAAATTTCGTGATTAGTAGGAGATAAAATAACCTTATATTAAGGTTTAAATAGATTAGTAAACTTGATGATTAAAATTAACGTAAAGAGAAAATGATAAAATAAATAAATACATACATACATACATACATATATATATATACATACATATATATAATCTCCCCTTAATATGAAATATAGTTGGTAATCGAAATCTATACTTAGAAAAATATACACCTCTTGTTATAAAAATAAATTGCATTAAAAAAATTGGACACTTAGAAAAAATATGGCTTTGAAAAATAGTTACACTTCTAAGAGCAAAAAGGCCTCTAGATTTTGTATGGGCAAAATGATTTATTTCCCATGTAGTAATAGAGAATATTCTTTGTGGATACTTTGTTTTTAAATTTAAATTTAAAAAATTAAGTAAGAAAATATATAAAAATATTTTAAATATCCTAAATTCTCTAATATCCTATCCACTAAACTTTAACATAACTACCTTTAGCATAAGTCTTAACTACACCCCACTTTTCCTAGGTGTCAGATTTGGACAGAGGGATAGGTTGGAGTTTTAAATCATAGTCAATGCTTTTATGGTGAGATAACCCCCTATACCTCCCACCAATTTCACAGCCCAAGTGTACCCATGTGGACTAACAAGACAGGGGCAAGTTGAATGTAGGCATTTAAGACAATGCAAAGGAAATGGGCTTTAAACTATTTTACCTCCACCTTATTAAGTGCCTACCTTGGTGTTGGTTTCCATACATGTGAAGGGGGGTCATCTTGCCTGGGTTAGTGTGCAACTTTCTTTGAAAATATTGTGTAGGAACTTTAAGCGCTTAGTGTTAGGTGAGGGAGGTGATGTGGGTAGTTAGGAGGGATGCTAAGATAGTTAGAATGTTAATATGTTAGTATATTTTATTTATTATTTTGTTTAGTTTAGCTTGTTTTTTTTTTTATAAATTTATTTTAGTATGTTGTTTTTTAATAGTGTATGTTAAATATTAAAATTTGTTTTAAGTGTAGTTAGTAACTTTTTTTAATATATTAATAAATGTTAGTTTTTAATAAATATTCAATTTTAAATTAATGTTAGTAAAAGTTTTATTAATGTAAATTTAGTTTTATTTGATAAATAAAGTAAATTATTATGTTTTAAATATAAATTATCTTAGTATAATTTAGTTTATTGAATTTTAGCTATATTACTATTACTATTACTATTATTATTATTATTATTATTTTACAATATATCATAAATTTAAATGGGTTAAGTAGATATGAGAGATTAGTGAATGTTAAGGGAAAAAGTTGACAAAGATAGTCTATGTTATTTTAGATTTTTATTTTTATTCATTAAATAATGAAAATTAATATACTTTAAAGTTAGATAGTTAGTGTACTTTATTTTAAGTAATTTGAAATTAGTAATAGAATATGAGAGTAATAAGTGTAAAGTTGATATTAAGTTGTTGTGAAAGGTTATAAAGATTATGTTAGTCAGTTTATTTAATCTTAAGATAATTAGATTTGTATTTACTTACATTGTTATCTGAATGATTTAAATGTAGTATTCATTAATATTTTAAAAGTAAATAAAGTGAGAATACATTAGATCTTTTAATTAATTGAAATTGAAATGTTTAATTTAATTGATTGATTCTATAATGACAGTTTAAATTTAAAAAAAAATTCCTACTCATCAGTATCAACCCAAATGGAATGTCAAGGTTTTGTTTTAGGAACCTGTTTCAGTCTACCTTGTACCTACACTAATACATTTGGTACCAAATTGTAACGACAACGCCATTTTAGTTTTCCTGTCACAACTTTTTTGTCGTTGCAATTGTGATGGTCTACTATTGTAATTGCGACGACAACAAGGTTGTGATGAAAAAACTACAACAGCACTACTGTTGCAACTTGGTACCAAATGTATTAGTGCTACCACTTTAACTTATAAAAATAAGCATATCGACTTAGTGGAATTAATCTTTCTTTTAAAAAAAAAAAAATTGCATGTGTTTTTGCCCCTTATATTTTGGGCATGACAAATCTAAGGAGAAAATAGTGGTCCCCATGTGTACACATCAATTTGGGCACTCTATGTAACACAACCAGCTGGTAGACTATGGACTCCAATGAGTCATTGATAATCTCACTATTTTTTTCAAATTTCACACATTTTGAGTCATATTTAGCATGGTTTTAGGAGTTTTTCAATTTGTCTTATTAGTTTTCACACAAGAATGTTAGTGTAGTTTTTTATTTTTCCTATTTTGCTAGGTTTTTCCTACACTTTTAATAATCTTGCTTAGGTCAATAAAGCATGTCTTATTAGGTGAATGGTCGTGAGGTGTCACCTTCCTACATGTGAGAATCCATTAGCTATCTTGGGAAGATACTTTTCTATCTTTAGTCCGATAGATGGTTGCTCCTCATTGGTTGGGGTTGCCATCTCCTCCCTCTTCCTAGCTTATATAAGCATGCTACCTAGCTTGTATTTGCATCTCTTGTTTTTGCATCCTCTTAATGCTATTTTGATTCCAGCATTTGCATTACTCTCTTGGAGACTAACTCTATGATGCTATTTTGATTTTGTATCATTTGCATTCATAGTTTAGATATTTATTCTTTGCACTAGTTTTCTGGTTTATTAATCTTATCAGATTCTAACATGGTATCAGAGCTTTTCTATGTGCAAGAGTAGATTTTAGTTTCCTTATTTGAGAGATTCGGGGAGGGAAACTAAACTTTATTGTAGTTTTTTGAAAAATGAAGTATGCTCTTCTCTTGCATCTTTGGATGATCCTAAGAATCAAAAAAGTTTTGACAAAAGCGGTTTTTCTCTGGGGTTTCAATCTCAAATCTGACAACCAACTTGCATATTTGGAGTTTTCAATCAGTTTTGTAGGTTCCAGCATGCCATTGATGGACTTAGGAAGCTAATATAGCATTTTCATGTCATATTCTAGTTGTTCGGGTCATTTTTAAATTTTTGAAGCCATTTTTTACTGTTAAAGGCGTCTGATTTACACTACAGCAACATCTTCTGTACATCAACAAGAAAAATGCTTTCTAGGTTTTGTTCTCAGCCCCGAAAAACCATCTAGGTATCTTTTAGATTTTGCATGCAAGTTGTATATTTTGCAGAATTGAGCATGAAAAGCTACAGCCATACCCCTCTCCATTGGCAGTCGTAGATTTGAACACAATTTTAAAATGTCTCATACTTGCTCATACGAACTCCAATTTTGATGATTCTTATTATGAACTTGGCTATTCTTTTGTTCTTTATCCACTAGTGGAGTTGTTTTTTGATTTTCATGCATGAATTCTTCAGAAATTGTAGATTCTTAGCCATGACTATGCACAGTTCTCATTTTGGAAACTTCGGAGGATCATAACTTTCTCATACGACCTCACATCGAGGCAATTCTGTTTTAGAAAGTGCATATTTTTTGAGTAGATCGTAGTGGTGCTATTTGTTTCCTTGATTATTGTGCCCGAGTTTCACTTTTAGCATATGTTCTTCATGAGGAGGCCCTTGTCGATTTTTCTTCCATAACTTGAGCATACAGACATATTTTTTTAATCCAAAAAATGCGTTGAAAAGTTGGTTCTGAGACGGCGATGATGGTACAAGTTTTTTTTATTTTTTCTATAGTCTAGTTGCCTATTTTGGCAGTCAAAGCTAGATGTTCTATTTTGCCTTTCAGGAGCCATATCTCACTCATTTGGACTCTTTTTTGGGCTCGCCAGATATCATTGGAAAGCTGGTTCTGTGAGTTATTTAGTTGCAGAGGTCTTTTATCTAGATTTTTCTCCAGGTTCTTTCTCCTTTGATTTTTTCACTTTCGCACTCTGGCGGATTACTTGGATTCTACAGGTCCTAGAATCTCTTCTTCTATTCTTTGGCTCACTCTTCTTTCTAACTTCTGAGAATTGTATGCTTCTATTTTGTTGCATTCCTTTATCTGTAAATGCACTGAGATAAAGTGCCTACTTTTGCATATCTGGGAACTTGTACACCTTGTGTTTGTTTGTACTCACACTCAATTATAAAGTGCCATGGGTGGTCATGATGTTTTGCCATTTTGTGCTCATCCACCTTTGTCAAGTGAATTTTTCTTCCATGACATTAGCCCATGTAGTATGTCAATGACACTACCCTTTATCCTGTGCTTGTACTTCTATTGCACTGTTGGTGTTCCTGATTCTTCTTCTTGCAGATGTTTTTGGCATTGCATTTCAGTGTTCCTATCACCCCTCTCCTTGTTCAGCATTATGGCGGGGTTCACTTGTTGGCTCTATTGCTTCCTTGGTTCGGTTGAGTGATCTACATATTCAATTTTTGTTCCTATGTACTAGGAAAATGTAGTGGCTAGGCACCTATGCATTTCGGTGAGATGGTTCATCTACTATATAGAGACTCATTCATTCCTACCTTTGAAGGTCACCTCTTTGATTGATCAGCTCTTTAGACTTTGTCTTCTCTACCTGGTCATGCACTATTTCAGAGGGGGTTCTAGTAGTTTCTTCTAACAGTGTTTGCAACTTCATGCTTCAGAGATGCTTCATGCTCTTTTTTGTTCCTCTCTTTGGGACATTTCCTATATTGGAGGCTTAGTTTCCTTCATCTAGTTCTTTTTCTTGTATTGGGTACCTGATCAGGCTTTGTTGTCAGGACCCATTTTTACATCCACCTAAGCTTCGCTTATGGGGGGGTGTTATTGTAGCTTTTTATTTTTCCTATTTTGCTAGGTTTTTCCTACACTTTTAATAATCTCGCTTAGGTCAATAAAGCATGTCTTATTAGGTGAATGGTTGTGAGGTGTCACCTTCTTACATGTGAGCATCCATTAGCTATCTTGGGAAGATACTTTGCTATCTTTAGTCCGATAGATGGTTGCTCCTCATTGGTTGGTGTTGCCACCTCCTCCCTCTTCCTAGCCTATATAAGCATGCTACCTGGCTTGCATTTGCGTCTCTTGTTTTTGCATCCTCTTAATGCTATTTTTCTTCCAGCATTTGCATTACTCTCTTGGAGACTAACTCTATGATGCTATTTTGATTTTGTATCATTTGCATTCATAGTTTAGATATTTATTCTTTGCACTAGTTTTTTGGATTATTAATCTTATCATATTCTAACAAAGAATGTCATTCCTCATGTGGCTCCAATTGCCTTTCACATGAAGTACCAAGCCAATACTTCTTCAACAAGTATTGTGGATTTCCTCGCATGGAAGATACTCATCTCTCATGCGAGAAACCCTATACTGGGTTGTTTGTTCACTGAATCTTTTGAACTTTCTCTCGTGAGAATTTATTTCCTTACATGAAAAAGTACAAGCTCACATGAGAAGATGAGATCTCACATGAAAATCTAGTGTAATTTTCAATATTAACTATTGGAAGTTTGTTTTCTCATTAATATTTTGCACTTTCATTCATCATTTTTGCTTATCTAATATTGATCATTTGCTTATTGTTTTTGTGTGTGTCAGTGATCTTTCTTGATGTCAGATTTAAGTTATGTTATCTACCTTACAAAGCCTTGTTGTAATAGCTAGATGATGTTAAAATGACCCATATTAACACCCTTGGATTGTCATATTTTTTTCTAGATTCTCCCATTGTTGGTAAATCATGACCTATTGACTACACTGGTTGAGCATTTCTATTTGGAGAGGAACACCTTCCATCTACCTAAGGAGAGACAACAATCACTTCAGAGGACATTTACAAGATTCTATACATCCCATTCCATGGGTCACAAGTACAAAGGCACTGAGGGCCATTTTTCATGAAGATCTTATGATGGATAGAGCCATCACCTAGGATGAGCTAGTGCATACCTATAGTCCCACCCATAGGTTAGCAGTAGTATTTGCCATATTTATTAGCTACTTTATAATGCCTTACAGAGGCTAGCACAAACTTGAGTGCAAATGGGGATGGATTTTTTAGTTGATGCTAGAGGTACCTGAGTGATACAGATGGGGTCAGTGCATACTCATCCATATGTTCCATGAGATGCACAAGATCATTTATCATGAGAAGAAGAGCATGGGCACTGGGGTCTATGTTCTTTAGGTATGGGCATGGGAGAATTTTCCCATTATGAGACCCATTTTTTGAGATATGTAGATATTGAGGACAATTAACCTAGATAGCTCTATGGAAGACTGAGTAGTGGAGAGGTCGACTAGATAACCTAGTAGCAATAGTTTGGATACCATGAAGGGAGACAAAGGCCTAGGATGATGCACACATAGAGCTAGGGTACATGTTTGCATCTTGACCACTAATTGGTCAATCTATACAGGTCATAGAGAGATTCCAACTAAAATGAGTTTGGAAACAATATTGTCAGCCATAGTATGTCTCACAGGAGTATTGCTCATATGTTTGGCTAGCTACAAATCTAGACCGTGGGTGGTTAGTGAGTTTAGACCATGGCCATTCAATGATTGATGTGCATACCCTAGTGCAAACCTAATGGGACCACATGCTATCTATAGCAGATAGGGGGATGATGTCAGCATATAAGGCATACTTTGCTAGTTATCCTTTCCCTCAATCTACAAAACCAATGGGGATGATCATATCCATATAGCTAGTGTAAGCACCATAGCCACCATTATAATAGCTACAATAGGAGAGAACTAGGTAGAGGACCTACCAGATTCTTATCCCTCCATGGTATGTGGGGTTAGATCCAGATGCTGGTGGTAGTGGGATAGGACATAGATGTCCTTACAGTGAGATGGGATCTCTCAAAGTTATTAGGGAGGATACCTAGAGATCATGCATAGAGGCCAAGCAGCTAACTAAGTAGCCAGAGAAAGGGATGCGAAAGGAGGAGATGTAAGATTAGCTTTCTACTGAGCCATAGGGTAGAGATATCCTAGCATAGACCTATGATGCCCTTAGGAGATCTAGAGATCAAGTGAGGATAGCACAATAGTAGTTGAGGGAGATGCATATATAGCTTACTGTAGGAGATATTAGTATGTCAAAGTGGGATTGAGTGATATACCACTTACGATAGTAGCTGGAGCAAGAGGCTCATAGGTTAGAGCAGTAGTAGAATGAGATTTGGCTATAGTTAGCAAAAGAAGAGTACTATTATGTGGCATATATTATGGTAATGTCAGATGAGACAGAGAAAGCGCCCCAATTTTCCCAGTATGCTAGAGAGTTTGGAGGTGCACGACCCCCAGTGAGACTAGATATGCCTCCTCCTCCTCTACTAGTTGGAGGTGAGGGGGAAGGAGAGAGTTAGCTTTTTCTCTTCTAGTTTTTCTCTGTCTATGTATCAATTGGTGTTTTAGCACCATTTTTTTTATCATATTGAGATTGATAGCGCTCGAGTAGCATGTAGTTTTGTAGTGATGTACATAGTTTGACTTCACACATAAATTAGATTTTTTATTCAAGTATCTTCACATGTGTCATCTTTCTTTCTTTATAGTTTTTTGTACGTGAAATTTTTATGCCATGAGTAGGAATGCAAATTTGATACGATGTGTGAATGTAGTATAGATGAGATGAATCATGAAATTATGTATGTGAAATGGAAAATGTGAATGAACTAACATCTTATGCAATGTTCCATTTTGTTGATAGTGACAAGCATCCCATGAAGATCAAGAGAACAAACCAAAGGATCGAATGCTTGCATAGTCATGAAAAATGTGATACTTTGAAGAAACCATCAATCCCTCATTTCAAAGGATGCAAGTAAGTAAGTGATTGAACCATGTGCTTATGCAGTGCTGCCCTATGCTAGATGACACCCTAGGTCTAGTTACCAAGCTTCAAAAATTATCAGCACTAAGCATTTAGCTAAATTCAACATGTCATATGATTCTCACTGACATTTCAATAATTAGAATATGAATATGACATATGCTCTAGTTTTGTCAGGATTAAATGTAAGCAAGGTAGAAGAAGCCAGAATGACTAGAACATTTGTCCCTTTTAATTTAGCAAGCGAACATTAGCATTAGAGCATAAATGCTAGGATGACTAGAATGTTTCTTATGTGAAGACACACCAGACACACAAGAGATCCTTTCTTATGCTAAGTAATCAGTAAGTATTCTATTTGCAATGATCCTTGTGTTCATGACCTAAGATAGAAGTGCATAAGGTATACTCATAGTGACTCATATGTTCACTTAGGAGGATACATACTAATAGTTACTATAGCATAAAGAATTCACTCCAAAAAGCAAGGAGAAAAACCAACCTCAATGAAGAGTCCATATAAAATGAATTAAAGTGCACACAACCATCCAATATGAGATAGAGGCTCTTATAGTGGACACCCCTTTTATATGGATGCTTCAAATGATTAGAAGTAAACCATCAAATAGAAAGAAAAGAAAAGATCATGCCCCCAATCCTCACTTCTCTAGTTGAAAGTGACATCATTGAGTTGGTGAAAGAGACATGATAAAGAGAAAGAAAAATAAACAAAGATAAGATCAGCATATCTCAAACAAATTCATCATTTTGAGATCATTTTATATGTTATAGGATTGATATCAAGTGTCAATGTTTAGAACATATGTGAAAAAATCTCTTTAGTAGGGTGATGATGGTAGATAGACATAGTTTAAAAAAATGGTGAATAAAGTCAAAGAGGAATCTTTAGTAAGAAGAACCTTAGTAGGAAAATGAGTGATAGTAGATAGACATAGTTAGAACAACTAGTGACTAACATGAAAGAGATCTTCTATGAGAGGAATCTCAAAAGTGATACTAGTGATAGTAGGTAGATGTAGTTAGAACAAATGGTGATTGATGCAAGAGATCTTTTGTGAGAGGAATCTCAAAAGTGACATTAGAAATAGTAGGCAAATGCAATTAGAACAACTAGTGACTTTCATGAAAGATACTTTCCATGAGATGAATCTCTAATGTGACACAAGCAATAGTAGGTAGACACAGTTAGAATAACTAGTGACTAATGTGAGAGAGATTCCTATGACACTATAGGGTGTTTCCCCTAAATTATGAAAAGGTCCAATCCATGGATGCATGGAAGAGAACAATAAACTAAAGTAGGAAAGAAATTGTACAAGAAGCTAGAAGATGCTATGTAAGATGTAGCATTTGAAACAAGAGGTGCCTATTTACCAAGTTTTCACCTTCTTAGAAGAGATTTAGTTATTGCTACCATGATGCTTGTTTGCTAGGTTTTCATCAATGGCACTTTTTTTCTTTTTGAAAGTTTTTCTTTTTCTTCCTTTTTTTTAAATTTATTTTATATTATTCTCTTTTTTGATTTTTTTTGTATTTTAGTATTTTTTGTATTTTTTTATATTTTTGATTTTTTGTATTTTTGAATTTTTAAATGTTTTTGGTATTACAAAGGTGCCTATTGGTAGGTTTTCACCAAGATAATGATTTTTTGAAATTAGATCAGTTGTAGAACTGTTCTAGATAGAGAGTGTTGATGGGTTCCTTGACCAGATCTCCCTTAGTTGTAGAAAGTTGGTAAGAACTAGATCCAAACATTGTAGTAACTATATATGGACCAAGCCAATTGGGCTCAAACTTTCCCTTCTATACCCATTGTTGCTAATTCACAAAGCTTTCTCTTAGAATGAGATCACCTAGTTGGAAGTCACATGGCTTAACTTTCTTATTGTAGCTTATAGACATGGACTATTGATAAGCTCAAAGATGATCACACACCACTCTTTGGCATTCATCTAACAATTCTAGATCTTGAAGCCACAATATTATATAGTCTTCATTAATAATGAGGCCCTTCATGGAGATTCTCAAAGTAGGAATCTCAACCTCAATTGGAAGCATAACATCCACTCCATACACCAAAGAAAAGGGTGTTGTACCCATTGGAGTTCTGATACTTGTTTTGTAAGCCCATAAAGCTAGATTAATCTAAAGATGTTCATCCCTTCCAAATTTGTTAATTGTGTGGTGCAAGATTTTAAGGATTGCCTTGTAGATGCCTTTCGTTGACCATTACCCTAGTGGTAATAAATAGAAGACCAATGTTGTGTGATTCTGAATGTTTTGCACAATTCTTAAATATCCTTATTTTTAAATTATCCTCCATTGTCAGTAATGTTGGAGGAAGGTGCATCATACCTGCATATGATGTAATTCATAATGAATAGAGCTACAATTTTTCCATTTTCTATAGAGAGAGGAGCTACCTCTACCCACTTAGTGAAGTAGTCTATAGCTATAATGATGAACTTGTGTCCATTTGAAGAAGACGGGTGAATTTGACGCACAAGTTCAAAGGCCCATTGTTGGAATGGCCACATCATAATAGATGGAATTAGCTCCCTGGCTAGAGTGTGAATCAAATTTCCATGGAGCTAGCATTATTTCCAAGACTTGGTGTATTTGATTGCCTCTTGCTCCAGTTTTAGCCAATAGTAACAAGTTCTAATAAGTTTACAACTGGTGTCAAGATGTTAGAGTGAGTTCCACAATTTCCCTTATGTACATCAATTAATGCATATTTAGACTCATCGAGTTATAGACACATAAGGAGTGTTCCATCAAGAACTATCCTAAATAAGTCTTTAGCAATACTGACATACTATGAAGCATTATGAATAAGGTGAAATTTTTCTTTTTGGGTTGATTATTCACAATTGCTTGATCATGCAGATAAGAGTATATATGGTGGTAGTGAGATGAATCATGTCCTACAATAGAATAGATCATCTAAGATTCAAGGGAATTATAGGCAGGTTAGAGTAATCTTTGCACCAAGAACTCGTATCGAAGATCATTCTCTAGCATTTATAACATAGAAGCAAGAGTAGCAATTGTATCAGCTAGTTTGTTGTTTGCCCAAGGAGTTTGTTGAAAGTGATATGAGAAAACTATTTCCTTAGGTCATCCACCATGCAATTATAAGGTATCAATTTCTCGTCATTCATCTAGTACACATCATTGACCTAGTTGAATATGAGCTCTAGATCACCAAAGATATTTAATTCATTCACTCTCCATTCAATTGCAATCTTCAAGCCATTAATTAGCACTCCATATTTTGTAACATTATTTGTACAAGGAAACAAAATATTGTATGCCTTAAGTAGTGAATATCTCTAAAGTATTATGAATAAGAGCCTAGCACCAGATTCTTATTTTTTAAATGATCTATCAAAGAAAATCACCCAAGTTTGGTGCATTAGCATTAATATTGATTCATCAAGGAAGTCAATGTTTAGTGGAAGAAGACTCTACATTGGTGCTTTTGCTAATTGATCAACAATTTCTTGTCCTTTTATAGCCTTTCTCTCAACATATTGAATGTCAAAATTACTAAAGATCATGAACCACTTAGCTAAACTTCCTGTCAGAGTTCACTTGTTGAGTAAGTGCTTTAGTGGATCAATTTTAGCAACCAACCACATATTATGAGTGATCATGTAGTGTCTCAACTATTGGGAAGCAAAGATGACTATCAACCAAGCCTTCTGAATGATACTGTAATTCATTCCATAAGAAATCAATGTGCAACTTAGATAGTAGAGAGCTCTTTCATTGTTATCATTATCTTCTTGAGCTAGCAAGATACTAGAGATGGCTTTTTGTCTGATATGTACAAAATATGAGGCTTCCAATAGATAGGAGGCATCAAGATCAGTGGATTAGCAAGGTATTCCTTTATCTGTGTTAGACTCTAATCGTAATCTTGACTCCAATTATATTTCAAACATTTATGCATAGTCTTGGTAAAAGGTTGTGACCTATCTACTAGTTGTGAGATGAATATTTGAATTGATTGAAATCTTCCTTGTAAGACACTCTTCTAACTAATATTACAAGGTGGAGGCATGTCCATGATTTCTTGAACATTCTTTCGACCTCAATTCCTTTTGTAGACATAATGAAGCCAAGTAATTTCCTAGATGTTACACCAAATACACATTTCATGGGGTTAAGTCTCAAACTAAATTCCTCCATATGATCTAGGATGGGTCCCAAATCTTGAAGGTGAGTATTGCATTTTGTGCTCTTAACCAAAGTATCATCGGCATAGTCCTCCATTATCTTACACATCATATCATGGAAAATTGTAATAATTAGCCTCTAATACATGGCTCTAGTATTTTTTTAGACCAAATGACATCACATTCCAATAAAAGGTTCCCCATGCACAAGTAAAAGTAGTCTTTTCTTGATCTTCTAGTGCAATTTTAATCTAATTATAACTAGAAAATCCATCCACAAGTGAGTACATTTCATATCCTTTTGTCATATCCACTATCATATCAATGTTGGGGATCAGAAAATCATTTTTTGGACATGCTAAGTTTGAATCTTAGAAGTGTGTACAAACTCTAATAGATTTTTCATGCTTGGAGATTGGAACAAAGGTTGTTATGCATTCAACGCAATCAATAGAAAAGATGAAACCAGCTTTTAGAACATTTTTTAGTTAAGCTTTGAGAAGTAATGGAAGATGAGTATGAATTTTTCTAAGTTAATTTTTGACTAGCTTAAATCTTCGCACAATAGATAAATGATGCATTATGAGATCAGGATCCAAGCCTAGCATGTCTAAGTATGTCCACACAAAATTTATCTTTTTATCTTAGATGAAGGAAATGAATTCCACTTGTTCTTTTGGAGATAATGATTGTGAAAAATGTATCATTTGAGGTTGTTCCTCTATTCCCAAGTTGATCAACTATGTCAGTTCTATGAACATTGATGATCTTTCCTAAAAATGACTAGGAAGTGCATCAAATATCTCATTCATAGGCACCTTAGAGAGGTTTTCACCTTTGGATATGTCTTTTGCTTTTACTATTTTAGGTTCCAATACTAGCACAATGTAGTTTTCACCATCAAACCTTCTATTTCATTTATTTTTGGGTGTGTGAATAAGATATTTGATTTTAGCTTCAGTTATGTTGATGCTTTGTTTTCTGGTGGAAGACATTGTAGATTTGACAACATTTAAGTAGCAAGAAAGAGAAAAGTCTTTCTAAAATGTATGGACTTCACTAGATGCATTGGAATTCTAGTCTATGAACTTGACATAGGTGAGTGTTGTGGTTGATTTGATAGCATTCATAGTATAATCATCAAATGCTTGGAAAAGTAATTCAAGGCCTAGAGAAAATTCATCCACAAGTGTGTTCAAATACCTTTGATTTCTACCATCATTCATTAGAGACTTGATTACACTAGTTGGATAAGACTCATCTAACCTTACCCTAGAATATTTGCTTACTTCAAGCTAATTTTCATAGACATGCATTTGATCTATATCTTTGTCTATAGTTGCTTCTAAGAGAGAGCCAAATTCATACTCTCGAGAATCTATGCTACATGGGGACAAACTATAGAATTCACCAATGGTGACAGGGAAAAATTCTCCTTCATCATCTAGATTTTTACAAAGTTGTTAAATGACTAAAGCATGACTAGACTCTCTATGTTCTTTTTGAATACAAGGAGAATTAGCAATTTTGTCAAAAGAACCATTGTTAGTATCTATACTGCTGAAATATGGTACAAAATCATGTCGTTGTACAAAGAATTTAGCTAGATCAATAGGAATTGGATAAGGATAAGGATCCTCATCATCAACTTCATCCTTATGTTGAGCTAACTCAGCTTGTGACTCATGGTTAGAAGAAATATTAGGTTCTAGTATAAATTTGTTAATCCCTAGATGAAAGGGAATCTTCTTGAAGCCTAAACTAGATGTGTGTTGAGACCTTCTAGCTATTGCTTTGATAGGATCAATTAGACCATTTTTGTTGCATCCAATTAGAACATTCACCTTGTATCCAAAGAATTTCATGAGTGTAAGAATTGGACCATACTTTTTAGGAGTAATTTCATGAGACTATTTTGTGAGGTTAACTAGATTTTCCTCGGTGTATATTTATGCATCAATGGCTCTGTTTTCATCTTCCTCCTCAAGAGGTATAGTAGCATTAATAAAGGTACCATTGTACTTAATTTGAGGTGTCCACATAAAAGATCTCTTCACTTCATATGGTCTCCCATAATGACAGGGAGACTCAGAAAGAGATGTCAAAGATAGAATTGGTTCTATGTGATATTCACCCATCCCAGATTCTTTCAGCTTGAATGACTACTTGATTTGTTTTAGCTTACTATCATGATGATCTATAGACTCACTATTAGTAGGTATGAATATTTTATAATATTTTAGCATGTTACAAGTATAGCTAGTATTTGTAGGTATGGTGACTTCAAAGCTATGAAATGGAAACTTTACGCATTGATGGTAAGTTGAGGGCACAACTTGCATTTCATGTATGCATGGTCTCCCTAGCAGTATATTGTAAGCTAGGGGAATGTTGAGGACTTTACAAGTGACATCCCTTTCTATAGGACCAACTCAGAGAGGCAACACAACAAGACCTACAGATTCAAACTCAACTTTTTCATATGTCTTGATGGTTATCTTGTGATATGGGTCAATGGACTCTTCAGAATAACCTAATTGTCTAAGCAAAGTAGCATAAATAATGTTTAGACTAGCTCCATTGTCAATGATCACACAACAGACCCATATTTTGTGTATCATGACTTCAATGTGTAGCAATTAGTCATGTAGATGACTTAGTGAGTTTTCATCCTCCTTAGAGAAGGACATATAGTAAGGTGAGGTCAAATGACCTACCATAGATTGGAACCTATCAAGATTAAGATCTTGAGGTACATTTTCCTTAGTGAGAGCTTTGTTAAGAATCTTGCTATGAGTAGGTGAGATTTTAAGCAATTCAAAGATCATGATTTGAGCATTTGTTTGTTGTAATTTATCAAGGATACTATAACCAATAGCCTCATAAAATGTTGTAACTTTTGTACCTTTTCTAGATGGACCAGCAAGAGGTTTTTATTTGTGTCAATCTAAATCAAGAGTAGAAGGTGCATGACTATTGAGTACTATCTTGGCATGGGAATGTGTCACAACATTGGCACAAAATTGTGATGGTTCATTGTCACATGTATTAGATGTAGAGCCCCTTAGGAAAAATGTTTCTTAAATTTAATGTTGTCCTATTTTCCCCTGATGGTGATAATGTCACAATACTCAAAATCCTCTAGTTCAACAATGTGAACTATCTCATCATCATTAGAGTACATATAGTTGACCTTGTTATGAGGTTTTTGTTTTAAGTTTTCTCCATTTTCATAGTATGGGAATGGCTCCTTGAAAGCCTTATGATCTATGTTCTTGTTATGTCCATCCACAACAATGTCACCTTTTTCAATTAGGTCTTGAACTTCGTGACACAAATTGATGCAATTACTAGTTTTGTGACCTTTGTTCTGGTGGTATTCATAGAATGCAATTTCATTCCACCATGGGGATCATAAGGATGAGAGTTATCCAATGGAGAAATGAGCTTGTTTTGTAGCAAGGTTTTATAAACCACATCCTAAGGTTCATCAAGAGGCATATATTCTCACTTTTGGTATCTAACCCAAGATGAGTTCTTTGGTTTGTTTCCAAATGTCTTATTGTTAGGAGGAGGTTTGTCAACATTTTTAGATGTTTTGGGGTTTTTTGTAAGATTGAAAGTTGCTTTAGCAGGCTTAGGAGTAATGTTGTCAACAACCCCATCATGTACCACCTCTTTGTTCTTGTTCACATACTTAGATTTCTCCTTATTAGAGGTTAATCCTTGTTTGGTGTCCTTTTGAAGGGTTATTTTTCCCTTTTTGACCATGAATTCCTCTATCTGAATAGCTTATGTGACCATGTCTTCAAAGGTGCATGGACCTTAAATTTGAACTTTATACCAAAAGTTAGGTAAAAGATTTTCAGTGAAGATGTCTAGTTTTTTCATTTTAAGAATCTTTCATGAATATTTGGTGTAAAGTTGTCTCCATCTCTGAAGGAATGTGAGGAAAGGTTCCCCAACTTTCTATTTAATGTTACAAAAGTTCCATATTTTAATTAGATGTTGTATGTTGTGGGATCACAATTAAACAAAAAAGCTAGAAATCTTATCAAATGTTTTGATACTAGTTGGCAACCATGAAAATCATTGCATGGCTTGACCACATAGACTTTATGGGAATAGATGCATGAGATATGTTTGATTATACATATATTCCATAAAAAAGCTACTAAATTCTCATAAATGATCTTGGGAATTAGAAGTTCTGAAGTATTTATCGTACTTGGATAACTCAACTCCTCTTGGAAAAGGAGGCATGCCTGTACTCTTGTCAAAAGGAAATGGAAAAAGAATGTCTAAGGTGTATGATTTTGTAGGTTTTTCCTTATCATGCATCATTTGGGCTAATTGTTCTTTCATATCTTTAGTTTCCTCTTTAGGTGTAATAATTGTTTCAACATTAAAGTGATGAGGTAACTTGGCTCCCTCTTGGGTGAGTTTGAGAAAGTATTTCTCTTTCTATTCATTAAGAAATATTTCCATGACTTTCCAAAAGTGTTTATCCTTATGAAATCTTTTGACATGTTCAAGAAGTATCTCTTAATTTTCCTCATTCTCATCAGTAAAAGGTTCTTTACATCTTTCATTCATTTGGTGATCTTTTTCTTCACTATGTTCTGCATTTTTTGGGTCTTAATTAGTCATTTTTAAAATGTGATAAGCTTTAGTGTATGTTGGTTGAAAAGGTCTCCTAAATAAGAATTCAAAAGTGTTGTTTAGAGACTTATGGCCTTTTCTAGTTCCCAGTTTGTTCTAAGTTTATGGAAAATGTTCTCTGGACATGAGGTGATCTAATAGGTGAAAGAGATCCTAAAGATTCCTCCCTAGATGTATTCGATACAGATTGTGTATAAGATAAGAAGTAGCCTCTGTTGTGATTATAACCCTAGCTATATCTCATCTAAGTCCCTGGGGATGAAACACATTTCTACTCCTTGTTGCCACAATCATAGATAATGACAAAGAGAAAAAGCCTAGACAAGGAACACACTAGAACATAGCCTCAAAAAGTGAGATAAGAGTGTTGTATACTTAGGTATGAGCCATCTGAGTAATGGCTAGAATATCCAAGGATTATGACTATCCTAATACAAAGTATGACAAACAAAAATGGACAAGATAAGATAACTAAGTGAGGAGAAAAGTTCATATGTAGATTGCAAGTTGTCAGCTAAGAAAGAAGTCACTGTTTGACACTATTTACATATAGAGAAGTGATCAAATGTTGTAGACACAAATTAAATTTGGAGCATAGATAACTTTGACATAAAAATTTGGTAGTTTGAAGGCAAGATCCCATGTGATGATTTATAGGGAGTTGCACAAGAAAGCATAGTGAACCAGGAAAAGTTTCAAAGCAACAAATTTGAACCAATTTTATCATACAAGGACTTGCACAGAGCTACGTGAGGATTTGGCAATTTGACAAAAAGAATTTTTTTTGACATTAATATATAGTGTTTGGAAAAATCTCATGCAAAGATTCATAGATAGTCATATGAGGAATTGCAAAGAACCATGCAAGGAAGTGTTGAAAGGGAGTTTTCTCATGCAATTTTTTTGAAGAAATGGGCACAAGAAAAGGGACAAACTAACTATTTTTTACTTAACTTGAAGGGATTTTCAATGGTTTTGATAATTTTGAATAGAAGGTTTATTATGTTTACAAGTTTCAAGTAGATATTAGCATAGTTTCATGTTTTGGACATCATTTTGGTTTTCAAATAGAATAGTTGTTTTTAGCATGAGAAACAAGCAGTAGTCGTAAACAATCCAATTGTAGATAAAGAAACTAAGAGGGATGGGGGAGTCTTGACCTTTTTTTTGTTTGATAGATTTGGACAAATTTAAAGACTCAAAAAAGACTCACTTTATCCCTATAACCAAAAATGGTAGAGGAAGCAAGATCTTTGTCTCACAACTTTTGTGCACGCATTCACCTCACACAAACATGTCACCCCACTAGAGGGCACTTGTGTTTTTGGTGTATTCCAAGGACTCAATAACATATACATTGAATAAGCACCCTTTTGGTAGGGGTCAAGCATGTATACCACCTTCCAACATCCAAGTAAATGCCTATGGTGAGTATCTACATGAGAGATTCTTCCCCCTCCTTGCACAAATATTATGCCCCCTTTTGGAGGTGAATTAGGTAGAAACTAACTAAGAGGATTTTACTTGGCTTACATTCATATTAACCCCTAGTGGCTTCATGAATGAAGTTGAGACCAATAGCCCACACATGCATATGTAAGTGCACATAGTTGACTAGCAAGACTAGGGTTGATGTCAACCTGTGTAGTATGTAAAACCTCTTCTTGATATGTGATATCATAATGAAGAAGAGGAAATTAAAATTTCTTTGGATTATTTTTCTCAAAAAAGCTTCTTTATTATAGTGAGTTGGAATCTCCAACAAAAGGAGTGTGCTTACTTGGGTTGTTCTTGGAGGCTAGATAACTCCAGAAGTCCCTCTAAAGGTTGACTTGGACTGGTGATTAAGATCTAAGGGTCCAAGTTTTTGATTTCTTGCAAGAGGAAGAGCATACTCATCTACCTTGTCACCTTACCCAGACATGTACAACATTTTCATTACCAAGTTAGCTTATCAATCCCAACTTGTCTTTTCTCAAGATTTTGATTTCCTAAAAGAAAGTCATCATCCCTTCATAAAAGAGACTCATACATGAGAACCACTAACTTTTTTACCTCCCTCAAGCACCATCTTTCAAAGGCATCTAGGTTTTTGATTTACTCTTGGGAATCACTTCCAAGTAGTAAAGAGCATACTCCCTTATTCCTTTGCCTAGAACCCTATAAATTTCACAATCCCTATTAAACTATGTACAAGAAAGAAGTAAAGAAAACATAAATTTTTAGTGCATTTGAACATATTCTCTGACATGTGTATCTTCAACAAACATCCTACAATCAAATGGTCAGTACTATTTCAAGGGTTTATAATAAGGTTTCTTTGACAAGAATCCTGCAAACCATTTTTAAGCCATTGAAAGTTAGAAATCAAAATGAAAATGTTTCAGAAATAATTGTTAGCTAAATCATCATGTTAAAAAAGAATCTGAAAGATACATTTTTAAATTACTAATGTTGAATTTTGTGTGAAATTCTACATAAACCTGCACAAAAAAATGGTGTGTACCGCATGAGAAATCAAGTAATTATAGACTTTGTCACATGAGGAAGTGTGATAAAGGAAGAAAAATATTAGTTTCTTCGAATGAAAATGAGATTTTTCATGTTAGAAACTAGAGTATTGTATGTAAAATAGTGACAAAATATTAAAATATGTAGAAAAAAGGATTAGATGAGGCCAAAAATTTAGTTTCTCAGCCTTGTAATGGGTGCCAGAAAGGCATGCAAGACCTCAATTTTCACATAGTCTTCAACATGATCATTATATGTAGAGTCTTCTTGGAATGAACATTGGGTTGTTCATCTAAAAAAATTTGGCAAGATAATCTATTGCCTTCTAACTAGAATGATTATGCTATTGAGCTCTGAGACTAAGAAGCTAGGAACCAAACATCTATAATGAAGGATTTATTTTAGCTAGATGATATGCAAATTTAAAGCCAAATTATGTAATTAATCTAGAAATAAAGAGAACAATTTATACTAAATGTATGCATTTTAAGCTAAATGAGATTAAAGTGCAACAACAAGAAAAACTATGAATATAAATGCTTGAGTGATTAATTCAGCATAAATTTGATACTAGCAATCATTAATGTCTATAATGAGGAATTGAAGGCTTCTTAAATAGAATCCCAGAGCTTGATCAACAACCAAGATCAATTTGAATGAATAGTTGAGATTGGGGATGAGATTCAGTTAGAGTGAAAACTTTCTTGTGCAAATGAAGTTAACTGATTCACTTCTAAGTGTAAGAAAGAGTTAACTAAGTTAATTCCATTTCTAATTCTAGTTCACTCAGAATTCCCATTTTTGAACTGAAGAGAGAATTTGGAGAGTATATTTAATTTAATAAAATTGAATATGACTTCATAAATGCATAATCTTATTTAATTAAATAATTAAATTTAATAAATTAAAATGAGGATATATCTTATTGAATCAAATATAGTTAATTCCCTTTTACATTAGCTAAAAAGGTAATTTTGATTTAATTAAAGTATGAAGACTTATAATTAAATTAAACTTAATTAATAGGTTTTATGTAGCTAATTTGAGTTGATACTTATGAATTAAATAAAGAGTATAATTAATACAGATTAGGGTTTTTTTGCATTTGACACTTAGGTCAAGTAGAAATGATCAAAATTAGAATTGCCTAGTAAAAAAGGACTTAGGATTGATTGAATATACTAGAATTGGTTTAGCATGGAAATGTGCCAATTTTGGAGTATTACAACTGCAAATTCTATAAAAATTATATGCTCATTTTTTTGATTCAGAGATCTATGAAAATGTATTTTGTTTTTTCATGTTTTTCAAATTTTCATGGGAAAATCATGCCTTAAAATTTCTAATTTAAATGCAATATATATTTGGTAGATGTGACTGCTGCATGAAAATCCACATCAGGGTACTCAATCAATTCCCACTTAGTTGAGAATCTGTCAACCAAGTACCCATCAACTGAGCCAATGTATCAATCAGCCTAGCCCTGATAAGTCACATGGGTGCTAGTGGATCATATAAAGGAGAGATGAAAATATTAATTTTGAAAGAAAGAGAATCAAGTAATTCTATTCCACTTATTTTTTGGTTACTCAGTTGGTTCTTTGGGACAAGATAGTGGAAAATCAATGTTTTCATTGAGGAGTATTGAAGTAATTTATTTCAAAATTTCAAGCATAATGGGAGGTCAAGGAAAAAGAGAAAAGAAATGTGATTGAATGAGGGATGACAAAATGAAAAGAAATACCAAAGATGCTCAAGAATTTGTTGAAGACAAAGAGGTACCTATTAATGTTGATAAGAAAACAAGATTGGGAAGATGTTGCAAGTAACAGTAATTGAAATAGTTTTTCTAGCATGGAACATTTGACAAAATTGAATAGAATTCTCTTTTTAATCAAGTTTCATCCAAACAAATAGTACTTGATAGTATAACGAAAGCATCTTATAAAATTTTGGGAATAATATTTTGAGAATAAATCTTTGATAGGAAAAGTATAATTAGTTATTAGATTATTCAAGAAAAGAGAAATGATACTAGTTCTAAAGTTGTTGTGTGTCAACAACAAGAAAGCCCTGGGAGGTCAAGTAAAAGAAATAGTACTTAATAATTTTCTTGATGCTTTGAATGCTATCAAGAGTAAACATCAAGGAGTCAATTCAACTAATGTACATAGAGCATTGATGACTATGATTTCAAGCAAGGGGTTGACTCATAAAAGACAAGTTTGATAAATTGCTAGTTTTTTTATTGTTGTGAGAAATTGTTCAATGGTATATTTGAAGGAGAAACATGTTAGATGAAAATATTGAAAATAACTAGGTCGGTATTTGTAGACTTCCTCAAAAACATAATTTTTTTGAAGATGTAAGAAGATATTTCATTGAATATTGGACCAACCACTCTAATGTTTCATCTAATGGAAGGGGAATTATACAAAAAATATGGGTAGAAATATTTCACATCCAAAACATTTTATTGATAGAACACAAAGTGAGTTGTTCAATGCATTCAAACAAGAATTTCCAAATGTGAAAATAGATCAAAGAAAGTTTGAGATGTTGAACCCTTCCTTCATACTCATAAATAAGGTTCCTGAAACTTTTTCTTTTGTTGAAATAATGTTGAGTTTAATCTATATATGAAATCATATAAAAATTTCATAGAAGAAATTAATAAAGATTTAGTTGTTCCTAGAAGTACAACATAATTTGTGTAGTCCATTTTATGTGATAAATTGGATGATATAGATGAGTTCAATGTCTAGAGTACAAAAGGTGAATGCATTCATTCTAAAAATTTACCAAAATTTCCATTTCAAATTCATAATATTGATCTTACATAGTTAGTTATGGTGAAGACATGTGAATACGAGACATATGAAACAAAGACTGGTGATAAATTTTTAAAAAATTATTGAAGGAGAGTGGATTGCCCTACCTTGACTTTATGACTAGATTTTACACTATGATTTATCCAAATATTTAAAACTTTCATTGTGCATGATGGAAAGCCAAAAAAATTCATGAATCTAACAATTCTTTTCCACCTCATCATATTCTTTCAATTGTAATTTTTTTTGAGAAACAGACACATTTTCCCTTTAATTGCAACTTCAAGCACAATATTTTCATCCTAATAAAGATTCAATATTTGTACAACTAACTTATAGACATGCACAATTTTATTTGGATGGGGTTGAAAGAACACCAAATGCATGCATTATAATAAAGGAGGTGCATCTCTATATTAGTAATGATAAGGTATAGGATAAAAGCTATGTGGCTCACCATTTTGGAATGTTTTTGGATGATCTTGCACAATGCATGATAACTATTTCAAAAAAATTGATTTGTTTCAAGTTGTGAGTAAGTTATAGATGTATTAGATCTCTAGCTTTTCAAAGTTAATTTTAAAAATTGTATGTTATTTAAATTTAGGATTTATGTATCAGTCTATACATATACATGTACATATCATATTAACAAATTTGTAAATCATAGGCCAATTTAAATATGAAAAAGAGTTTAACTAGTTAGCAATACAACACAGTACTAGTCACAATGTTAAGTTCATCTATAACTTTTTTGAAAGTGGACATGAAAAAGGAGACCAAAATAGAGTGAGAACATGAACTTCAAGGTAGAAACCATTGGTTTTCATTTTTTAAATACTTCATGTAGTTCATTTTTGTTTTTCTTGTAAGTAACATGATAGAAAATTCAAATTAAATTATTGAATGACATCAATCTCATTTTTCTAGTTAGGACACAAATTGTTAATCTCATATTGGTTTTGACAAGGTAGTGAGAAAACCCTTAGTCATAATCTAGCAAAATTACAGTGCAAGTTAAGCACATAGTGTATGTTGAGTGATTAGAGTGAGCTAAGAAATCAGTGCACACTGAGTGATCAAGGCATGTCAAGCATATGTTGTTAGCCAATACATGTTAATAAATATGGATAGTTAGTGAAAAATCACTCAAGTGCCAAGAAAAATATACATGTTGAGGGATTTAGGTGCCAAGTAAATAAAGAGTGTCGAGCTATTTAGAAGCCACATTACAACATTAGGAGCATAGTGAAGGCTGAGCATCAAAATCTTTGGATACCGAGTGAAATTTTTTTTGGCATAACTATTTGTAATAGCACAAAATTATATATAAACTATTTTGGAGAAAATAGAATCATATTTTATGATTATGAGAGATACATATGGAGGTATATTATGAATCTCTATGTAGTACATGCAACTAATCAGAAGAAAGGAGGCTTAAGGTAGCAATATAGATCAACCATAGTCCTTGATTCTTACCTAATCCATCCCCACCAATGCTTAATTAACAAGGAAAACCCTAAAGATTTTGTAGGTGTGTGTGGAGAGATGAATGCTAAGTGCAAAGAGAGCATTCATGGTGGTTGAGATGGCTATGATAGAGCTATGTATTGAATAATTAGTTTAAGAAGAACATAGTATAGAAGTGAAAGGATAAAGATGACATATCTAACCAAGAGGATCAAGATTTAATTAGTAAGGAGAAGATGTCACATCACGTAGAAAGGTGCTAACCAAAGGATCATGGTGTTGAATAATTCTAAGAAGTGATATAGGCTTTTGTAAATATCTAAAATAAGTGCTTTCTTTATTGCAAGTTCAAATCCTCTAACAAGGTGAGACCTAAAAATCTTTGTAAGCCTTTAACATGGTAGATCTTTCACATGATAGATCATAGATTAGATCAAAAACATTGTAGCCATAATAGGTCACACTTTACAACTGCAGTAGTGAAGATTTGTGGGTGTCATTCCCACCCAGTTCTACCTTCTCATTGGAGGGTTTTTGGGTAACCAATTTAATGTGTTATGTGTCATTTACTTTATGTTATAGATATGAAGCATTTTTTTAATTTAAGTTTACATTTTAAGTTATTATATGGATGTTGCTGATATGTCCTAGAGGAAAAAATTTTACATGTTGATTCACCCCACCCCTCCTCTCAGAACATATTTTCCTATTGTTATTTCCAGCACATATTACAAAAAACATTATATTTTAGAAGTGAGAGGTAAAACCTGTTGAATTCATTTAGATTTTTAAAACTAAAATTTCTATTTTTTAATGAATTTTAACTTGTGTGTGTGTGTGTGTGTGTGTGTGTGTGTGTGTATTTAAATTATTCTTCTTTTTTGTTGATAGATAATTTAATATCATATTTGTATGTACATTCTTGACAAATATTGATTGATCTAATCTATATAATTTTCAACCCATTGTTCTAATAAGAAGTATGCATCAAGTAATGACTACAACGAAAGACTCCATTGATTCAAGGGATGAATCATGTCTTTGTGATGACTGTGTTGGAAATAATCCAACAAGTGAATGCAAGAACATTGCAAATGGATATGTTTTCGGATGAGATGTGAAAGAGTTAGTTAAAAATATTCATTTTGAAGAAGATGATGAAAACCTAGATATTCATGATCCTCTATATTCCTCTGATTACAAATGTGTCTCTAATTTATTTATTAAAGGTGTTTTTTTTTCACACACATAAACATGTACATATATATTGTTAGAATATATAGTCCATTGATATAACTAAGAGTGGGGGGGAGGGGAGTGAATCATTTATACAACTATTATCACAATTATCAACCTTAAATAAACTTAACCATATGATAAATATAAATTGAAATCACAACAAGATAATCATACACAATAACACCGAGATAATAGAATTATACTATACTATTTCTTCCTCTTTTTGTATCCTATCAATTCGAATTCTACTTCTTTTGATATTGTAACTAGATTACATATCTCACATCCAATAATCCCTTGTATCACTTATACACATTTAGTAAGCACTCTAGTCCTCTTTGCACTCTACACTTCATACAATGATCACACTAGTGTACTTCATGGCAAAAACAATGAAAACATCTCTCCTTTATACCATATCTATATAATAATTCCTTGATTCGATCTTAAGGCTTTCCCAATTAATTATAATAAGATAATTAATTAATTACAATTAAAATAGAACTATTGTCTCAAAGTCTATAAAAAACTTCACATTTGTGATACCAGAGCTTGTGCACTTGCTGATGTCATTTCCTAAATTTCCTTTGTCACTATGTCACTATGCATCTTCTCATTTCATCTCAGCTATAAGATAACAAAAAAACATCATGAACTATTGTCCCAATACTCTATCTTTGAATTGGTCTATGTAAATTAGGTACATCTACATGTCTTTGACTCAGACTCTATACACTTAACCACATCATCAGGATAATGTTTTGAACATGTCCATAACTATGCATTACTAGACAATCAAACCATTGTCTATTCCATTAAGATATATGTCTTCAACTCAACCAATTTTTAAAAAAAACATACTAAGTTGACATCAATGATAAACATAGTCATGAATGCAACATGCCAATAATCTCCAATGCTTAGGATACTCTCCTAATGTAGTATCATCAACATTCATTCTAACAATCTCCCTATTTGACATTGATGGCAACATATATGAAAAAAACCATCTAAGTTCCAAGAATACCAAAAAATGTTTTATTGTTGCTCTTGACAAGCATCAGTTGGCCACATGCTAAAAAGAATCTTAATACAATTTTAGACATTAATTATTTACTTCATACTAAACAATTTTCAATACATTAGATGCATATTCCTACTTGCTTTCATGAATCTTTCTAAATCCCTCTAAAGAGATATCTCTACCCCATACTTCGGAATTCTTCTCTCTCCCATGCTTAGGAGATGTGTTCCTTTCATGCATATTCTCCCTCATGCCTTAGGAGATGTTTTCTTCATGCATACTCTACCCCATTGACATTAATGTCAATGACCTCAATCTCAATGTTACTATATACCAATTGATAAATACCATTTTCTAATCTACTACACCAAGTCCTCAACCAACTCAAGTGTCCAAAGACACTATTCAATACCAAATACCAAGAGTCCTTAATGACTCAGATCATCACAAATACTCCCCCATATATGAAGCATTAGCATTCAGTCTAGGACAACAATAGTACTATATACTACTAGACTAATGCACTCTATACATCATCTACTTAGAAGTAGGTAGGGGCATAACCCCAAGAATACCTCTCAAGTACTCAAATGTATCTTTAGGAAAATGCTTTGTAAAGATATCCACAATCTAATCTTTAGTACTCACATACTCCAATCTAATGTCCTTTTTTTTTGCTTTCTCTCTCAACACATGATACTTAATAGATATATTTTTAGTCTTAGAATGTAATATATGATTCTTAAACATACTCACTGTACTTGTGTTATCATAGAAAATGATAATAGGTTCTTTAAACTCAATTTTGATATCCTTCAACATCTTCTCTATCCAAACAACTTGATTATAGTTATTTGTTGCTGCAACATACTCTACCTTAGCAATAATCTAGTGAATATAATCTTGCTTCTTTTTTAACCAAGAAAACCATCTTCCATTAAGAAAGAACATTCCACCACTGGTGCTCTTTCTACCAGCCATACAACCTACCCAATTTGCATCAGTATATGCAAATAGATTGAAATTACTCGATCTATCATACCAAATTCCATAGTTTGATGTTCTTTTCAAATATATAAATATTCTCTACACTACTTTAAAATTATACTCCTTAGGATTAGCCCTAAATCTAACTACAACCCCAACTATATTTTTTATATTTGGTTTGGTGTGAGTCAGATACTTCAAACCTCTAATTATGGATATGTACTTCTTATGCTCTATTGTAGGTGTCTCATCTTTGATAGATAACTTGTGACTAGTTATCATAGGTGTACTGACATGTTTACAAATTTTTAAACCGAGCTTTTTCCACAAGTCATTCAAGTAATTAGCTTGTGAAATAAAAATACCATCACTATTCTATACAATCTACAATCCTAGGAAATTTTTTATTTCACCTATCTTACTCATTTCAAAATCATTCTTCATTTCTTTAGTGAACTTATCAATTGCTTCATCATTACCTCCAAAAATGATGTCACCAAAAAATATTACAATAATCAACAAACCATTCTCAACTTCTCTCAAATGCAAGTTACTATCTGCCATAACTTTATCAAATCCAAGCTTTGCAAAGTAATTGTCCAACCTTTCATACCAGGTTCTAGGAGCTTGCTTCATACTATATAGAGCTTTTTCAGTTTCCATATCATGTCTTTATCATCTGATAAAGGAAAAACTTTAGGCTTCCCAATATATACATCTTATTCAAGTTCTCCATCTAGAAAGGATGCTTTAACATCCATCTAATAAACATTAAACTTCTTATTTAATACATAAGACAAGAACATCCTTACAACTTCCATTCTGGCTATAGGTGCATATGTCTCCTCATATTCTATGCCTTCTTTCTATGAATATCCCTTACATACAAGTCTAGATTTGTTCCTTACAACTTTGTCTTGCTCATTCATCTTATTTCTAAGTAACCATTTGGTTCCTATCACATTCTTGTCTTTAAGTCTAGGAACTAACTCCCACGTATCATTCTTCACAATCTAATCTTATTCTTCCTTCATTACTTAAATCCAATGATCATATTTACATGATTCATCCACACTCTTAGGCTCAACTTGAGATATCAAACATATCTCCTCATTTACTATGTTCCTTGTCATCGCACCTTTGTCTTTTCTTCCAATTATCTTATTAAGAGGGTGATTATTTGTCATATTCTTGTTAGACGTAGGAGTTGACATCTCAACTCTTATCTCATCTCTAGGTTTAGATATCTACTCTTAAATATTATTCCCATTCTATAAATATTTTTTTCTCTCAATGATAACTTCCACATTTTCATGGTTGGCCTTTGGATCATCAATACTTACCAAAGCTATCTCTTGTACTAATTCATTTTTCTTAACCAATTCAGGCTCATTATCTTTATCATCACAATCATTCAAGAATCTTTCCATACTCTCTTTATATTCTTCATCTTCAATAGAAAGTAAAATCTTTCAAGATTTTCTAATCTCTTAGGACATCTAACCAAAAAATGACCAAAATCTTTACATGTCCAACATACAAAAAAATTCCATACTTTGTGGCTCTTTCTTCATGCATCAATCAGTACCTTCTTTGATATTTTTATCTTCTTTGGGTCTAAATATATCATTCCTCATGCTTCTATTATTTTATATGCAACAAAAGGATTCTGGATTTGGAAACTCAATGCTCTCCTTTTTACACAAATCTGATAACTCACCAAAAAGCTCAATCTTCTCAATGTCAAAATTTCCTCTATCTAACTTAGGATTATTTTTTCTAAAACATCTTGCCACTGATATCCCAAAGCTATTAAGATTTCTCTTAAAGGACTTGATGCTCTAATACAAATTGTTAGTATATAGCGTCCACTCATTGAACTGAGAAGTTGGGGGGGGGATTGAATTAGTTATACAACTATTATCACAATCATCAACCTTAAACAAACTTAACCATATGAGAAATATAAAATAAAATCACAACAAGATACTCATACACAATAACACTAGATATGTTAACTAGGGGAACCCTTGGTCAAAGAGAAACCCCTGGTGGGGATGGTACCCACAAGTTGATGTACTAATATTTAGAGGATGGACCTTGTTAGTAGTATATGAATACATTTAGTACATATGAGTCCCTATTAGGGGACATTGAATCCCTATTAGGATATTTCAAACCTATTGGGAGTTGTGCCAACCTTGCTAGGACTTGTGGAAGTCAGCTTGACCCACTAGCCAAGCATCTTCAAGGGCAAGACCAATGAACCCATTGTCCAAATGATCTTTTTATTATTTCTTGTAGAATAATAGAACTGTGTTGTATTATTCCTTCCTCTTTCTCTCTCTTGTTAATCATACTTATGCTTCTTCTGATCTTGTAACTAGATCACAAATCTCACATCCAATAATCCCTTGGATCTCTTACATGCATTCAATTAAGTACTCTTCTCATTTTCACACTTCACCATTCATAAAATGATCACAACAATATAGTTCATGTTAGAAATAAGGAAAAAATATTTCCTTTATACTATATCTTCATAATAATCCCTTGAGTCAGCCTTAAGGCTTTCCTAATTAATTATAACAAGATAATTACTTAATTACAATTACAATAGCACTCTTGTCTCGTAGTCTATACATAACTTCACATGTGTAATACTAGGGCTTGTGCACTTGCTAATGTCACCACCTGACTATCCTCGGTCACTACCTAATTGTACATCTTCTCATTGCATCTCAAATGTAAAAATAGAAAACAAACATCAAGAACTACTTTCCCAATACTCTATCTCTAAACTACTCTATAAATTAGGTACATCTTTTGTATATCATTGACTCAGAGTCTATACACTTAACCATGTCATCATGACACTATGCCAAACATGTCCATAGCTGTGTATTACCAAACAATCAAACCAGTGTGTAGACCATTAGAATCTTTTTCTTCTACTCAGTTAGTTTTTACAAAAACCATTCTAAGTTGACATCAATGACAAGCATAGTCATGAATGAAACATGTCAATATTCTCTAGTGCTTATGATACTTCCTCAATGTAGTATCATCAACATTAATGCTAACAATGTACATACATACATTCATATATATACATGTATATACAGGTATAGACATATATGTATACACATGCACACCCACACCCACACGCACATGTGTGTGTGTGTGTGTGTGTGTGTATTCATATACATGCACTTGTAAATGTATTGGAATTTTCTACTAAAATATAAAGTGATTTATTGTTTACAATAATGAAGTTGAATTAATTTATATATATCTAATCTAGATTCATGTGTGCATGTAAAGATGATATTTTTGTTGTGATTTCTAAACTTGAGAATATAAGGTGTGGACTACTATCTTCTTAGATGCACTAAAAAAAAAATATGAATTGCCAAAACCAACCATAGATGATGGCATACAATATTATCCAAATAGTTTAGCTGTTATCAAAGGAACATATTATAATGAATAAAATATTGAAAAAAATGGAGTTTAATTTATTGAATAAATGTGCATGGCAAAAGGGTTCTATGATATAATCACTTGATCATGGCAACAAAACTATAGTTTAGTATAGTGCTAAGAAGAGGATGTGGCAAGAAAAAGTGGAAGTTTCCTGTTAAACAACATGAACTAATTTTGGAGATCATAAAAGATAGGAAGGATCCATACTACATATATGAATAAATTTAGACTATCTAGATTCAATTCTGTAGATCTCTAGAGTACATGACATGAGTGAGTTCACCTAGCTTTGATGATTTAATGAGTATATTATTTGTTATCAAGAGTTTTTTTCTTTTTTGAAATGAGTTTACATTATTTTCAAACTTTTTTTTTGTTTTGAAATGAGTTAATATTATTTTGAAATGTATATTTATCTCTAGGTATATTATACATACATGTAAATTAGTGAATATGTTGATTAGGAATTGGTAGGTCCATTGAAGACAAACATGTATCCCAATTTCCCTATGTATACCTAGAAGTGTACCATAAGGGGTCCCTATGTAGAAAAACCTAATGTAAGATTCATAGTTATCTTATCAAGCCTATTATAACCTATTAAGACCTATTAGGATAGATAAAGTAAGCTATAACACACATAATGACCTAGTAATTCACAAGGTCCCCTTAAGTCAAGCATGTATCCTACTTACCCCATGTGTACCTCAAACTATACCATAAGGAGTCCCTATGTGGAGAAATCTAATATAAAACTCATAGTTATTACCTAATGAAACTTGTTAGGCCCTATTTAGATTAATTATGACTCATTATGTAATCTATTGCACACATAGTGCCCTAGTAGACTCACTATCTCCCCTTAAATCAAACATGTATCCTAATTACCTAAATGAGTATCAAAAGGGGTCTCTCATGCAAGAACATATTGGGTGTAAGAGAAATTTTGCATCAATGTATTGACATTAAGGTCAATTTTTCTATTACTAACTTAACATTTAGTTAATCAGTTACATTTCTATCAAGCTTATCTTTCATCTAGTAGTGTTAACCAAGTGTTTCAATTGCAATTAAGATAAGTAGTTAGAATTTAATTCATGTCAGGCTTCATAGTGTCTACCATGCATCTAAGATAGTTTATAGTATAGCCCAAGCATAGTAGAGTCTACCAAGTTATCTAGTAGAAGTGATGAATATCTTAGTTTTAACCAAGCTCTGTAGTGTTAACCAAGTTCTATAGTGTCTACTAGATCATAGTGTTAACAAAGTAAATCTAGTGTGGAGCGATTCATATAGTGTCAACTGAGTGATTTAGTATATACTAGGTTTCTCAGTGTTCACCAAGTCATACATTTTTGACTAAGTTCATGCTACTCAAAGTGATTAGTATGGACTAAGCCTCAACTTCAACTAAGTGGTAGAGTTTTTTGAGCATTGATAATGTTTTTTGAGTGTTAGAGCATCGGTGAGTTTGTCTTATGAAGTTGAGTTATAGCAATGGACCAAATTTTTGATTTATGATGAATTTGGTATTGTAGTTGACTCCAGAAAGTAATTAATTGGATTGATATATGTGTAATGTATTGTATCATATCCAAATGTAATGAAGTAAGAATGTAGTGAGTAAGAAGAAAATGAGTATGAATTGAAGAAAGATACACATAGTATATTATAGAGTAGAGACTTACCTATCACAGTCAAGTGATTATTGTAATTCAAGGAATCCCATTAAAAAAATAAAAGTTATAGATCAAATATCAACCACTTATTCATTCTAATAGGTGCATTGATCAAATCATTTAACTAGGTGGACTTAATAATACTTTTCTAGATCTCCTAATAGAGTGCATACTTTACTGTATGTTTGTAAATCCTTTTACATGGTAGATGTAATAGTCCTTATTGCTAATAATATGCCAGATCTTTAGAAGTGGTCAATTGTAAGCCTTAACAAGCCAACCTTATACTACAATACTAATTCTCATGGGTATCATCCTCACCCAAGTTTTAATTTTTAATTGGAAGGTTTTTGGGTCACCATATCTTGTGTCAAAATGTTATGAATGTTTTATTGCTTTCATTCTTTCATGCATGCAATTAGATCAAAATAATATATGAAAGATTAATTGGTAAAGTGAGGAAATGTTTTATTCATTCCTAATTCACCCCTCCCCTCTTAGTAATCTAGCCTACCTTATATTTCCAAAAATTGGCATCAGAGCAATTTTTTCTCACATTAGAAGTTTAATAGCTTGAGATAAGATCATAGTCAATGGAGGTATATAGACTAGATAAGACTATTGAGAATGAAAAGATGGATCTTGACTTAGTTATTGGACAACTTAAGAAAGAAAAGGAACACATATCTTAATCATTGCAAAGCAACAAAGATCTTGTAGCACAAATGGATGAGAATCTCTACATTGAAGAAATAATTGAAGACTTGTGGCCATAAATAAATTTAGATGAAGCTAATGCAGAAATAAAAGACCTACTTGAAAAAAATTCAAATCTTCAAGAAGAAGTCAAAAAGATGAAAAGAGAGAAAGAAATCATATTAGTTAGATTATATTAAGTCATGGAAGAAAAAGACAAAGCCAAAGAAAATATAGAAAAAAAGGACAATGAAATTCAACAATTATCACTTTAGTAAATATAATTTACTAATTAACTCAATGATATAAATCAAGAGCTTACCTATTTGAGGAAAAAGAATGAAAGACTACAAAATGATATAATTATTGAAAAATAAACCAATGAGAGAATGATGAAATATTTGGAAAGCATGAATTAGTTGAATGAGAAATCTGAATAAAGATACAAAGGCAAAGCTAGATTAGGATATATAGATGAAGGTGAGTCATCTCAACAAGGAGCTCAAAAGAAAAAAATACCTAATTTTAGTCATTATGGTAAGATAGTTCATACATAAAATAAGTGTTGTAGAAATGGGCAAGAAAAATTCAATGTAAAGTGTTACAATTGCAATAAGCATGGTCATAGACAAAGTCAATGCATGGAGAAACCTAAGTTTGAAGGAAAGTGTCACAATTGCAACAAACAAGGACACAAATCTTTAGATTGTAAGACAAAGAAATGGAGCCTCACAGAGAAAATTGCAAAAGAAATATTTGGTTGGGATTACAATACATGGTGTAGATGTCACTATTGTGGTGAGTTTGGGCACATTGGAGCAAACTATGTGAACCATCACATGAGAAAAATAGACACTACAAAGAGATGTTTTGTTTGTACAAATCTTGGACATCTTTCCAATGAACTATATAAATATAGGTAGAGTAGAAGATGAAAAGAATGACAAAGCTAACAATATCCAAAAAAAAATGAGGCAAAAATGAGTGTAGAAATATTCAGAGAATGCAAGCCAAAGTCTTGAAATTTTTGACACCAAAGTCAATGAGTTGGGTAGTATAATCACCTTGACTTAGTTCCCTATGGAGATTACTAGAAATATCACTTAGAAGAAATAATCTAACATCATGTCTAGCTAGAAAGCACAAAGACCCATATCAACATTTAAGATGCACAAGGATCACCAAGTGATGATCAAAGTTATAGACCTTGCCAAGAAAGGTTAAGTTGCAAGACCTTAGTGAGCAAGGTTAGGCTGCATATCTATTTTAGCATGTAGAGGAAGAAAAACCTAAGGAAGAGGAGCCTCTAAAGAAGAAAGTGAAGGTTATAATAACCAAACCTACCAAGTCTTCCCATCTTGTGTTTACAAGAAGATTTTCCAAATCCAAGAGGAAACTAAGTTTGGTGAATAGGATGAAGCTAAAAATATTATCTTTTAGACGTTTGTCCCTACCTTTCAAGAAATATTAAATAAAATGGAACAATGAATAGGTATGACATGTTTTAAGTTTCTTAAGTATGAGACTAGGAGTGAAGAGGAGAAAATGACAAATGTGGATACCCTTGTGACAAAATTAGGTAAGTGGAAACATTCGCCTGATGAGCTAACACAAAAGGTTCCTGATGAACTTTTGAAAGTAGTTAGACCTCACTGAGATAATGCAATGAAAGTTTCTAAAGACATCAAAGAATGAAACTCGAGACAACTTATGTTGAGTCTCAATGAGAAAGAGGTCTAGGGAGTATTGAAAGAAAATGAGAAGAATCTCACACCCAAATTCAATACATGTCTAATATTACTAAATGACATTGAATTTATGGTGAAGTCTACCACTACCAAATGAAAAAACATCTATGAGGTGCATAAGCATAGTGACTTTGTTGTGCATGTTGATAAAAAAGATGGTGAAGGTGATGATGCGAAAGAAGAAGTGGAAATAAAAGATGATGAAATAGACAATTTTGATCTTGATGATGAGGAAGAAGAGAAAGAAGCAACTTGAGGAAGTATTTCAAAAATATAGAGCATTGAGGAAATAGATGCAAAAAAGATTGCAGAAAAAGTTATCAGTTCCTTTCCTCACTCTCTGAGAAAAGCCTTAGTGCAATCTGACTTAGAGAAAGCTTCTACCAAGTTGGTTGAGGTCAAAACTACAACATAAAACACACAACCAATCTTTGGAATTGCTCTGCCAAGTATTTCAATGATTGAAGTGCCTAACACTTCATCTATCAAGCCACAAGTCTTCCCAATATTAGGCTTGACTAAGCAATAACAAGGCGTTCCTATTGTTAATGTTATTTTTGTTGTTATTACCATTGGTGCTATTCCTAATTTTTCAACTATTATTTCCACCATGGTTAGTACATTGATAATTGAGACCTAGTCTCAACTAGGCACTAAAGTTCTGACTAAAGGTAAAGAAGAGGAAGAAATTGATTTGGATGAGGATATTGTTATTCAGAATTATGATACCTCAAACCTCACTTTGAAAGATATTGATACCATTGGAGATATTTGGAAGAAAAGGGCTAAGAAAATGAAGCTTAGAGAAGAGAGCAATAAAACTAATCAAGTCCTTGGGGACATAAGGAGCACAATTTTTTATGCCCTAACTATTGAGGTTGATAGGAAACAATCTATTCTAGACCAGTTAGTTGAAAATGTTCACAAGTACAATGAATAATTGGATGGACAAGTAAGACTATTTTAGAGAGCTAAGAGAAAATTTGAAAATAAATTTTTGAAACATGTAGCACAAATAATTGCTATTGATCAAGTAGAGTTGTTTACTATTCTTGCTACTAGAAACATCTATCAATAATGTTGTTTCTTTATTTGTCAAGTTGAGTGACACATTTATCTTCACAAAGGAGATAAAGGATAAATTGTCCAAGATAGATGAGGATATGAAGACAAATGCACATCATCTATCACTTGATCCTAGCTATAGTTCTACACACTTTACAAAGATTAGATATTTGATGAATCTCTAAGCATACTTGTTGAGGAAAGAAGCCAAAATTAGGACCACACTTACAAAAATTCAGAGCATGATTTTTCCAAACATGGATTCACTACAAAAGAACATTGCACATGAAAAGACACTCATCCCTAACAAAAAATTCTCCATAGCTAACCACATGATGGAACCATTAGGAGAGGTACAGATAGACTTGCATATAAGGTATCACAAAAGATTTGGGACAAGACTATGTCAATCATTTTGAAGATACACACTAATTTCTTGTCACATTTTGGTATTGTCTTATAGATATTATACACCTTTGGTATTTATGTGAAAAGGGGGAGAAGAATATTTTTCTATAGAGTATGGGAGAAGATATGTTTATAGGGAGAGAAGAAGATTATGTGTACAAAAAAGATTATCATACTTTAGATATATGTATATAGGAGAGATATATGTATGCGGGAGTAGTAATATGTAGATATATGTACATCTAAGAAGTAAAAATGTTTACAAAAGCAATTTTGAAAAATTAGAAAAACAAAGTAATTGACCAAGCTATAGCAGAAGTAATTCAAAACTAAGTTGAAGAGATAGAATGTTGATAAAAAAAGTTTTTGAATTGTAATTTTGAGAATTCAAATTTTTGGTACGACAAGTGTTTTTGTCACTAATGCCTAAGGGGGAGATTTTTTACATTCAAGTCAATTTTTCTATTGGTGACATAACACTTAGTCAATTGATTATATTTCTACTAAGCTTTACAAATTCCACCAAGCTTATCATTCATCTAGTAGTGTTAACAATGTGTTTTAGTTGCAACTAAGCTAAGTAGTCAGAATGTAGTTCATGTCAAGCTTCAGACTATCTACTATGCATCTGAGATAGTTTATAGTATATCCTAAGTGTAGTAGATTCTACTAACCTATCTAGTAGAAGTGGTGAAGATCTTAGCATTAACTGAGCTCTATAGTGTTAACCAAGTTCTACATTGTCTACTAAGCTCATAGTGTTAGTAAAATAAATCTAGTGTTGACTAAGTTATGCAATGTCAACTGAGTGATTTAGTATCTACCAAGTTTCTCAATGTTCACTAAGTCATATAGTGCTAACTAAGTTCATGCTACTCAAACTAACTATTATGGACTGAGCTTCAACTTTAACCAACTACTAAATTTTTTAGATTGTTGATAGTGTTTGCTAAGTGTTAGAACATCATTGAGTTTTTCTTTTGAACCCAAGTTAGAGCAATGGGCCAACTTTGTGAATTATGATGAATTTGGTATTGTACCTAACTCTAGTAGGTAATTAATTGGATTGATATATATGTAACATATTTTATCATATCTAGATGTAATGAATTAAAAAAGTAAAGACTAACAAGCAGATGAGTGTGAATTAAGAAGGCTACAAGCAATATATGGTAAAGTAGAGACTTATCTATCACAATCAAGTGATCATTCCAATTCAAGGAATTTCATTTAGTATTTAAAATTTGTAGATCAGAGATCGGCCACTAATTCATTCTAAGAGGTACGCTAGTCAAATCCTTTAGCTAGGTGGACTTAATAGTATTTTCATAAATCACCTAATAGAGTGCATATTTCACTGTATGTTTGTAAGTCCTTTTACAAGGTGGACTTAATAGTCATTATTGCTCCTAATAGGAAAGATCACCAGACGTGGTCAATTATAAGCATTGATAGGCCAAATTTGTACTATAGTACTAAAGCTTGTGGGTATCATCCCTACCCTAGTTTTACTTTCTAATTGGAAGGTTTCTGGGTTAGCATGTCTTGTGTCAAAGTGTTATGAATATTTTATTGCTATCATTCTTTCATACATGCAATTAGATCAAAATAATAAATGAAGGATTAATTGGTGAAGTGCATTAAATTTTCATTGATTCCTAATTCATCTCTCCCATCTCAATAACCTAACCTACCTTATATTTTTGACACAACCAAAAAAAATTTTTTTAGTTGTTTGAATAAGGGTTCTCTTAATGAAGAGTTATTATTTGTGGACTCTTGCTACTTATTTAGTCAGTCATAGAAGCTTGGAATGTCCTAATTTAAGAGGTGGTTATTCATCTTGGATACATCATCCTACCAGCTGAGGCTCAGTGCCATATCGTGACTATTCATGGATTTATTGTAGATTTTTCATGTAAAATTATGGTATAAAAATTTAGGACCATCATTGAATCCTAAATGTGCCTAGATATTTCCAAAAAAGTAGATACATGGATGCTTGCACCACTAAGATTGTAGATCAAAAAATGAGGATTGCAAAAAGTGGTTATAATAGCCAATCAAGGCAATAGTTCAAAATTTATGACCTTCTAAAGTTGGGTTAACCAAAACTTCCAAAATAAACATTAAAAGTGTATTTGGTTGACTATATATATGTATTGTTATGATCTATTTATCCTAGGTATTAAGTTTGAGTGTCTAGAACCTTCTTGAGTGACATAAAATTATTATTTTAAAAAGTGCCCTAAAATTGTCTAGGATAGCTCTAGGTGATAGTTTGCAACTTTGTCTTGTAGATTATTATAATGAAGGTGCCCATGTGGGTTAGCATATTATAATTCTTTATTTTCAGCAATGATAAGAAGCCCATATTTTGTTCTTGCAAATTTTTGTTATTTATTTATTTATTTAGGTGTTTACAGTATTAAAGGGAACACCCTTCATCAAGTGGTATCATAGAAGGAGTTCCTGAGTATGTAACCAGATTATTGACTGTGTGGTAGTGATACTAGGACCATGGTTTGTTTTGAGCATTTAGATAGATTGATGACTGTGAGGTAGCTTACACTAGGGTTTCAATGAAAGTGCAAAAATGACTCCATTATGAGAGCATGGCAAAAGATATGTAGGTGTTACACCTGAGGGATTTAGATCCCTCCAAAGATAGATGCAAGAATTGGAAGAGAAAATGTGTAGAGGAATATTTTTTTTGTAAAAGATAAAAGCGAGCATGCAGATGAAGAAGAAGAAAATGTTGAAGTAGAGGTAGTTCTAAACCCAAAGGAGGAGATGATTTTTAATGTTTTCTCCAAGATTGGAAAAATACCTAAGTTTGAGGTTTCCACATTTTTAGGAAATATTAACCCAAAGGATTTTATTTATTAGATAAATAAATTAGAGGAATACCTTAAGTATGAAAATATTGACAATCCTAATAGGGTCAACTTTGTGAAGGTGAAACTGAAGGGAGATGCAAAGATGTGGTGATAAGAGATTTAGTTGGAGTGAAATAGAAGAGTAAAGGAAAAATTCACCAAATGGGACTATATGATAGATAAATTGAAGAGACAATTCATTCCCATGTATTATGAATTGGATTTATTAAATAATATACAAGGGTTGAAGCAAGTAGGAAGATCGGTTCAACAATATACTGAAGATTTTTGCCAAGTTCTCATTAGAATGGGCCATGTAGAAGCTGATAAGGAGAATCTTTCTTGTTATCTTAATGGGTTAAGGGAAATCATTCAAGAGGAGTTGAGTCTTGTTAGAATGACTACTATTGAAGAGCTATATCAATTTTCCCTAATATTTGAGGAGAAACTTAGCCAAAAGTTTGATAACAAGAATAGTGGAAGAGGTAGTGGTGGAAGATCTAAAAATGGTTCTTATGGAGATTGAAATGATGATTAAAAAACAAGGATGAGGAAACAAATAGTAGTTAGAATTAGATAAGGCACAATTCTAATCATTTCCATGATTAAAAAAAAAAGGGTAGAGAGGAAGAGGAAGAGGGCAAGGATCTAGAAGAGGAGGTTTCCATGGAAAATGCTCCCACTATAGAAAAGAAGGGTACAGAGCATTTGGATGTTCCCAACACTAAGGATAGAGCAAAGAACAAAATGTCAGCCTAGAGTTGCACATCTTGATGAAGATGTCAAATCGCCTCATTCAAAAGATGTTGAAAGAGGAGAAGTCCTATTTAATAGGAGAGTCTTGCTAAGTGGAGAGAATGAACCTAATCAAAGGAGAACTTTTTTCACATCAAATAGAAATGGGAAGATAAGTATTGTGATGTGATCATTGATGGTGGATGCACTAAAAATCTAGTGTTAGAAAAGATGGTTAGAAAGTTGAAGCTAAATAGGTAGAAACACCCACATCCATACCATATTTCCTAGATGTAAGATGACCACAAGATCATGGTCACTAAGAAATGCTCAGTGAAGTTCAAGATTGGAAGCTACCAAGATGACATGATTTTTGATATCATACCTACAATCTAACAAAGGATAGAGTGAAACATAATTTGAAATTGTTGAAGGAGACAGAAGAAAAGGTATATAGCGTTGCTAGAATATGTTTTTTTGATAGAAAGGAGTTTCTCCAAGGTATGAAGCATGAGCATATCTATTTTTTTGTAATCCCAAAAGATGGTAATGACAAGGTATAGGATTACCTTAATTGACAAAGATTAGTTACCACATGGATTTGATTCCAGGAGCCAATTTTCCAAACAAGGCAGTGCACACAATGACACCAACAAAAAGTGAAGAGTTGAATAAGAAAGTTCAAGAGTTGTTGTAGAAGGCATTGATTTGAGAGACTCTAAGTTCATGTGTTATACCAAAATTATTAGCACCAAAGAAGAATGTAGGTTGTGCATAGATTCATGGGCTATCAAAAAGATCACAATCAAGTACATATTTCTACTACCAAGGATGGATGATATTATGGACTATTTGAGTGGAGCTTTGTATTTAAAAAAGTTATATATTAAGAGTGGATACCATTAGATTCACATCAAATAAGGTGATGAGTGAAATACTACCTTCAAGACAAGGAAAGGATTGTACGAGTGGTTAGACATGCCTTTTGGGCTAACTAATGCACCGAGCACTTTCATAAGGCTCATGAATGAGGTATTGAAAAAGTTTCTAGGTAATTTTTTCATTGTTTACCTAGATAATATATTGATCTTTAGTAAGACATTGGACAAGCATTTGATGCATATTTCAAAGGTGTTTGATAAGTTGAGGGAAGAAAAGTTGTTAATAAACTTGAAGAAGTGTAGTTTTGTGAAGAAGGAATTGGTGTACCTAGGATTTTTAATTTCAATAGAAGGTCTAAAAATGGATTGCAGAAGGTGAATTATATCCTCGAATGCCCTACTCCAAAGAGTGCTACAAAAGTAAGATCTTTTCATGGACTAGCTAGTTTTTATAGAAAGTTCATAAGAGGTTTTAGAAGTATTTGTGGACCCTTGACTGAAACAATGAGAGGGGATAGGAAAGACTTTAAGTGGATTGTAGGAGTAGATAAGAGTTTTAATCTATTGAAATAGGAAGTTATAGAGAAACCTATTTTAGAACTTCTAGATTTTAACAAGGTGATTCAAGTAGATTGTGATGCTAGTGGTATTACAATATGAGCTATTTTGAGCCAAGAAGGTAGACTTGTTTCTTATTTTAGTGAGAAGCTAAATGATGCCAAAAGAAAATATTTTTTATATGATCAAGAATTACATGCTATAGTTCAAGCATGGAATAAGTGGAGAAACTATCATCTTCCTAAGGATTTTGTTTTGTATACTAATCATCAATATTTGGAATATTTGATTAGTCAAGGTAAATTGAACCAAAGACATTTGAGGTGGGTTGAGTTTTTGCAGAGTTATACATTTATTTTGAAACATAGGAGTGGGAAGTATAATAGAGTTGCAGATGCTATTAGTAGAAGAATTTTTTTTGATAGAAATACAAAATGAGATGGTTGGGTTCAAGGAACTCAGAAATTTGTATCTAGACAATTTTGATTTTAGTGAAGCATAAGAGGCTTGTATGAAACCTATTACACTTGACAGGAAAAAGTGGTTGGATTTCATAATCCAAGAAGGTATGATGTTCAAATGAAGCTAGTTGTGCATTCTTAGAAGTTCTATGAGAAAAAATCTCATCAAGGAGAAGCATAGTGGAAGATTGGTTGGACACTTTGGTAGAGATAAAACCATTTCTTTCATTGTTTAGAACTATTATTGGGCACAGTTGTAGCAAGATGTCAAGAAGTTTGTACAGAGCTAGAGAGTATGCTAGATGGTGAAAGAAGTTAAGTAGAATATCGTGTTGTATTAGACATTACCTATACTAGAGAAGTTTTGGGAGGATGTGAGCATGGATTTTGTTCTTGGATTACCAAGGAATCAGCAAGGGCATGATTCTATTATTGTGGTGGTTGACAAGTTTTGAAAGATGACATTTTTCAATACCAGAAGAAGAGTAGTGATGTTGTTCATGTGGAAGAGTGATTTTTCAGAGAAGTGGTGATACTACATGTTCTACCAAAGAGTATAGTTTCAGATTGAGCTACCAAATTTTTTGGGTACTTTTGGCATACATTGTTGACAAAATTAAAGATAGATTTGAAGTCTAGTTCATCACATCATCCAAAAACTAATGGATAGATAGAATTTGTGAATCACAGTTTGGGAAACTTGTTAAGATGCTTGGTTGGAGATACACCAAAAGAACGGGATCTAATTTTACCACATATAGAGTTTTTGTATAATAATTCTATCAAAAGGAGTATTGGTAAATAACCATTCTAGATTGTATATGGGAGTAGTCCAAGAAATTATTTTGAACTAAGGGAGTTGCATAAAGGAGAGATAACTAGTGCTGAAGTAAAAGAATTTGCTGAAAATTTGAAGAATATCCATGAAGAGGTGTGGAAGCACATTACAAAGATGAATAAATAGTACAAGGTTAAGGAAAATGTGAAAAGGAGGTATAAGGAATTTTAGATTAGAGATGAAGTCATGGCTCATTTGAGAAAGGATAATTTTCTAGTGGGAACATATAATAAGCTAAAAATGAAGAAGTTTGGACTACAAGATAGTAAAAAGGCATGATTCTAGAAATGGCTATGAAGTGGGGTTGCCTGCCAAATTGAATATTTCACTAGTCTTTAATATTTTAGATTTGACAAAGTATTATGAAGGAGGTGATGGAGATGAAGTTGCAGAAGCATGATGGATTACTCAAGTAGCTAGTTTAGCTACAAAAGAGATTGAAGAGATATTTGATAATCATGTTGGAAAAAGTACAAGGAACAAAATTTATGAAGAATACCTAGTCAAATAGAAAGAGATGGCAACAAAAGATTCATCATGGCTAGAAAGGGAGGAGGTTAACCATCCCAATTTTCCTCTAAATACCTGAGATATTATGGGGTCATTTCTAAAATGAAATATAAAATATTTCATTTTTGTTGTTTGAATAAGGATTGTCTTAATGTAGCATTGTTGTCTATGGAGGCTTTATACATACTAAGTAATGGGGAGATTCTTTACTTCAAAAATTTATTTCTCATCCAAGGCTACTCTTAGCCTACTTAGGGTTTTTATCCCAAGTCCCAACCTAGAGGAATCCTTCCCAATCCCTTTTCACAAAGAAACTCTCCCAACAATTCAAATTTCCATCCTCTACCTTCAATTCACCAACTATGCACCATTTTCCCTAGAGTGCCACAACTTCAGCCAATATTCCTAAAGGGAAAAAATTAATTTTGAATCACCCTTATGTGGTTCTTGATATATTTCCTACAATTCTACATTATTCTTTTGAGTTTCACACACCTAGAACTCCAAATTACCTTGTTCAGCCTTGTATCCTTTAGAGCCCCTATTAGCCCTCCTAGAAAAAGGAACAAGCCACAACTCCCAAAAAATATTAACAAGACCACTTGGTGTAATCAAAACATTGATTTCCTATGACTTAAACTTAAAATTTTTCTAGGTCTTAGGCCCCTGGGATGTCTCTACAATACAACTTTATAAAACCCTCATTTTAAGGGTTTCAAAGGAAATACCATTGATTCCTTCACCAATGGTTTCAAAATCGACTTCCAAAATCCTCCTCTAACTTATGAAACTTTAACAGTCTAATCCTTCATTTTCTAGTCTAGATTGGCATGTGTCAATCCACTATTCTCATCAAAACTTCACTTGAAATTTTCATTGCACCTTGCCAGGCCTACACTAATTTTCTATGGTTGACTTGAAAAATTAGCTATTTTGTTTGAAAAAACCTTAAACTCACTATATAAACTATTTAAAAAGGCTATTTCTTGATCTTTGGAGGCCATGTTGTTTAGACCAAGAAATTTCAAGCCATAGCTATTTGAATCCTAGAAATAAAAAACTTTATAGCAAGAAGGTAAAACTTAATTAATTTTCAAAACCTTGAATAATGAATTCTTGGAACAAAAAAAAGTATGCATATATTTAGATTATAGTCCCAAGACTCTACTCTACAAAACTATAGGTTATTCAACCCACTTTCTCTATTCAACCCTTCAAAGTCTCATTTGTGATCACAAAATTCCTCCACTACAAGTGTTGTCCATATAGGTGACTATCCAACCCTTGAAAATGAGTTGAAGAAGGTTTAAATAGACTCCCTACTCAATTCTAACCTTTGGTTTGAGACATAACTATCCAAGTAGTTCATTCCTCAAAACTGTGTAGAAAGTTGCTATGTAATTTTTGCAAAAATTGCAAAGTTGTCCATGCAACTTTTTGCCAACATTTACAATTTTGCACATTGAACCTTCAAACTTGGCCAATCTATTTCCAAACCTTCTAAAATGATCATAATACACCTAAGGAGCACTCTTACACACATCTTTCCCCCTTTTAAGTTATTTTCCACATTTTCCTCCTTGAGCAATTTCTAAGTAATTTTGCCTATGATAACCTAATAGATCAAATTTGACTCACATTCCAAATCATACCTATCCAAACCTCCTAAACCTACCTTGGGACTTTATTCCTAGTCCTTATTACCTCAATGGTTGGTTATATCATTTACAAATAAAAATGCATTAGGGTTTCACCTTTACCCATAGGTGCTCCTACACCATTCTCCCCGTGCAAGAAAAGACTAAGGTACTACTAGAGAGAGGAATTCCTTGTTGATGCCATTCTTCTTGAAATCACTCTTAGCAATCCAAGTGGCCTAATCTTCTAGTGTATCCAACCACTTTAGTAGATGTTCCTTGTAGATCTTTTTTCTTGTAGTATTCTACACTCTATAATCCAATATTCTCTCCACTTGTGGTTGCTTCTTTTTAGGCACTTGAAAGTCTGAGACATCCTTACACAATTCTTCCTGATACTCTACTTCATCCATTTTAGGAACCCTATAAGGTGTTAGGTCTTTAACATTAAATATTGGAGAGAGAGCCCTTTCCTAGGGTAAGTCTACCTTGTAGGCATTAGGTCCATACTTCTCAAGTACCTTGCATGGCCCTATCTTCTTCATCTGCAACTTACTTGGGATCCCCTTTTGCAACTTCACTTTGTTCAGATAAACCATTACCAAGTGTCCCACTTGAAACTAAAATTCTCTTCTCCCCTCATCTAGTTTCTCCTTCAATTTCTGATTTTCTTCCATCAATGTTTGCTTAACTTTCTCATGCACTTCTTTCATGGATTGAAATAAGTCATCAACATGCTCATTGATGTTGGCTTGGATTAGTAAGTCCACTAGCTCCATGGTGTCCCTTTCATGAGTCTCATACACTATTTGGAAATGGCTTAACCTTATTTTTATTTTCTTACTATCATTGTAGGAAAATTTAGCTTAAGGGGAGACTTGTTTCCAACTTTGCACATATTCCTTGCTAAGACAACTTAATAGGTTTCCTAGGACCATATTAATGACTTTTCTGCCCATCTATTTTAGGATGGTAGGAAGAACTATTAGTAGATTTGTTTCAAGCATCTTCAATAGGGTTTTCCAAAAGATTGCTATAAATTTGACATCTATGTAAACAACTATTCTCCTTGGTAAGCCATGTATTCTAACCACCTCCTTTAAGAATAGTTTGGCAATATTTCTTACATCATGTGTTGTCTTGCATGGGATGAAATGGCCCATCTTGCTGAACTTATCTACCACCACAAACACACTATCTAACCCTATCCTATTCCTTGGAAATCCCTCTATGAATTTCATGATGATGCATTCCCAAGGCCTATTAGGAATTGTTAGAGTTTGGGAGAGTTAAATTTGATGAAGTTTCATTTTCCTTCTAACATATGCCACACTATTTCACATAGCTTGTTACATCCCTTTGCATCTTAGGATAGTAATAGAACCCCTCCCCAAGGTCCAAAGTCTTGTTAAGACCAAAGTTCCCACTCATTTTCCCATTGTGCTTCTATTGTATGATATTTTTCCCCATACATCCCCTTGGGATGCACAACCATTTTCCTTTCAATAATAAGCCATTCTCCAAAGTGTATTCAACAAAGTCTCTATGAAAATTATTAGAAAAATTAGTACATACCTTTTTAGGGTTCTAAAAAGTTAGTGTCCTCCACATTTAGATCCTTGAATCCATCCAATCCTATGCTTTGTAACTTGACATATTCTACTATTAGAAACCTCCTATTCAAAGAATATTTTGTGTTTTTATTCACACCCTTCTCTTTTTTTATTGTGAAAGCGTAGGAGTGCAAGAACTCCATCCATTTGATATGTTTTAGACTTAGCTTCTCCTCTGAGTTGATAAAGCTTAGTGCCTGGTTATTTGTGAAGAACACAAAATCTTTGGGAAATAAGTAATTCATCCACTTCTTGAGGGCCTGGAAAAGTACATAGATCTCTAATTCATATGTTGAATACGTTGTCTTAGCTTCATTAAGCCTCTCACTAAAAAATGCTACTAGTCTTCCCTCTTGGCTCAAAAATTCCCCAAGTGCTATGTTGCTAGCATCACACTCTACCACAAATGGCTTCTTGTACTATGAAAAACCAATATTTGTTGTGTTGCCACTTCTTTCTTCAATCTCTCAAAACTTTCATCTACTACCCTGGTCCATGTAAACTTGCTCTGCATGCCTCCTTTGATGGTGTAATTCTTTGGGGCACAAATTTCACTAAAACTCCTCACAAATTTCCTATAGAACTATGCTAGACTAGGGAAGCTTTTGACCAAATTAGGCCAACTCAAGATTTCCTCTACCTTTCCCATTTCCATCTTCAAATTCCCTTGGGATACTAAAATCCCCAAATACACTACCTCCTCCTTCATGAACTTACTCTTCTCTATGTTTACTATCAACTTTTGCTCTTGGAGTTTCCTCAAAACCAATTTTAGGTGCTTTGTATGTTCTTCCTTTTTCTTAAAGATGAGGATGTCATCTAAGTATACAACAACAAATACTCCTATGTAGTATTTGAAAACCTCATTCATGACTCTCATGAAGGTACTTAGTGCTTTGGTAAGACCAAATGGCATTATCAACCACTCATAGAGACCCTCAATAGTCTTAAATGAAGACTTTTACTCATCACGCTCCTTCATCCTATTCTAGTAATTATTCAAAATAAAAATGGAAAATTTATACTTCTAAGAGGAGGAGGTGGGGGGTGAATCAGAAGTACTAATCTCTAACCAATAAAACTTTTAACTTTAAAACAATGCATGCATAAACATATTGAAATACAATTTAAAGTACATGCATCCAGTTAAACACTTGACACCAGATATGATTACCTAAAAACCCTCCAATTAGACAAAAAAAATATGGTGCCAATGGCACCCACAATTCTTCACTACTATAGCAATAAAGTTCACATGATAAGGTTACATAATTTAATCATTCTCATGATTTTCCCTGTGAAAGGCTTGTCTTGTTAAAGGGTTACAAAGGATTGTTAGATCCCACCCTGGTAAAGTATTTTAACACCTTGTGAAAAGTGTGCCTGGCTAAAGGAATTTAGAACACTCACTTGTAATGTCACCCTCTTAAAGGATTTCATAATGACTGTTAACTCAGCCCTAATATAAAAAATTTCATCCCACTGATATAGTTGTTAGAAATTATAGTAGGATATTTGATCTAATAATAGTATTTCTGATTTCATATCTCAATTCAGTTCGTCTTGATCCTTTTTGATTTGATATGAAATTGTTGCATCCTTGATCCTCTATTCTGCTAACTAGTTCTATAATTTTTTCCTTCTTCTATGTCACCTTGAATGTATAATGATTAATTTTCCCCCTTTTACTTCATTCAAATCTTTGCTAGTATCACTTCCTTGCATGCATTCTCTAATGCTCTCTCTCACACATACTGAATTATGGGGCTTCATCTCCCTTTTAAAAGACTTTGGTGGCTTAGAGTTATATGAAACTATGATAAAGATTCATCTATTTTTCCTACTCAATTCCCTCCATTTTACTAATTGGTTGCATGTTGATCACATAGGGAATCCAAATAGATTTGATCTTATCTTCAAAGCTTCAAGATCTATCTATATCTCTACTCAAAAATGGTTTACATAGCTTTTTGTGCCATCACAAAAAACTAGGTCAATTTTGTGTTACTCAACACTTGTCAATATTGATGCTTGACACATACTACAGTTCTATCTGGCTTGCCACTTGAACTTCTTGGCATCTACTATTCACTTGGCACTTGAAACTTTCCTAGCTCTATCTATGTGTTCAACACTTGCTATTTACTTGGCACATGAGTTGCTCAACACTCATTGTAACTCAACATCTGTACACATTATACTTGGCATATGTTACTTGCTCAACATGAACTTGGTAAAAGGCTTAATTGTGTTGACACTCAATTGTCCAAACCAATTTGAGATCAATAATCTACCCTTTTGACATGAGTGGAAAAAACACTTAACTATATATAATGAATCTAATCTCCTTGAGTATAATATACATCTAGTTTGGCATATATAGAAAACTTCAAAATTGTTCAAAATTTTGTAATAAACCATATACCTCAAAATTTTGTGATTCCCCCTAACTTTTTTTGTCTTTTCTATATCCAAAATCTCTCTGAGTAGATTTGCCTCTACTATGACTCTTTTTCTTCAATCATTTTAACACTCTTTATCTGATATGTTTTGATATACCCTATTTCTACTTTCTTGTTGTTTACTCCACCTTTCTTCTCTCTATTTGTTTTGTAACTCCCCCTTTCACGTCTTCCCCTTGAAAATATCTTCCCCTTAATATTTTTCCCCCATTTTGACACTAATGTCAAAGGGTCTATACACTAAGTGTATATTTATCCAAGAAGTTCTTATTCACTTCGATTACAATCTTGAGAGCAACATCCCAGTTGTCTATTACATTATCTGATGATTTGATTTGGATGGATGTCTCTATTGCATGGTGAACTAAGCCATCCAGTGATAAAAGATTAGGATATTTCTTGAGTACTATTTCAGCATAGGCTAGTTCTTTTTGGAGTATTTCCATGTGAGGGGTTAGGGAGGCTTGAATCTTAACTAGCTTGGCTCTTGTGTTAGCCTCTTCTATTGTTAATAAAGGTATTTCCTTTTCTATGTGAAGTGTGGAATGAAAGTGTTTCTCACTTTGAGTTGGGTTTTGTAGTAATTGCATACTAGATATTTTCAAGTTTCTTTCTAGAATCATAATCCTTTGGCTCATTTCTTGTCTAAAGAGTGTGGGGTCACACAATTTGGTGTACATTGTGAATATATTCTCAAGTACCTTCTTCAATTTTTCAATCCTTGTAGCCAATTCCACTAGATATCTTCTCATTTACCTTTCCTTGAAACTTGTTTTTAGACCATTCCATGAGTTTTGCATTGGTTTCCTAGTCTTCATTTGTCACCTATTCAACAATTTTTGAAAATCGTTCCAATATTGGCTTGGTTTCATTAGATGCTTGCAAGTTGAATGCATCTAAAAAGATGTCTTTTATCTCATGAAGTTCTTATCTTTTCTTATACTCTTTTTTGAGTATTTCTTGGTTATTCTTCCTTTACAATGCCTCTTTCATCTCAGTGATCTATTCAAGGTTCATGGTTGCATAGTGATAGTTTGGTATGACAATTTCCTCATCTGATGTTAAGTCTCCATAGTGAAGTACACTTTGCAACCTTTTTTGAGCTCGAGCTTGCTGTTGAAATTTGAAGTGGCATTGCATCAGTGCTCAACTTCTGAAGGACTTTGGTAGGAGCATCAATTGTTGGTAAATTAACCAATGTCTAGATGGCTTCCTACTCCTTGTCCTTTGGAGTGTCCTTTTATTTTTCTAATCCTACTTGATTAATCAAAACTATCTATGGTGCACCTTGTGTTTGTGTAGTAGGTATAGAAGCATCTATCTATCTTGTTTTTTCCTTTGTGGGATCCATAGTAGTATTAGTTTGTTGTTTAGTCATAAAAAATTTTTTTGTGGTATCAACCTTAGCTGATGTATCTTCAGATGCTTTCTCTAGAGGTTGACCACTAGCAGTTATAGGGGTGGTAGAAGGTGCTTCTTGTATTTTCACCTTATCCCTAGTTATGTTAGCTACTACTTTCTACAACACATCCACACTAACCAATATTGGATTATCACACAATTTAGACTATAATGTTGATTGGTCAAGGATCTTGTTTTGATCCTTTGCAATTAGTGGATTAATGTTTTGAGTTGAGCTATCAGGATCATATTTTACTTTTATTGTCTTTGCAGGTGTGTTTGTGTCATGTGGAGGGCTTAATGGTGACAATTGTCTTTCTAGCACACTTTGATTTGTTTGCTACTCCCCAGTTTTTGCCATTTCATCTCCCTTTTGTGGTACCTCCTCCATTGTTTTATCTACTTTTTCTTTCTCAACATCTCCGTCCTTGTCATTATCTTCCTCTTCTCCATTGTTCCTTCCCTCAAAGTGATCTTCTTCTCCTTCCTTAATAGTAGTTATCCCATATATCAGATTCCACATTTGAGTGGACTTCTTTACAACATCTTTAATCTTGTTTTGAAGTATGTTGAATGCCCTATACTTGGGTGCAAACTTGCTAGTATGTTTCTTGTTTGCTTTTATTATTTTCTATTTTGACAATTCTAGCATCACTTGTGTCAATGTTGATTCTCTTATTTCCTTCTCCATGTTTAGGTGATAATGCCATTTATTATCAAAAATAGAATACAAATCTTTGGGCATTGTAGTGTCAAATTCAAGAGGAGTATTCTTGGATTTTTCTATCATGGCATACATTGATTCCTCAACCTTATTTTTGATCTTCTCTACTTAATTTATTAAAATAAATATTTTTCAAACCAGTTAAGTTTGCATTGTCTCTAATTTTAGAACATATGTTTCAATATTAGACTTGGGTGCATGACTTACCACTTTGAACTGGATTGTGTCCTCTAATTCGGTCCTCTCTTCATCAAATTCAGGTTTCGCAACATATTTTATCCTTAATTTCTTTTGCACAGGACCTTGTTTTTTAGTAGCCTTTTTCTTCTCTTTTATTTTCTCCTTATCCTTTGAGTGGTGGCCCTTGTAGTTTCTCCTATGGTTGGAGCAGTAGGCTTTGCAGAGCTTGGTTTTGCAATTTTATTTTTCTTTGGCTGAGTTGTAGCCTATGGCTTAGCCTTCCTCTTCTTTCATTCTTATTTTGTTGGTTCTTCCTTGGCTTGTTCCTCCTTAGCATCTTCTTCTTCATCTTCACAGATGCTTTGGGTTAGGGCAAGATATTCTTGGCCCTACTCTTGATATTCCTCTTCTTCTTCTTCATCATCATCTTCATTATCACCTTCAGCCCCCTCACCAAATTTGGCTTTAAGCTTCTTTACCAATTTATCCTTCTTCATTAGAGTTGAGGTTTTTTTTAGCTCCATTTCAACTTTGGATTTTACAACATCATAATTACCAAAGATTTTTTCTATCTTGTCAACTTCCTCTACAAATAGTGTAGTGATGCTAGCTAATGCCTTATCTATGTTGATTTCATATCTAAAAGGCCTTAGCCATCTCACTATGGGTATTGCAGCCTTGATAAAAGTGTAATCAATGTATACCAAGAAACATATGTCATTGTAGAACTTCTCCATTAGAGAAACTAGAATTTTGAGTCTCTATTTCATGGATTGCTTGAAATCCTCAAAATAACTAGTCATCACAGACTCAAAATTGTCTCCCATTTTCTCTATGTACTCATTTATTTGTATAGTCACAAACCTATTGGTCTTCCATCCTACCTTACCAAGAGAGAGAAACTCATTATGAACATAAAAGAATATACATATCAATATGGAACCAAATTTATATTGAGCACTTTTAGATCTCCTTATTGCTCCTAGGTTCTCATTGATCTGCTACAACTATAGCTCTACACTTGATCATAAGTATGATCTTTCTTCACAATGTTATAGCCTACATCAACTACAATACATGGCATAATATTTAGTTAGCTTGATTGATGGAATTTTTTAGATATGATCCTCACTACAAATTCAAGAAGTGGATCCTTGATAGTATCTATTTTCAATCCTCTCTTGTTCCACTTTGCCTCTTTATTTTTCTTAGTTGCTTCTTTAGAGTCGCTCCTTAGGGTTTTGGGTCATTCTAGGGTTGGATATCCTATAACCCTATGCACAATCTTCTTTGAAAATTTGATAGGTCCTCCTTCCAGCCATAGCATCCATCATGGATTCTACTCAAGACAATTTTTATCTATTTCATTTTGAAGATAGTAGGGGAATCTAGGGCACGAGTCAAGCCCTTCCTTTCTATGATTTGAAATTCTTCTTCCAATACTCCATTCTCACATAATTTATCATATTCTTGATAAATGTCCATGTATCCACTTCCTCCAACCTTGCAATTATAACACTTTCTTATATCCTAAACCATTATGACCTTAGGTGGAATAATAGATAATGCTCTTGTTGGGTCATTTTTGTATGCATCCTCAAGAATAGCCCTAAAGTCTAGTTGTTTTACCTCATTTGTAACTAAATGGACTTCAAATGGTTCCTTATCCTTAGGATTCCTAGGGCTAGAGGCCATTTTGCAAATTAGGATTTCAACGAATATAAATTTTTTTAAGTATGTAACTCAGCTTGTAAAGAATACCATTAGATCGATGGAATAATGCTTAATCTGTTAGGATAAACCACGGACAGAAATAAAAACTACATGCAAATATAACCAATAACAAAAAATAATAGAACACACAGAAATGAACACAAGGCACCAAGATTTAACGTGGTTCACCCAATCCCTAGGCTACGTCCACCAAACAGCAAGTTCGATCTTATTACAATCCAGTGATTACAACCTGATTACAATTCGTAATCCCTTACAGCTCAATACTGCCGCAAGAACCAATTTCGTATCACCACATATCAAAAAATACCCAACCCTAAGCCCTTTTTATACAAGTATTGAACCGCTTTAGGGTTATAACATGTCGGCCATATGTCGGCCATAATATGTCAGCTACCATGTCGGCTACCATGTACAGTACTTTCCTGATCAGTCACCACAATCTAACAATCTCCCACTTGGAGACTGATCCTGTAGCAATACAACTACCGCATGGGGCTCCCACTGGATCAAACCACCCTGGACTCTGCTGTTCTTTTATTCACATTTAGTCTAAAAGACCAACTGAAGCTGAAGAGGAGTTCAGCTTCTCCCTTGTGACAACCTTTGTCAACATATCTACTGGATTTTCATTGGTATGTATCTTCTCCAGCTTTAACTGTCCATCCTCCAAAACTGACCGAATGAAATGGTACCGCAACTGTATGTGTTTGGTCTTAGAATGCAGAGCTGAATTCTTAGCAAGATGAATGGCACTCTGACTATCTGTGAACAAAAAATTATCCTTCTGAGGATGTCCCAATTCTTCCAAGAAGAACTGAAGCCATATCATCTCTTTGGCGGCCTCTGTAGCAGCAACATACTCTGCCTCTGTAGTGGAGAGAGCATTAATCTTCTGTAGCCTAGAAACCCAGCTCACGGCTGCCCCACCAACAGTAAAGACATAACCTATAGTACTCCGCCTGGTATCAATATCCCCAACCAAATCTGAGTCAACATAGCCCTGTAAATCAGTAGTAGAGCCCACTATTTATGAAGTATGTACAGTACTTTCCTGATCAGTCACCACAATCTAACATAATCTTTGCTGGAATTCATGTAAAAGCTTCAATCTCTACTTTTTAATCACTTCTTTTCTCTGCTTGCTTTTTCTTTGTATTCATAATGATGATAAATAAGAAAAATTCTTCCTTATACCATTTCAAAATATCACATTTAATGCATGGTGCATGTACAATTGTAAACTCAACTTCTATACAATTTCTATTTCACTTAGAATCCATTAATTTTCTCATCACTTGACAACTATTAGAATTACCCTTACTTGGCTCCAATAGGAATTTCTTTTACTTGGCAACTACTACTGCCTTGGCTTCAATTGGCTTTGGATGACAACTTGGCACACACTAGAATTTTACTCGATAATTGAAAAGAAGTTTTCACACTTGCTAGTAAGATGAAAACTTAAAGATTTGACCTTGGTTTTTCCTTGTTGACTTACATCCTTATTTATCTTAATTTGTCCTTTTCAGCACTAATTTATCTTGGAATTGATGTATGATGAAGCATTTGCATCCATCTTTCTTCTTCCATGTTTTGTTCATCTCTTCTTTGATGTGCTCAACATCTACCTTGCCTTTTCGCTTGTTGAGCTTTGAGTTAGGTTCCTTTTTCCTTGTTGGCAGTGCTTACTAATATGACTATTCTTCAAACAACTAAAGTGTTGGAGCTTGAAACTACTAAATAACAAAATGCTCAACACCAAAGTGATAATATTCACATAATCTTAGGGCTAGCTACTCCCTATTAACAACTATATGTGTAAACTAGTTGGAACCAACTTTGACAAAACCAAGACTAGATTTCTACTCTTTAGGCTCTACAAAACCAAGGTGGGTATACCTAAGGGATAATTCAAATGCATACTATTGTATGGGAATTATACTAGTCTCATTCTAATTATCATATTTTATCTTTAGACACATACTCAACTTATTCATTTCTTGACATTCTCTAATTCATATACATCCCTCGTAAGTAGATTCGGTCACAATTCTCCATGAGTTTATAAATATTTCTAGAAATAGCAGCTACGTAAGACTCAAAAATAAATGAGCATTGACCATCATTTATAACCTTGAATGAAATAGAATGAAAATGATTTTGATTTTAGACTTGATGCTTATTCATGATCTACCTATTTGTAGACTAGATTAATTAGATTAGTGCCTATTCCATTGGGATTCAGAGTCTACTCTAATTTATAGATCTGATTAGTTGCATTACAACAAATATTATCTACAATTCTTACTAGAATTCATTCTTACAAAAATCCTTTCTATTACCATAGAAATTCCATCAAATTCACTAAAGCATATACTTAATTCATTAAATTAATAGCAATAATGAATTGAAATACAACCTAAGTGAATTGCATTCAATTGGACAAGCTTTACTTACACAATATTAGAATAACCATGTAATAACAAAGGAGACAAAATTCAACAAGAATAGATATGGAGACAAGTCAATTTTGTATTAATTTTCCTTGAAAATTGTATACAATTGTAGTAAGACTCAAAATGACTCTAAAAAGACACAAAGATCATATGATATCAATGTATTCTCAGAGAAATATATAGAGAAGATACATCATGAAGTTTGCTATCATAACTAGACCAAAACATACTTAGTGTAAAACTAAAATTGTATTAGAAATTGAATTCCGTTCTAGCCTTGGAATCTCACTTATATAATGTGAGATGCAACATGCTTTAGGCATAGAGAACTAACAAGTGTCATTTTAAAAAAGGTATTTACATACAACTATCATAATAATACAAAATTGTTTGTAACAGAAAGATTTATACATCGTAATATTCTTTTGGTAGGCCCCTCTTCTATTACTGTTGGCATAAAGTTATTTGCCATTATTGAAAACACTCATCTCTTAGTTCAAACCAAGTAACACAGTTCAAACTGAGCACTGGCAACACAGTTCAAATCGAGCACTGGCAACACAGTTCAAACCGAGCACTGGCAACACAATTCAAACCGAGCATCAAAGACACAGTGTCAACCAAGTGAAGTTGTACTTAGTGTTAACCGAGTGAGGTTGCACTTAGTGTTAACCGAGTGAGGAAGCACTTAGTGTTGACCGAGTAAGGAAGCAGTCAGTGATAACCGAGCTCAGGAGGTTATCAAAGAAGTTTTTCTACCAAGTGACACTTTATCTACCGAGTCACCAATGGTTACCAAGTTCCAAGAAACATTGTATGACTAGTATGAACCGAGCCCCTACCTCTACCAAGTGCACGACGATGCTGAGTAATGTAGTGGATGCTGAGTATCAGAAGGTCATCAAGTCTATCTGAAGAACCCGAGTTTATTTTACCATTTGGCCGACTCAGTTATATTTTTTTTTACTTGTGTTTGGCCGACCTTGCATGAATAATTATTGGAATGGTATATATACAATTGACACATTCAAAAAGAAATATAGAGAATATTGCGTAAAAAAAGTGACAGATATTTCAAGAAGACATACAAGATATCTGGATGATAGTGCGAATTCATCAGCAGAAAAGAATACTCAGCAAGGTCCATCAGGAGCAGAAATGATTTCATCAATCACAAAAGGTGATCTACAAAAAGAACTCAGTCAAGTTGTAAGTTAATTTGTTGGTTCATCCTAACAGGTGAATCATTTTTGTAAATCCTTTAACAGGGTATACTTAACCATCTTTATACAAATATCCTAACAGAGTACATACTTATAAAGTATGTTTTTAAATCCTCTAACAAGGTGGATCTAGCAATCCTCTGTGCTCCTAATAGGGCAGATCACCAGAAGTGATCATTGTATGCCTTAACCTGCCAACTTCATACTGTAGTAATGAAGCTTTGTGGGTATCATCCCCACCCCAGTTTTACTTTCTATTTTGGAAGGTTTCTGGGTCAACAAATCTCTGTGCATATATGGTTTTAATATTTAATAGTTTTTATGTAGCAGGATAGATGAGTAAATGTTGTGAATGGTTGACTTAAAATTTAATTGTTACTGATTCACCCCTCCCCTCTCAGTAACCTATTATATCTTGAATATTTCCAACAATTACACCTTTATGAAAACTATAAACTCCATGATTTGACCCTTCATTAATTTGATTCCTTGGAGTAGGTGGCTATTAGGCTTAAAAGTGATGTGTTTTGTTCTATTTCCTGCAAGATCACTTTAACTCAGGGGTTCTCACTATCCTCATCATGAACTATTAAAGTAATAGTTACATCTGCATCTTCCTCTACCTTGTTATCTTCTACCATTTTTTCTATAGACAAAAATTATTCCTTCCACTAATTGAAAGTGGTGTTACCAGGCCAATAAAAATTTAGGATTTCCCTTTGTACTGCTATAATAAAATTTCCAACTACTTCTATCTCAATGAGGTTCTTTCTGATGGCTTTATAGAATGACTACACTTTAACCAATTCTTCATTCATCATTGGCCATAGTAAATGCCTAGTTTCATTTACAACATTATTCATTCTTTGGAAAATTATCTCATCCAATTCCTTTTACATTCTTCTTTTCCCTTTATTTTATCAACGTTTTGCAGAGCACTAGGAAAAAGGTCAAATTTCTTAGCTATGTACCTAGAGAAACAATTTGTCATTCTTTTATGAATAAAATCCTACTTGTCATCAAAACCCTCTAGCTTAGTTAGCAAATCAAAAATCTTTTCTATTTGGTGACATGGTAGCTAGATAATAGATATGCACATAGTAGTAATATCGTTATTTCTTTTAGTCCATTTATGTAATACTTACTAGTTTACCTTCATCTCTTTTTATTTCATCACTAATGGCTGCAATTCTTGCCAACTGATCATAAAATGTTGGCCATTGAATTCTATCTATTAAATGTATTATAGATTGTCTTATTTTCTCTTCATATTGATTATTTAATTCTACATGTATTGCATATAATTTATTCTTTTCTTCTTCAAATTCTTTTGTAGTGTAGAACTCAGGTCTCTGTGGGGTGTCTAGTATCTCAATAATGGAAGTGGATTTGAATGGTTCAATTAGTGGCTGAGGATATACAATTTTTGGTTTGCTAAATTCTCCCATCTTTCTCTTCCTCGATTGTTTGTCCATTTGAGCTACCTAATTTTCTAGCAATTGTATTTTTTTGCTCCTTTCCTTATATGCCTTCAACATCTCTTCAAATTTAGCATTGAGTTCCAATAACTTGTCCTATTCTTGTCCAGACACCACATTCCCAAATTTTACCCTTTCTAAAGCCATTCCAAAAAATTTATTACTACTCACCTCACTAGCCCTATAAATTGTAAGAGAACCCGTATGTTCTACACTAGAGATTTCCTGCATTCTAATTTTATCTCTCTACTTAATTGACTAGATTACTAGGGCTTGGTGGTCATCACTAATTTTAATTCCCCTATGTTCCTATAGTATATCTTCCTTAGTTTTTTATTGTGCATTCTTCACCTTCCTAATTGAGTAAAAAATCATAGCATTATCTATATCCCACTTTGGCAAAAATAGGACCCCTGACTCCTTAACTATTTGCCTCCCACTCAAAAATTTAGATTTTACCTCTTTCTTAAGAAAAAATTTCTTTTTTCATCTTTCTTTGCTTTTATTTTCTCACATATCTTCTCAAAATTTCCTATATTTTTTCTCCACAAGAATTGTGTGAATGCCCTAGATTTAACAAAAATTTTATCATCAATAAATTTCTATGAAGCTTGAGATATAATTGGGTCTATCTCCTTAACTTGATTATCAGCCATTTGTAAGGTCTAAGGAGGGTATAGGAGGCTCTCGAGGCACTCCTTTTTGTGTGTCTGTAGTGGTAATAATTACATCCTCTTCTCCACCAATCTATCTTAGTTGTTCCCTTAAGGATGCTTCATCATCTATTTTGATTGAGGTCTGGCTTAGGGAGTATTCTTTTATATGAGAAGAGGATCTTTCTTCCAACTATTTAGAATAAATGAGAGGGGGGGTGAATTAGTTATTCAAGGTCCAATAATGTCCAATCCAATCTTTCTAATAAAATAAAGGTGAATCAGAAGTACTATCCTTATTACTTTCTTATCATGCATGCAATTAAACATTAAATAATCAAGAAAATTAAACATGCATCATCACATAACACAAAGGATTTTGGTGACCCAAAAACCCTCTAGGAATAAGAAGGTATAATTGGGGTGGGGATGATACCCACAAAATAACTAGACAATTGATTTCAACCACTTCTAATGGTTTTCCCTATTAAAGGCCTACCTAATTAAAGGCTTTACACACTGTAAAATGTGACCCTGTTAAAGGATTTCTAAACCCTGTTAGGAGCGTGCCCTATTAGAGGACTTAAGAAAATTCAACTTAGAATGCCTCCCTATTAAAGAATTTACATAGAGCTATTACGCCCACCCGAGTCCATGGGATTTATAGTCACCTTCTCAAATGAATCTTTTATCCCTCTCTAAGGATCTCCTATCCTTCTCCTAAGGATCTCTTATCCTTCTCTTGAGGATCTCTTATCCTTCTCCTGGGGATATACTATCCTTTTCTTGAGGTTTATCCACCTAGCTGTTAAGGTAAGCTAGCAATGTAGGATTTCAATGTCTAAAACAATGGCAAGAAATTATTTGAAAGGTTTTGAATTGATAAAGATTACAACTCTAACCTTGCAGATTTTAGATCACTCTTGAGTTCTTTTCTTTGCTTGACTTTTCTTCCTTAAAGTGCTAACAAAATTTTCACCCTTCAAGATCTATCTCCTTGATTTCTTCCACTCATTATGCCAATTCACTCTATGGTCACTTGATCAACTAAGAGTCTTGATGCTCTATGCTTACTCCTCATTGTGTCCTCTTCTTGACACTTCATACTAGCCTTCTCTTGGCTTCTTTACATGACCACTCTTATGACAAACTCCCTCTCATAAAAACTCTTGATCTTTGACCTGTAACTCCTTATAAATAAGTTCTATTCTTCATTTCCTACTCATCAATTTGATTTAATCTTGAGAAAATGATATTATTTTCCCTCCAAATTTTTTCTTCCAAAAACTTCATGATAAATCCATCAGCATTCGCCTTCAATTGGTTTGCATGGTTTACATAAAATTTTGTGATATCTACTCATCATCCTTATCATCCAACTAATTCACAAAATTCAATGTAACAAACTTATCATTACTGATTTGGCAAATCTTTTGTCTTAACAAATAATGTAGCAACTCGACATCATTGGTTTATTGATGCTCGACACTTGAATTCTTTTCCTAAGTTACTTAGCACTTAAACAATTACTCGACACCTAAAAAATTACTCAACACCTAAACAATTACTTGATACCTAAACATTCCTATGTTACTTGGCACATGAAGTATTTCTTGGCACACACTGAAGTTGAACTTGCTCAACTTCAACTAAGAATTTGCTTGGCTCTAACTAGCTTGCTCAACTTTCTGTAATGAACTTAGTTAGGCTTTACAAATGACTTAATTAAACCTTACATCTTTGATGTGTCTCAGTGTGTCCATCCTCTTAGAGTATGTCATCAATACACTATTTCATCAATGGCTTAGTTGATCCTTATACTTCATTACAACATCATAACTTCAACCTTTCTCTAGGTGCACTAGTTACATCTTATTGATTTCCTCCTCCTTGTCAATCAACCAATTGATAGTATTTGGATCAGTTAAGCAATTTTCATTCTTGCAAGTAGAAAGTTTGACATTAATGACAAAACAATATTTGAAAACATTCTTTACCAGTTTCATTATTCTTCATTAATGATCTTTTCAATCATTTCCAACACCAACTTCTACTTCTTTGGGGCACTAATTGTAGGTGGGCTCTTTGGCCTTGGTCTTCCATGAGGGGGAACTTGTTGTATGTGTTGAACCATCACATATCCTACCCTTTCTTGCAATGTATACTGACTAGGAGCAACTATATTTCTATTGTCTTTTCTTCTTTGTGCTTCTATAGCTCTGTCTAGATAGGCTTTGACATATGTGGCCTTTTTCTCATTCATAGTTTTCATTATTGAAAAAAATTTATTCATCAACACATGCATTTTGGCTCCCCAATATTTTTTATCTTTCAAAGGATCATAGGCAGATTCAAAAGCATGATGAATTCAAAAACTTTGCTGAATACTATCCATTTTTCTTTCCTAACCTCCTACTCCTATAAAGAGAAAATATTCTTGATAACATTGTCAAGAAAACACACCTACTATGTCATATGAGTAGCTTTTGTCCTTTCTCTCAGAAGATCAAAGAATCCCTCTAGATCAATAAATCTTGTGTGTGACTCTATCATGTTGTATTTATCCAAAAATATATTGAGGTGTCTCCACCCTTTTCTTACAAAAAATAATCAAGTGCCAAGGTAACAATGGGGAAGAAAGTTCCTTTATTCTAACCAATCATGCCTCTCTCCTCAATGGTTCCAATCTTCCACAAAAATTCTACTATTCCTACCTTCAATGGCACATGGAAAGGTAGAACATGAGGCTTCCCTAGAAAACCATATACTCTAATCACTATAGAAACATTATATGGGATTATATCTCCCCAGTTGTGACTAACCGAAAGCCCCTTTGCATGGTTCTTGGTTCTTACCAATTCTAACAGTGGTTGTGGAATTCTAGGGCTATCCCCTCTCAAAAGAAATCTAAGCTTACATGCAAAATACCTATCAAATCTCACAAAACTAGCATTTCTAGCCTCCAAAGTCATCAATGCTCCATAATTGGACTAGATTCTTTTCTCCATCCCTTGTCAATTCTAGTTCCATAACTTTAGAGAAAAATGTAACTCCTTTGAAAAGACATACATGCATGAGCAAGGAGTACCAAAAAAAAGGTTTGTTTACCTCCCCTCTTGATATTCCTACAAATATGTTGTGAATTTCTTCTTCTAAGAGAGAGGAAAAATCTAAAATATTGCTCATTCCAAACTGTAGTGTTTGAGCCATGATAAGGACAATAGAGCTTGGGATGTGTTTCCCTTTATCCATCCCAAAGATTTGGTAGAGGGAAAAATATAAAGCTTGAGCCCTAGGACTAAAGTATTTCCTCATCAGTGCCTCTAGGGTACTGGGTGTAACAAAAGATAATGTACCAATCTTGGTGAAATGTTGTTTTAGAGGTCCCACTCTCAAGTACACCCTTTATGCATCATACCTTTCTTGAAGGTCATCCATGTCCATGATCTCACGCACAATATGTTTAGAGTTGAGGTTAAAAACCTCCTTCATCAAGTCAGGAGAAACCTTGAAAAGATTATCTCCAACATACTTCTTCACAAATATGGTAATGTGATCATACTTCTTGGCTAGGTCAACCAATAGATCATACTACTAACTTTCCAATATCAAATTCCCAGACATTGCTTAATGGGGTGTGTAGTTTTCTTTCTAAAAATCATTTTAAAAAAAACTCTAACCCCCCCATGGAAATCTTGACATCTCTCAAATTATTTTCTTTATCATAAAAACCTTCTACATCTATTAACCTAGAGTTCTTAGGAATGAAATCTCTACTAGTTGTTGGGACTGAAAATTGGATGGTCAATTTTGAGTACCATTGAGTGAATTGAGGCCTATAAATGGTTTTTGATGAGATTGTACCTGGCTATACCTTTGAGCCATGTGAAGTGTTTAATGTTTCTAATACCTTTCATTTAGTGAATCCATGTGTTTCATGAAGTTAAATTTCCATTCTGAGCCATTTTGTGAAGTCCTGTTTTGATAAAATGTCAAATCTGCATTTTTCACCCAAGTGTCAAATAGTGATAGGAGGTCATGTTTGCATGTGAATATCTCGCACCTAGAATTGTGTCATGACTTTCCACTTTGGTATAATCTAATATCCATACTTGAGAACCTATGTTCCATATTTTGAGTCATTTTGAATCTGTTTGACTAGGTTTTGAATCCCTTAAAGATGGTTAGTTACTATTTTCATGTTGATGGACTTAGTTCATAATTCTAAGAAGCCCTATTTGATGAGTTATAACTTTTGACCAGTTGACCAAAATTTTAAAATTTCTTTTGTGTTGCATCGTAGACATGAGAGACTTGTTATGTTTCAAGTTTTAGCTTATGAAAAATCCATTTGATCAGTTTTCAAATGCGATACCAAATGCAATTTCTATCTTTTTGCTGGTGCTAGCAAATACAGATTGTTTGGTACCCCTATTCAGGACATCATAACTTGAGATCCATGATTGGTAAGTGTTAAGCATTTTTTTTTCATGAGGTCAATGGCAAGAATCCATAGTGTAATTCCTCTCTTGAAAAGAAAATCTTTTTAAGGATCCACTCCAAGGTTCAGTGTTTTTCTTGTGACATACCAAAATCCACTTAGTAGAAGATAAATGTGAATATTCACAAGGAGGCCTTTGCTAGTTCTAAAACTCTCTTATCTTGGAATTGAAGCAAAATTTGTTTGCTGTCTCAAAATATCACACCAAAAGAACAATATTTTTCTACTTTTCTATTTTTCAATGAATGCAATTCTAACAATGCAGCTACTATGAGTTCCTATTCTAATAAGGGTTTAGCAAAGAAAATAATGAAACTGAAAGAAAATAACATGAAATCAAATAACTTGAAATTGAAATTCCTAAACAGACATAAGCTATAGAATGCAACATGCTGTGAGTTAAACCTTTGAAGCAATCAGTAGGAAACAAATGAAAATAGGAGCAACACTTCCTATAATCCACTAATGCAATCGTTGGTGAGAATCTTTAACAAATTGAATGATGTTTCACTCTTCATCAAATTGTAAGGCCACGAAAAGTGCACTCATGTGAGACAAAAAACTATGTAGACACAAATCAGGCGATATCTTCTCAATCTCGTTACCTTAATGGAATTCATATATCTATAGCAAACACCATAACTAAAATATTGCACAACCAAAAATAACGCAATAAAAATTTGGCTCAATCACAATCTCATGAATAAAATCCACAACATAATGACACATTCACAAAAGAATAAATACACTCTAAATGCTAGCACCAAAAGAATAACTATATTGCATAGTAACGGTGGCCCTTGTTACATTTTGCAATGGGGTATTTATAAGAAATTGTCTCCTCAATTTGTGTTGAGAGTGAGAAATATCTTAATGCAATAAAATAGTTTTAAAACATTTAAACAAACTAAATATATACAAACTGATAATCTAACTAGTGCTTAGAGGGACTTCATCCATATTTTGTTCATTAATTGGATGCATGAGCCCTTTACATGTCAAGAGCAATGAAAGCATGAGAGAGAAAGTAGGAAGAAGCCATCAGTCGAAGTAGAAGTACATGGAGACACCAAAAATGGAAGCTGCCCCTTCACAAGGCATGTGTCAGAGTTAAACTATCATCAAAATGTGTTCTTGATGCATGGAAAGTGCTATTTTTGGAAATGGAAATCAACTATTGGTGCACCTCTCAATTGTGGATCTACGGACTTCGATTGGGTCAAAAATCTCAAAATTTTACTAAGTGTCAAAATTGAAATTTTGGCATCTGGGTTTTGCTTATCTTTACCCTTAAGATATGTTTGGATGTTTGCCCTTGAATTTCTCTATAATCTTAGTAATATTAGCAGCATTTAGAAGATCCAAAGCCTCATACTTGTCTTTCAACTTCTATTTGTAGTTGTCCACCTCAATTTGAGTTTTTGCAAAATCTCTGAGTTTGGTGTCCAACTCTAACAGTGTTTCCTCTATCTTGAAGGCTTGTTTGATGTCTTCATCACTGGATGCTTCCTCTAAAGTCTTTCTAAAATTCTCGAGAACTACCTCAATTGGTTAAAGCTTCTCTTGTTCTTCATCTTCAAAAATATCCAAGCATGCATCACTATACAACTTTTCTACTTCCAAAATTTTCTCTTAGGCTTAGTCCTTGAGCCTATGTATCTCATCATGCAATATTTGCATCACTTTATTTCCATCTGCAATCTTTTCTATCCAATCATCTATCATGTCTAACTCTTCTTTGGTATATACATCAATTAGAATGCAGTACCTTTACCCTTTTATGGCCTGTAGATTTTGTAAATCCTTGCTCCATACCCATACCTCATCCATAACACTAAATTCCTACCTCAAAATTGCCATGGTCTTGTCAACATTCTCCTATGTAACATGCAATAAGTTCAGACTTCCTATGATTATAGTAAGACGCTTATCCTCAAGGCTATCTTTCCAATCCTAAGAAGCTCTCAAAAATGGATTGAGCTGTACACCTTTCCCTTCTCTAAGAATGGTATTCAGAGTTTGCTTACGACATTCAGAATCAAGAGGACCAATAACTTCAGCTAAATATCATTTTAAGATCACAACTTGCCTTTGGAGTGTTCTAATATGAATCTCATCTTGTTCCATATGGCTAAGAACATCCTTGACTCCCAAAGTTATCATCTATTAGGAAGTATCTTGTGTAGGCTTTCCTAACATAATATCTTTCACTTCATAGTCCTGAAGGTTAACAATTTCTTCATCTGTACCTTTCAGAGGGTGAGCCACTGGTGCAAATAAGTCCTAGTTCTAGGTGGCCGTAATGAATGCAACTGGCATTGCATCATGTAATGGAGAGTCAGGCTTGTTCAAAATATCTGCAATGTCAAAAATATCATCCTCTGAAGTAAGGAATTGATGCTTGGAAATCCTCATTATCTCTTTTTGAAACCATTTTGGCATATGTCTTTCTATAAGCTTGGATCTAGATGACAAAGGGATGTGTTCAACTACCTCCTTCCCTCTACCGCTCTTGCTTGGAGTCTCCTATTGTGAGGGTTCTTCTTTTGTAGTTTCATTTTTTGTAGATCTCAAAGTTTGATCCTCAACTTTTGGAGAAGGTTTTTGTATACATTCTACTACCTGTGCCTCTTTTGATGGCTCATCAATAACCCTTGGTTCTGGTTCTCCCTGTAATGAAAATTTCTTCTAAACATGTTCTTCTGAACTTAGAGGTCGAGGTGTCACTAAAACCTTATCTACCATCATAACTTGAGGTGAAGATGGGGTAGTGAGATGAGGACATTACATCTCGAGTGTCACCTACATCCATTCTTACTATTGAAGTTCACTTGTAGGAATATCTCTAATCTTATATCCAACCACTTCTATACCCATTGGCATGAAATCAAAATTTGGGATGGAGAGAACATCATCAGCTAGCTCAATTTGCTCATTCACCCATCACTATACTTCATCTTTTGAAGAAGAGAGTTCTACCATTTTAGATTGGGAGGGTGGTGGAGTATTTGTGACACTCTTCCTTCTTTCCAAATTTGTAGCTTTGGCTAGTTGAGTTCTCCTTTTTAGGGGCAATTTTTCCTCCTCTTCATCTGACTCTATTTCCCCTTCATTTGATTCTTCCTCAGGAATGGTTTCAATAATAGAGGGATTAGGCACTAATCTTTCACAAACTCTTTGCCTCTTTTTCATTCTAACCTTGATCCTCTTTAGCTTCTTTGGAGCCATAGGAGAAATAGGCTCTTCATGCACCAGATGAATGGATGTCTCTAGAATTTCTCCCTCTTCTTGTTGACTTGACAAAATAGGAAACAATGGAAAATCAACTAGGATATGAGAAATTCCAAAGTCTTGGGACTCCTGGGGAGTAGATTCCTATTGCTGCGAAGGGGCTTGTTCTTCAACATGCTCTACTTGAATCCTTTGAGGAGAGACTCTCTTCCTCTTTTCCTTTTTATTCTCTAAAGGATGGTAGTATCCCTCTAGACGATCAAGCTGGTAGATAATTTTTGGCCTGATAGGAGAGTAGAGTGCAAAGATAGGAACTGTGACTTTCTTCCCCTTTACCTTTTCTCAGCCAGCATGTGCATGGAATATCATTGTATTCAAAATTGGATCAAGTGGAAAGGGTTTCTTGATCCAACTCTTTGTCATTCTAATGACATGTCTCACTCTATGATTAATATCATCACCTTCCTCTCTATCAATTTTTTCATTTAGGATGGGCCTCTCACCAACTTTATCTATATTGAATAAGGGATCTAGTAGGTCCTATGATTCTTGTAGCCTTATCTCATCTAGGATGGTCAAATGAAGAGCCTTCTCCACTAAATACAAAGTCATTCTACAATAATCCTTGATAAAAACATTGTAGTCATTTTTCACATTCATCCAATGATCTTCAATGACATCCTCATGATAGAACTCTTTAACTACCAAGTATTCTACTTTACCAACATTGTTGAAGAATGGCCGGGGAGAGTTATATTCTTAAAGAAGATAATTCTCCCATTCCCACTCGAACGTCAGGATATCCTACTTTCTCTTTACCTAGTATGCTCTTATTACAAAAGGCCAATCCCCAAAAGGCCTCCATTTTTTTTTATCCTCTCGTAAGCTGACTCAATATGTTGAGAAATTTCCATTAAAATCAACTTGTCACTTGGGTACGTTGGGAGTTTCTTTGGATTGATGGATGCTCCACCAACCCAAATGTATGTAACTGTCTAGAACTAGATGAAATATGCAACAAGAGCTATGATCTGTGTCTTTGCCTCATCAGAAAATCTCTTCCCATAATCTCCTTTGATGAATTGAATAATGGAAAAGATGAAGGCATCATTCACAATTCTGTACTCCTTTCTCTATGGTGAGAGCTTCTTCTTCACCAGCTAAGGATAGGCTATATATGGCCATGCATTAGGATCCTGAATACTGCCCTTCTTGTACTACTTGGGATAGTCGATGGCCCTTTCTACAAGTAGATATACCATATAAGAAGTCATATAGAACTTCTTCTTTTCCTTTACTATCCGCAACTGGTCACATAGGTTCTCACTAAGTGTGGTGGCCCAATCCAGTGGCATCTTTGCATGTTTGATGGTCTCAATGAAATTGACCATGAATGGAGTGAGATGACCTACTTTAGGAAATCCCATAACTTTTCTCAAGAGAATGATTGAATATCCAATGTAATCCTTCATGTATCCTCGAGTCATATCCACTTTGTTGATTGTCTTCCCTCGAGGTGGTTTCTCAATGAAGTATGAGGAATATATGATGTCATTGGCCTCCTAGTAATGATCCTTACACCACCTTTTAGTTGCTTCATATGAAAGCCTGATGAACTGATCGACTCTAAGTAGATGAAAAACCCTCTCTATATTACTAGGTTGTAGATCCAAGACCACTTCCCCAGCGATGCTCTTTACCACCCTTTCATTAGGGAAAAAAATGCCAAGATAGGGTCATAATCAATTCAGTTGACTGCACGGTCTTAAGATGTGATGCTACATTTACTAATTCATAATAGATTAGGGCAGATCTCAAAGATGATCTTTCAGTTGGGTTGTTACAGACTCTAAAGAACTCTCTCAAGTCTATGTGTCCAAGTTCTGTGTCTTTGATCTAAGAGTATTCATTGTGCAACCATAATTTTAGGGTTACACCTTACCAAAAGAGGGAAACTCATTATGAACATAAAAGAATATACATATCAATATGGAATGTATCTTTAGCCATTTTAGATCTCTAGAATCCTTCAAACTTAACACTATCTTTTCTTCTTCTTCTTCTTCTTTTTTGTTATGTATCCTTATTACGCTTAGATTGTGTAGCTAGAAAATTGATGTCATTTCTTGGATTAGATCTCTTATGAACATCCCTTACTTTCCTCTTTCAAAAATTTGAGGAAACTCTCATTCCAATAATGATCTTAGTAACCTTTCAAGGAGATCCCTCCTCCTTGAACTAGTTGAAGTTTGGATCATTCCACATCATCTTTGACTTTAATTCAACAGCACCCAAAATAATCTAATTTTAAAATTTTCAAAGTGTTGAGAGATTGTTGGTCCAAGCTTCTAATTTCTAGACTAAAAGTCTCCTAATTCCATACGAAATGTCAATTTCTTGATTGGTATGAGACACACAACCATCTAAATGTTTTGACAAAGAAATACCTCCTCCTAAAATCAAGACCAAAGAGTGGTTAGTAAAATCTTGAGAAAGATCCCAAGTACACCTTACCCCCTAGGATTGACATAACTTTGAAAACAAACACATGACTGAAAGTAAACACACAACTTGAAAAGAAACACACTTGCAAAAATAAACACACTTATAGAAATAAAAGTCTAATCTAGATGTAGAAATGAAATCTAACTTCTTCTTTTTTAGGCTTCAAAATAATGTTTTAGAAATTGCCCATTTATGAGCAAAGGTAGAAATTACCCCTGTAAGGAACTTAGCCTAAATGTTTTTTCTCTAAGAATTTTTGCAATCTGATACGAGCCTATCCACAAGCATTGAAACTTAGTATGGCTACCTAACTTTTCTTTCGCCTTATCCCAAAGTAGGATGAGATCAAAAATCTTGAAGGATTTTATTGTGGCCCTCTTGTTGAACCATCTCTTAACAATAGATTGATGTTTAGCAATGTGTTCTAATGCAATTATTCATTTCTCATCCATTTCCAGAAGATTCATCAATCCGATTTGTACTCTATTAGTGTCATCAGCATACCCACTCATGAATTTTAAGACAAGAATATTGAGATTGAGTGGGAATATTGGTTCTTGCCCATAAACAAGTAGATATGGAGAAGTCCTTGAGGCTTTTTTTATCTCTGACTCGATCCTTCAACAATCATTTTATCACAGTGATTAAGTTATTGTTTGTAGACTCTGCTACCCCATTTCCTTGTGGGTAGTAATTTGAGGCGAATCTAATGATGACTTTTTTTTCAAATGGCCATTGTATTAAGAATGCATATGGAAATGCAGATCCATTGTTGCATACAAGAGTAAATGGCATTCCAAATCTAGCAACAATATGTTCTTCCAAAAAGTCACTCACCACTTTAGCAGTGCAATTTCTAAAAGTCTCTACCTCCATCTATCGTGTGTAGTAATACGTAGGTATAAGAATGCATGCATGTCATGTTGATGATGGTGGGTTTACTGGACCAATGAAATTGAGTCCCCATTTTGTGAAAGGGCACACCTCGTATACCAGTTGTAGTGGCATTTTTGGGTGCCTCTCTTTGTTAGTACTGGTTTGGCATATATGACAAGAACGTACATGTTTAAAAGTATCGTTGAATATCGAGGACCAAAAATAACCTGATCTTAAAATCATGTGACTTGTTGCTTCTACTAAACTATGTCTCATACCATACTTGTCATGAAAATGTTCCAAAACATCCTTAGCTTCTTCTCATCCTAGGCATTTCAAATAAATCCCTTCATAGTTCCTTTTATACAGCTTGTTATCAAGTAGCTTGTAAGACTCACATTTCATCTTAAGTCCCTTACATTGTGAGTTGTTCATCCATTTGGGGCATTGATCTTGTAAGAGATAATAGACAATATCCTAGTACCACACATCTATCACCACACCTTGATTGATATCAACTTGTGATACAACCATCTTTTTTTGATCATCTTCATCTGTTTCATCATCAAATTTTAATTCCTTTTGATTTCCTTTCTGGTTGTCAGTGATCATTTTGGGCAATCCTTGGCCTCTAACTAATCTCATAGATTGAATTTCAAGATTGAGTTCTTGAAGTATTGTCATCCACTTTCCCCTTCTTTCACCAAGTTCATTCTGCATCAAAAGCATCTTTACTACTGGGTCAGGTACAATTGTGTACACCTTACTTCTGAGTATGTAGTGATGGAACTTCTTTACTGCCTTGATTAATGCAAAGGACTATTTATCAAGATTTGAATATTTCAACTCAGAATTCTTTAGAGGACAACTCATAAAAGAAATTGATCGCTCATCTTCCTTCTCTCCTTTTTGTGTCAAGATCCCTGCGTAAGAATTTTTAGAAGCAAAGGAATAAATCTTGAATGGTAACTCATAATCTAGACTTACCAAAACTAGGGCTATGGAAATGACAACCTTAATATCTTGGAATGATTTCTTTATCTCTGGTATCCATTCTATTTTAGCTTCCTTTTTGAGTAAATCATTGAGGGGGTGGACTATCTCTACGAAACAACTTATGAATTTGCATACAAAGTTTATCTTTCCAAATAAAGATTTCAGTTCCTTTTGACTGTGTGGAGGTGCTAACTTCAAAATAGACTCAACTCTATCTAGATCAATAGAAATGTTGACTTCATAAATGACATGTCCTAGGAGCTTCCCTTTAGTAACACCAAACAAACATTTCTTGGGATTGAAAAATATGTCGTACCTATGACATCTATTGAATAACTACCTTAGATCAACAATATGAGTACTTTGATCTTTTGAAAAGATATTCAAGTCATCAATGTAGATGACTATGCACCTAATTATCAATCTTTTGAAAGCTTCATCCATTGCTTGTTGAAATGTAGCTCCAGCATTAATCAACCTGAAAGGCATCCTTCTGTAAGAAAATGTTCCCCGCTTGGTTGTGAAAGTAGTCTTTAGTCTATCTTCTTCATTGACCATCACCTAGTTATATCTTGAGTACCTTTCTAAGAATGACATCATCTTTGAACCACAAATGATTTGCAACACCTCATCTAGTAGGGTAGAGGGTAGTTATCCTTCTAAGATGCTAAATTCAAGTTGTGAAAGTCAACACAAAGATGAATCTCGCTAGTCTTCTTCCATACAAGAACTAAATTTTCCACCCATGCGGAATGATGGATAGGAAATATGATCTCAACATCCAAAAGTTTCTTAACTTCTTTCATAATTAGTGGTTCAATTATTGGATTTACTAGTTGTTATCTTTCTCGAAAAGGTTTAGTGTCTGGTTTCAATGGGATATCATGTGTGATAATCTCAAGATCATAATTTTTTAACTCTTCATAGCTCCAAGAAATAACATATTTATACTTGGTGAGCAGTGTGAGCATATCATCCCTTTCTTTTTTATTGCATACTTTTTCTATTTTCACCATTTTTGGTTCTTCATCAGTACCCAAATTGTATGTGTCACATTCTTTGATTCCTTTCTCTTGAGTTTCCCTTCTATTGAGTGCTGATTCATCACGGTCAAAGATGCATTCAAGTTCAACCATTCCTTTTGGAATGATATTGGTTTTCAAATTAAGGATTCCATCATCATACTCAAGCTCATCATCTTCAATTTTTTCCTCAAGTGTATCATCAATCTCTTGTCCTTTAAAATGGCGACTAGACATAATAAACTTGAGTATATGTTGATCATCCTGAAAGACCTGAAAGCTTGTGATATTATTGGGAATAGAAGGAATGACAACTAATTCAACAAATAATATTTTTAACTTCATCTTTTCAACTAGTTGCAAAGCACTAGCTGAGATAGCAAGGGCATCTGCTAACACATTCTTTCTTCTTAGAATGGATTTTATGTTTAGAGCTTCAAAGTCATCCATTATATCCCATACTCTTTTCTTATAAGAAATTAACCTTTTGTTATTTCATGAGTATATGGATTTTACTTGTCATATCACTAGTTGAGAATCCCCTTCAATTATAAGAGTGGTGACTCCTTTTTCCAATTCAAAGAGAAGTCCTCAAATAAAAGCTTTGTATTCTGCACCATTGTTAGTACATCTAAACTAAAATTGATATGTGGCATAGAAAGACCTACCTTTTAGGTTGATTAGTTCAATACCTACACCACCTCCTAATTTTCATCTAGAACCATCAAAATGGAGTATCCAAATTGCATTTGAGTTGGGTTTTTTTGACTTTGTGCTTATTCATCCTTAACTTTTCTTTTACTTGAGTCTTGAATGACTATTTCTTAGGAACCCATTGTAACTTTTCTCATGTAAGGCTTGATGAATATCCTTAATATCCTATGGATAGAGGAAGAGTGTTTTTTTCTTACTTCTCCTAAATTTCCCTTATTAGCTCATTGATTTGTTCAACTTTAGGTTCTAGATGAATGGCTACTGAAGTCCATCTTTTACCTTTGACATATCATCTTCTTCTCTAAACTTTAATCATCTTGGGAGGAGAAGAAGATAGACCTCGACCATCTAAAGAGGTATCACTATATGATACATTTAAATCTTCACTTTCTTCTTTAGTTTTTTTTAATAAGGTTGGATGAATTCACTAAATCTTGACTTTCATTTATTTCATCTTTTGAGGTCTTTGTACTCTTGTTTTCCATTATTTGTGTCAACACCTTTGCTACTGCTTCTTGGCATACTGAACATTCGAACTCTGAATGACTAAGTTTGTGTAACCAAAAAAATCTTGGAAGGAGGAGGATACTAGGGTCAATTTCCATTCCTAAACAATGTAAATTAGTCACCATACTCTCTATGAATTGTGTCACGATCTCACTTTTGGGTATCGACACCTTAGGTTCTTCATTTTGATCTTTAGATGTATTGTTTGGAACCATGCTCAATACCATCACTTTGTATGAACCCAAATCTAATTGTAAGAATGCTATCTCATTTGGGGCATTGTAATCTGTGATCATTATTTTCAGTTTGGGCTCAGCATCTATCTTGAATTTATTTTTCAATCCTTTCCAAGGAAACCATAATTGAGTGCAATCTATAGAGAACCATCCTCTAAGAATTTTTTTCTATTCTCTACTCAGGAGTAATCTGTATGTCTCTGAGATATCAACCACATGTATGCCAATAATATCCTAGATCCAAGGATCAACTGTTAATTGTATCTACACATCTTTCAATACTCCAATGAATTTTACCTCTATTTTATCCAACTATATTACCACTCAGTTAGAGGGTTGAGGATTAACTCCTAGCCTTTGAGCTATTGATAATGGCATCACATTACATGAAGCTCCTGAATCAATAATAAATTTTTTAAGATTCTTTCCATATATCCTTATGCTTAGCAAAAATGGGGGTACCTCAACTTTTTCCTTGAACGTAGTGGGCATTGCTTCTGCAGCATTTACTTGTTGTGGCACCATCTTGTGAGGGACATTATTCATATTATGGGAAACCTTTGTATTATCCACTATCTTTATGAGTTCTTCTCTTTGTTGTGGAAAATTTGAAACATGTTGAATGTGGACATATTGGCTTTTATTTTCTTCAGATCTTCAACTACATTATACTTTTTAGTAAACCAAGCAAGGTTCTTTAGAATTGTTGGTCTGTTCACTTGATTCTGATACTATTGTCCTCCTTGGGCTAGCCTTATCAATGGTGGATTGTTGTTTTCTCTAGGATTAGGTGGAGTTGGTTGCAAACTAGGAGGAATTCCATCGTTCAAGGGATCCTTTTTATTTATGATATTATATGTATTTTGATTGTCATTTCAAAAGGCAAACATCTCATTGTGTTGAAGATCAGGTTCTTGACTAAAAGGGAATGAGAATTCCTTTCTTATTGTTCCACTTGTACATTTTGTGTAGAATCATAAGATTCTAATAACATTGCATTGAATTGAATAGGAGGAGGATTACCATTCACTTGTGAGTTTTGATTTACCTCCTAATTACCATTATAGTATGCACCAGCATTGCTAGTTATATTTTGGCCATCATACTAATTGATATCAACATATTGAATGTTGTTGTTATCAGCAGAAATGATTCCATTATTTGGTCGAGTATTCCATTGTCAATTTTTTCTTTGGAAGCCATTGATAAGATCAAGAGGATTGAAGTTGTTTCCTCCACCATTGTTTCCTACATTGTTGTTACTATTGTTGTTGAAGTTCTTGTTGTAATTCTAACCAAAATTGTTGTTGTAGGGGCTAGCATTATTTCTTTGCAAGTTGTTATTTTTTCCTTGTGACAATCTAAGACATGTCACCTCATTGTTCATTTGTGACATGGCCTTCTTCATTTGACCTACTTCTAAAAGGAGATTGTTATTTGCTTCCACATGAACCATTTCTTTTTGTTCAAAGAAGGTTGTTTTTGGGGGCTCATACCCTAGATATGTTATCGCTTGAGTTTGTGGAGTGGGTGCCTACTACAATGGGACTAGGTTCATAGGTATGAACTGACTAGGCATGGTGGGTGCTCCCATGGGAACTGTTGGCATTGTAGGGACTTTTTGTGTAGGAAGCATCATTCCTCCCCCATTAGGATTAGCTTGCTTTGTGAATGTGATTACTTATGCAAAGACTTTGTCCAATGTGTCAATATTTGCTACAAGAAGTCTTCCCAAAAAGATTTCCATAAGAGGATCCATAGCATTGAAATAAACTTGGATGATGGCTTCAACTGGTATTGTGTATGGTGTTTCCAACTTGTGATAGGCCATATGAAAGTGATGGTTGAAGCATGAAACTATCTCATCTAGGTCCCTTTTTATTGACATCAATTGTTGATGTATCACTGCTAGATTGATGAATGTTTTGAATTGTTCCAAGAACAATTTTTCAAAAGTGTCCCAATCTCCAATACATCCTAGTGGTAGGTTTACATACCAATTGAAGGAAATTTCCCCCAAAGAGTAGGGAAATAAACAAAGAACCACATATTCATTAGCAATTTTCTTTTAGTTGCAAATTTCCTTAAAAACCTTCATATGATCTTCGGCAATTCTTGTTTCTCTGTAAATGAACCTTGGACAAAATTTCTCAAAATTCTTAGGGAGGTCATGGAGGGAACCTCTCAAGTTAATGGATGAATCAACTGCATTTGCAAAAAAGGCCATTGGAGGATTTTGTGGACCTAAAGGTGGCTGGGATGGTGATGGGAGTGTTGAAATATTTTCAAGTCCACTTGGTGGTTGAATGGGTGGTGGAGTAGAAGAAGATGATGAAATATTGAATGGAAGTAGTTGAATTTAGGGTACTCCTCTGTCACTACATGGCTTACAAAAATGAGTAAGCTCTAGAAATTCTTGGGCACTTGGTGAAGATCTTAATGCTTGTTGGAATGAGGATCTTGGATCAATATCTTCCAGCTTGTATCATTTCTAGAAAAAGCACACCTCTACAAAAATACACTTCCTCACTTCTAAATTTTGTGCACCACAGAGTTCTACAAACTTATGGATCTATAGAGCTACAGAGCTATGGAGCTGTGGATCTGTGGACCTGGGGACCTATGAACCTACGTACCTATAGACCTATGAAGCTATGGACCTGCAGATCTATAGACCTACGGATCTAAATTTTTGAAAATTTTAGAAGTGATTTCTAAACTTTTATGAAGTGCAAATTATTGTAAGGGTGCAAGAATTTTGAAACTTTATCAAATCTTCCTTGTTTCCAATAGTAGGTTCTTTGTTTTCAGGCCCTCCTTCTAGCACCACTTCTATTGGGTGTTCATTTTGCACAAGGTCAATAATAGGAATCAATAGTGTATTTCCTCTCTTGAAAAGAAAATCTTTTTAAGGATCCACTCCAAGGTTTAGTGTTTGTCTTGTGACATACCACAATCCACTTAGTAGAAGATAAATGTGAGTGTTCACAAGGAGGCCTTTGCTAGTTCTAAAACTCTATTATCTTGGAATTGAATTAAAATCTATTTGTTGTCTCAAAATATCACACCCAAAGAACAATATTTTTCTATTTTTCTATTTTCCAATGAATGCAATTCTAACAATGCAGCTACTATGAGTTCCTATTCTAACAAGGGGTTATCAAAGAAAATAACAAAATTGAAAGAAAATAACATGAAATCAAATAAATTGAAATTGAAATTCCTAAACGGACACAAGCTACAGAATAAAACATGCTATGAGTTAAACCTTTAAATAAATTGGTAGGAAACTAATGAAAATAGGAGCAGTGCTTCCTAGAATCCACTGATGGAATTGTCAGTGAGAATCTTTAACAAATCAAATGACGTTTCACTCTTCATCAAATTGCAAGGTCATGAAAAGTGCACTCATGCGAGACAAAAAGCTATGTAGACACAAATCTAATGATCTTTTCTCAAGCTTGTTACATCAACGAAATTCATATATCTATAGCAAACACTTGAACTAAAAGATTGCACAACTAGAAACAATGCAATAAACCTTTGGCTCAATCATAATCTCATGAATAAAATCCACAAAACAATTACAAATTTAGGAAAGAATAACTACACTTTGAATGCTAGCACCAAAAGCATAACTTTATTGCATAATAACGATGGCCCTTGTTACATTTTGCAATGGGGTATTTATAAGAAATCATCTCCTCAATTTGTGTTGAGAGTGAGATATATCTTAATGCAATAAAATTCTTTTAAAATATTTAAACAAACTAAATATATATAAATTGATAATATAATTGGTGTTGAGAGGGACTCCATCCATATTTCATTGATTAAGGGCCCGTTTGGTGAGCGGAATAGGAATACATATTCTGGAATATGTATTCTGGAATAGAATGTATTCATGTTCTCCATTTGGTTCAGCCAATATTTGATGGGAATTCGCAGACCCAAAAATTTATGTTTTCTAAAATAAAAAAAATGGAATAGGAATACGTATTCCAATACCACATATTTTGGTGGAATTTCAAAACCCCATTTTTGGGCCAAAAATGGAATACGTATTCAATTTTTGCTTCGTATTCCAATCCCATTTTGGTGCATCCAAACAAGAAATTTACAATTTTTGGAATACATATTCTAGAATACATATTCCTATTCTGCTCATCAAATGGGGCCTAATTGGATCCATGATCCCTTTACATGTCAAAAAAAATGAAAACATCAAAGAGAAAGTAGAAACAAGCCATCAATTGAAGTAGAAGTGTATGGAGACACCAAAACTAGAAGTTGTCCCTTCACTAGGTGTGTGTCGAAGTTAAACTACCATCAGAATGCATTCCTAATGCATGGAAAGTGTTATTTTTGGAACTGGTAGTCAACTATTGATGCACCTCTAAATTGTGGAGCTGGAGAACTAAGTAGCCATAGACCTGTAGAGCTGCAGACCTCGACTGGGTCAAAAATCTCAAAATTTTACTAAGTGTCAAAATTAAAATTTTGGCATCTAGGTTTGTCTCATCTTTACCCTAAAGATATGTTTGGATGTTTTCCCTTGAATTTCTCTATAATTCAGTAATCTTATTAGCATCCAAAAAATCCAAAGCCTCATACTTGTCTTTGACCTTCTGTCTATAGTTGTCCACCTCAATTCTATTTTTGGCAAAATCTTAGAGTTTGGTCTCCAACTCTAACAATGCTTACTCTATCCTTAAGGCTTCTTTGATGTCTTCATCACTGCATGCTTCCTCCAAAGTCTTTCTAAAATTTTCCACAACTACCTCAATAGGTAAAAGCTTCTCTCATTCTTCATCTTCAAAGCTATCCAAGCATGCATTATTGTACAACTTTTTTGCTTCCAAAATTCGCTCTCGAGCTTGGTCCTTGAGCCTATGTATCTCATCATGCAATGTTTCCTCACTTTATTTCCATCTACAATATTTTCTATCTAATCATCTATTGCGTCTAACTTTTCTCCAGTATATACATCAATCAGAATGCGGTACCTTTTCCCTTTTATGGCCTGTAGAGTTTGTAAATCCTTGCTCCATACTCGTACCTCATCCATAATACTAAAGTCTTGCCTTAAAATTTCCATGATCTTGTCAAAATTCTCTTATGTAGTATGCAATAACTTTAGACTTCTCATGATTATAGTAACACCCTTATCCTCAAGGCTATCTCGCTAATCCTTACAAGTTCTCAAAAATGGACTGAGCCATACACCCTCCTCTTCTCTAATAATGGTATTCAAAGTCTCCTTAGGGAATTTAGAACGAAGAGGACAAATAACTTCAGCTAAATATCTTTTACGATCTCAAATTTCCTTTGAAGTGTTTTGATTTCAATCTCATCTTGTTCCATATGGCTGAGAACCTCCTTGACTCCCATAGTCATCATCTGTCAAGAAGTATCCTATGTAGGCTTTCCTAACATGATATATTTCACTTCATAGTCCTTAAGGCTAACAACTTCTTCATCTATACCTTTCAAAGGGTGAGCCACTTGTGCAAATAAGTTCTAGTTTTGGGTAGTAGTAATGAATGCAAATAACATTGCATCATTTAATGGAGAGTCAAGCTTGTTCAAAATCTCTACAATGTCACAAATATTATCCTTTGAGGAAAGGAATGGATGCTTCACACTCCTCATTATCTCTTTCTGAAACCATCTAGGGATATGTCTTTCTATAACCTTGGCTCTAGATGATGAAGGTATGTGTTCAACTACCTCCTTCCCTCTATCACTCTTGCTTAGAGTCTCCTATTGTGAGGGTTCTTATTTTGTAGTCTCAATTTTTGTAGATCCTATAGTTTTATCCTCAACTTCTTGATAAGGTTGTTGTATGAATTCTACTACTCATGCCTCTTTTGATGGCTCATTAGTAACCCTTGGTTCTAATTCTCCTTGTAATGACAATTCCTTTTGAACATGTTCTTCTGAACTCAGAGGTGGAGGTGTCATTGAAACCTTATCTACCATCATAACCTTAGGTGAAGATGGGATGTGAAATGAGGACCTTGCATCTCAAGTGGCATCTGCATCCAATCTTGTTGTTGAAGTTCACCTATAGAAGTATCTCTAATCTTATCTCCAACAAATTTTGTATCCACTGGCATGAAATCAAATACTGGGATGGAGAGAACATCATCACCTAGCTCCCTTTGCTCATTCATCCATCATTGTACTTCATCTTCCAAAGAAGAGAGTTCTACCATTTCAGATTGGGCGGGTGGTGGGGTATTTGTGACACTCTTCCTTCTTTCCAATTCTGTAGCTTTGGCTAGCCAAGTTCTCCTTTGTAGGGGCAATTTCTCCTCCTCTTCATTTGACTATGTTTCCCCTTCATCTAATTCTTCCTCAGGAATGGTTTTAGGAATAGAGGGATTAGGCACTAATCTTTTACAAACTCTTTGCCTCTTGTTCATTCTAACCTTGATCCTCTTTTACTTCTATGGAACCATAGGAGAAATAGGCTTTTCATGCACCGAATGAATGGATGTCTTTGGAATTTCTCCCTCTTCTTGTTGACTTGGAAAAATAGGAGGTAATTGAAAATCAACCTAGATATGAGAAATTCTAAGGTCTTGGGACTCCTAGGGAGTAGATTCCTATCACTGCGAAGGGGCCTATTCTTCAACATGCTCTACCTAAATCCTCTGAGAAGAGGCTCTCTTCCTCTTTTCCTTCTTCTTCTCTGAAGGATGGTAGTATCCCACTTGATGATCAAGTTGGTAGACTATTTCTAGCCTGATAGGAGACTGGAGCACAAAGATAGGAACTGTGACTTTATTACCCTTTATCCTTTCTGGGAAAGCATTTGAATCGAATATCATTGTATCTAGAATTGGATCAAGTGGAAAGGGTTTCTTGATCCAACTCTTTGTCATTCTGATGACATGTCTCACTCATTGATTAATATCATTTCTTTCCTCTCTATCAATTTTTACATTAAGGATGGGCCTCTCACCAACTTTATCTATATTGAATAAGGGATCCGGTAGCTCATGTGAGTCTTGTAGCCTTATCTCATCCAGGATGCTCAAATGAAGAGCCTTCTCCACTAAATACAAAGTCATTATACAATAATCCCATATACGAACATCATAGTATTTTTGGCATTCAACCAATGATCTTCAATGGCATCCTCATGTTAAAACTCTTTTCCTACTAGGTTTTCTATTTTACCAACATTTTTGAAGAATGGCCCAGGAGAGTTATATTCTTCAAGAGGATAATTCTCCCATTCCCACTTGAAAGTTGAGATATCCTATTTTCTCTTTACCTTGTATGCTCCTATTACAAAAGGCCAATCCCAATAAGGCCTCTATTGTTTTTTGATTCTCTCATAAGCTAACTCAATCTATCAAGAACTTTCCATTAAAACTAACTTGTCACTTGGGTAGCTTGGGAGTTTCTTTGGATTGATGGATGCTCCACCAACCCGAATGTATGTGAATGTCTGAAATTAGATGAAATATGCAACAAGAGTTGTGATCTATGTCTTGGCTTGATTAGATAATATCTTCCCATGATCCCCTTTGATGACTCAAATAATGGAAAAGATGAAGTCATCGTTCACAATTCTGTACTCCTTGCTCTGTGGTGAGAGCTTCTTCTTCACTAGCTGAGGATAGACTATATACGACCATGCATTAGGATCCTACATACTACCCTTCTTGTACAACCTGGGATAGTTGGAGGCCCTTGCTACAAGTAGATAGACCACATAAGAAGTCATATAGAACTTCTTCTTATCCTTTACTATCCAAAACTAGTCACATAGGTTCTCACTAAGTGTCATGGCCCAATCTAGTGGAATCTTTGCATGTCTAATTGTCTCAATGAAATTGAACATGAATGGCACAAGGTGACCTATTGCAGGCAATCCCATAACTCTGCTACAAGAATGATTGAATATCCAATGTCATCCTTCATGTATCCTCGAGTCATATCCACTTCGCTGATTGTCTTCCCCCGAGGTGGTTTCTCAATGAAGTATGAGTAATATATAATGTTGATGGCCTCCTGGTAATGATCCTTATGCCACCTCTCAGCTGCTTCATATGAAAGCTTGATGAACTAATAGGCTCTAGGTAGATGAAAAACCCTCTCAATATTATCAAGTTGTAGACCCAAGACCACTTCTCCAATGATGCTCTTTACCACCCTTGCATCAGGGAAAAAATGCCAAGGTAGGGTCATAATCAATTCAACTAACTGCACTGTCTCGAGATGTGATGCTACATTTACTAATCTAGAATGGATTAGGGTAGATCTCAAAGATGATCTTTTGGTTAGGTTGTTACAAACTCTCAAGAACTCTCCTAAGTCCATGTGTCCAAGTTCTGTGTCTTTGATCTTAGAGTATTCATCGTGCAACAGTGATTTCGGGGTTACACCTTGGAACTTGTACACAATTGGTTTAGCTATTGATCTAGATGTGGATTCCATCTGATTACATTACCTACGCATCATAGAAAGAGAAAAAAACATGATTAGATATCGAAAAAAAACAAAAAACAAAAAGTCACACCTAGCGAACTTATTTATTTATTTATTTTCCAATATATATATATATATATAAAAGGGGCACATCATGGTTGCTATGATGGCACCACGCGCATGTGTGCCCCAAAAGGGGTGCACGCCACAGTGCGTCGCTCGGGTGTAGTGGTCGTAGTGCGCATGTGCCTTATGGGAGCATCACACCATGAGCCCAAAAGGGCATGGTGAGTGGTGCCATAGTGATGTGGCACTCGCACGCAGGGCATGGGGTAGTGCACATGCACCATTGAGGTGTGCAACATGAACAAAAACAAAGGCGGGGGGAGTGCATTCCCTCTCCCTTCTTGCTCTTAAGAAAAAAATGAGCAAGTAAGAAGGGGAGGGAGGGTTATATAACCCACTCTCCCTTTTGCCAAAGTGCGCCATGCCTTGATGTGTGTGCACTATATGGTGATGAAATTTTTTTTTAAATTATTATTATTATTATTATTATTATTTTTGATGCTAAAATTTCTAACTAAAATTTCTTCTCCCGACTCTTGAACTATGAGTCCAAGAGTCAAAAAATAGGAGGGGGTCTCCATTCCTATTTAGGAATGGGGCATGTGTTGTGGACACCACAATAGTAAGATCAAATGGAGTGTACCACTGTGTTTTCCTTTAAAAATACTATAAGTGTGTCAGTTTGCAAGTCATGAGGAATCTGTTTGCATACTTTTCCAGGTCAATTCCATTTGCAAAAACCACTTTTCTGACATTGTTTCCAACCTGCAAATTTAAGTAGCCCACTTTGACCATTTGTCATCCACGTCCTATTATTCGTCATGAGCCCAAAGCATAGATCCATAATCTCCTCTTGACAAAGAACCAACACCCTAGTTTTTGTTTCCCTAAGTGTCCATTTACCAAGTTTTTAAGGCCAAATTTGAACCCAATTTGTTGTTTTCTAACATGTTTCCTGGCAGGTAGTTCTAAGAGGTCAACTTTGATAGTCAATATATTTTGACTGAGATTTCATCATGAGACAAGATTTGACAAGGCACAAGTATGCAGAACAAAGAATCAATGTTCTAACTTTTAGAGCTTGATCAGGTGTTTAGATCAATTTTTAAGGCTAGTCAAATGACCTCCTGGCACAAAGTTGACAAGCTACAAGAGAATGATAAAATGAGCTTTTAAAGATAGTGCATTGATTGAATTCAAATATAGTCAATGTTGAATGTTTAGTAGTTTAGTCTGAGATGTTCAATTGTCCAAAAATGAAATTTTTTTAGTCAAACCCACTTCAAGGCCCAATTAATTTTACTAGATTAGTGGAACAATGGAGATTGAAGGTGTTTTTAATATAGATTATTATTATTATTTTTAGATAGTTATAACATGCTTATATGGATATCTCATTATTGCAAGTAAAATGAGCGTGAAGAAGTGAACACATTGAAATAAAAAAGAAGGATAAAATTAAAATTTATTAGTCAAATGCACAATCAAAAGTCTCTTAAGGGAATTGCGATGAGGAAGAGAAAGGCAATTTATTTTAGAAATGACAATTATGCAACTCCTTGCCAAATTAATGGGAAAGAAATTATAGGTGGTTAAACAATAGATGTGGATTGCTCACAATACACAATTGGAGATTCTATTTACTATATAGTTAAAATAGATCACAACACTACTGGGAAAATGATGGAGATAGATTCCTTTGGTTTGCCTTTGAATAAATGTTCAAGAAAGTGCAGGGCAAAATGTAAATGATCAAATTGTTTTAGTTTTGAGCCTGCAAGGTCAATAAAGAATCTATCTTGCTACTGTGGTTCCATAATCTATTATTTTAATAAACTAGAACATATCCTGATGTTCCAAATTGAATAGAAGGATTCAAAGTATGGTCACCATATCTAATTATTAGGAAGGATCAAATAACATATATATTTGCATTGAGCTTTCTCTATATATATTTTGAGAATGGGACCATTATGAATCGTAGGAGTTGGCATGACTACTGAGACATTTGAAGTTAGAGGGGCACAGAGCACTTATCTTTACACAAATGAAAAAAATGCTTGATGTTTTAGAAGCCTTTATCAACTCTTATGGTTGTACATATGTTTGTTTAGATGGCTCTACGCAACCAAATTATAGGAAAATATTGATGCAACAGGCCATACAAGCTCATCAGTTGAAGATCATCTCCTTCCAGTGGAGAAACATGCTATGAAATTCTTAGATCTATTGGGGTCCAATTATAGACAAGGTTCAAATCTCAGGTTAGATTCAATGGAGCTACTTTGAAAGGAAACACCTTGCAAACAAGAAAATTCTCAGCAAACAAAAGGGGAAGGAGGTTGTTTCAAAGGGGATCTTTGTGAAAGGAGAAAGCTACGGTAGAATAGGAAGCCACCAGTCATGAAAAGAAAAGAGAGTCCACATAGTTTGAAAGAAGCCACATGCTTGGAGGCAACCCATGTTTCTCTACTGCCCACTCAAGAATCAAAAGGAGACCCTATGCAAAGAAGAAGACAATCAGTCAAAGAGAGAAATGAGTCATGCAGAGTGCATTTTAGAAGATACAACTATAGTTCATCACACAAGGAGAAGGTGTAGTCAGTATTAGAAGAAGAAAGCAAAAAAGGGGGACTATGACATTAGAAGGGAATTGCCATGTTTTAATAAGAAGCAAAGTCAATGCTAGTAGTAGGTGTTGAAAGGAGCACTCACACCATACTAAAAGGAAACCGTAGCCAATTAAGGCAGAATACCAAGCTGTAGGGGAGGTGGCTCCAAGCTTGTAAAAATGCCTATATTTTGAAGGATCCTACAACCAGCAACATTCAAAGGCCAAAGCTATGTGTTGAAGAAGCTAGCAATTAAAAAGATCACCATTCATGTGAATAAAGACTAGGTAAATCAAAGCTAGTAGGTCCACATGAAACATAAACAAGGTAGCAAGGGGCTTTAAATGAATACAACATAAGCAACAAAGACATTAGAATGTAGAGAAAACCCATAGAGAAAGGTAGCCGATCAGATAGTAAGTAGCCTTTATCCCACATTGACCAGAGGGAAGGCTTTTTTTATGTATAAATAATATCCCATTCTATAGAAATATTGTCTCAAAGACATGGCTTTGGAAGCTATAGGCTCACATGGCAGGGCTAGCTAATGCACACGATCAACATGTTTTGAATCGCCTAGGCTCAAAGCATGCATATGAGTAGAAGCAATTTCCAAGGGCCCTCTGATGTTACGCTCACCCCATGTAGTCATAAACAAATTTTCAAAGGCCTCCAATGTTATGTAGAACAAGTAGAAGTGTAAAGGGATCTTGCTCGCATAAGAGTGTAAACAAAAATTTCAAAGGTTCTGATGGTACAAATGGCTCATATGAGTGTAAGGCATAAAATAAAGGCTTATGTACTTATGTTCACCATGAGGGCATAAAGGCACATGGGTGTATGGTCATAAACATAAATTAGAGGGGTTCTCGACCTTATAAGAGGTTTAAAATATCAATTTAAAACATTAATGTGTTGTTTCTTGTAAGAGCATAAAACATGAATGGAATTGTATCAATGTAAAGGAAGTTGAAATACTCCCCAGTGTTATGAGAAATTGGATGATGGAATTCAAGATGGAGAAATTAATTGATATTAATTAATTAATTGAAATATTTCCAATAGATGGCAGCCAATCAAATTTTGACAAGTGGCAAAGGACAAAAGTAAAAATGAATTTAAAATGAAACTTCAGAGAAGATCAATGCACAAAATAAAAGATTTGCATAAATTTAAAAAGTTTATATAGTTCAACTATATAAATTTTTAAATTTTTGAATTTTAATGCCTATTCATAGTCCAGGAGCCTAATTTTCAAATGGCCATAACAGGGGTGGTTTTTGTCAAAAATGTGCAATGTAGCATACCGCTAGAACTAGGAGAAGCTGAATTTTCTGAATTTAGGGTTAGATTATGCATAGGTCTTCATTGGTTCACTTTATAATCAGTTTTGTGTTTACTGAGGCATTCTTAGTGAAAGAGGCAAAATTCATCATTGGAGCATTAGAATCAGTTTGGGAACATGTATTGGGGTCTTTTGATGCCAAAACAAATTCTAGAAAAGTTTTCATCCCTCTCAAGTTCAATTTTAACTGATTTTATGCTATTGTTATGAGTTCAAATCAGGAATCAAATTAGTTATTCTTTTCAATTAGATATTTGAGATATTTTGTGCTTGTAGAGGCCTAATGATGAAGATTTGATTCACCAGTTGAGGGGAGAGATTAGAGAATTATTTTTCCCTATTGTGGAGGTTTTTCAAGTGGACACTTGTTAGTTACAAATCAAATCCAAGAATTAACTCTTCTCCTATATCTTCTTTTCTTTTCCTCATTGCAAGGTTGGTTCCTATTTCTAGGAAGAAAAAGTTCATTGCTGTGATGCCATTAAGGGTTCTAGTTTTTCACTATGAGACCATTGGTTTTAGTTTTTGACATGTTTCCTTGACTATGACACAATTCTCTTAACATAATTCTTCTTTTATGAATAGTAGTAGGATGATAAATATAGATAGTTTAGATCTATTAGGTTCTTTATGCATCAATTTCATGCATTTGGTTGTATTGTTTCAAGGAAATGAATACAAATGAGCAAGAAATTCATTGAGTTTCATCTTGAATCTTTTCTCTTATCTCAGTGAGCTTCAATGTTTTATGATCTTTGAACAAAGAACCTAGATTGTAGTTGCAGTCCCTTAAGGCTCTATGTTGTCTTATTATTGCTTGTAACTCAAGGGGTTATGTAAATACTTTAGTGAATCAATAGGGTTGTAGGTTTATTAAGAAGGATATCATGTAAGAATGAGATTTTGGATTGAGCACAGATGTTTATTTACAAGGTAAATAGATAGATCGTATATCTAAATATATACATAAGTATCAAATATCCATATGTATGCATTTGATTCATGGATTTTCCCAATGGATTAGGCACTAGTTAGCTATAGGCTCATTAAAGTCTTACTCTTACATATCTGAGGGTTTGTTGAATTCAACATTATTAATCAAACATTATTTCTCTTTTATGTTGAAGAACTAAAATGTGATGCCCTCACTCAGCTTGTGCATTCCATAGAGTTGTAATTAGCTATTGCACTTCTTTGTTACTACATAAGTCATTAGGAGATTTAGGGGTTTCCATTTTCTGCATAGATTTAGGGATATGTTTTTGTAGTGGTATAATATCAATTGAATTTGAGGTCTACTCACCTAGGTTTGGCAAAGCCTAAAGTGAAGAAGGAGTTATGCCTTAAAGTTGGCCCAAGACTACAGTCAAGTGTATCTATCATAGGAATTTGCTAGCCTTAGATGCATCTGTCTAGTTTCTTGGTTATTTTTAAAACTGTTAAATCAAGAGCCAAAAAAATGGCAACTCTACTAGGAAGTCTATGAAAGAATTCATTGATAAGGAGCTAGAAATCTTTGATACATTGTACATATTCAAGTTTTGTATGCAAGGTTCCATGTTCCCCAGTTAAGTTTTGTCCATTTGCAGCAGTAACTTTGAGGTTGAATGTAAATTATATTGCTAAAAGGTGTTAATCTTCAATTAATTTAGTCAGGCATTATTTCAAAAGTACTATTGTAATTTCAGAGTTAGAATTGTTTAACAATGGTTTCTCTCTTCTAAGTTTTTGACGGTTTGCAAAGTTCTACAAAGTAAAAATCTAGTTCAGATTTGTCATGTTATGAATCATGTTTTAAAATCATTCTCACATTATGAGTGGAAACTCTCTAAAAGATCTTTGTGCAAGTGCAAATTGGTTATATATAAATGATTTCAAAGAGTTTTCAGCTTGGCAATGACAATTTGAAAGTTAAGTTTTAGACAAGAAGAGAGATACATAAATTTCTGACCAATGAGTTTAGAAGTGTTGTTTGATCTATTGTCATAAGTTTTGAAATGGTAAAAAATGAACCATAGTTGTGATTTCATCTAGTTCTCCTAAAGGAGATGGTGACTTTACAAAGGATATGATCAGTGGTATGAGGAATTAACATCAACACTAGGCCAATCAACAGATCAATTGTTTAATGTAGCAACACTTGAGGTATTTCATTTTCATGATTTTTTTCTTGTCATGAAAGAAAGTAAGTTTTACATATGTGTTCTCCATCAAGTGAAGTTTCAACACTAAGAAGAGAAGAATAGTTTTAATGTTTTATACACTTCATTAGATCAAGTTTCAATCAGTTGTATTTAAGTTTGTGAAGTGTGTTTGAAGTTGAGATTGGTAGAAGGGTATAGATCTGCTACAATTAATGAATACTAAAAGTAATCTTGGTAATTGACTTTTATGTTTAAAGGATGTCAAGATTCATTTCACCTAAGATGCAGCCAGTTAGTGAAGTCCCTAGATCCATTTCTACCAAGTAGTATATGCCATTATATTTTGATGTCATTCATGGTTTCCCGAATGTCATTCCTAATGATGTTAGAAAATTTTTGCCTAAGTTTAATGGGGACCATATTGTTTTAGCTAGTCATCATGTTGAATTGTTCACTAATTTGATGGGTGACTATGAGATTGCTCATGAGGACATTCGCATGAAGTTATTTGTTCAAACTTTGGAAGGTGATGCTAGAGACTAGTTTTCTTTTCTACTAGCATGTTATATTTTATCTTGGAGTTAGTTTCATTCTACCTTCATGGAGAAATTTGGAGAATGCGTAAGCATATCTGATTCTTATGACAAGTTGTTGAAGATTCATATTCAGAGTAATGAACTTGTCCCTCAATTTAACATCAAATTTATAAGAAATCTGAATGAAATCCTTGAGAGTTATAGACCTAATGATCAAATGTGTTTAGCAGTGTATTTTGATGCATTTGACAAGAAAATGAATTATCTACTAAGGGATAAGGAACCATAGACATTATATCATGCTTTTATGACCACTAGGGATATTGAAAATAATATGAAGTATGGATTGATTAGAGGTCATTTTGCTACGAATGATTGCCGTAATAATGGTCATGAAATAAAATTTAAACATGGTGTTGATTCTTCAGTTTTGGATAAGCTTATCAATACCCCTTCTATAATGAACAATCAGATTGAAATTTCAAATCAGAATGTGTGTGTAGAGAAGAATGAGTTTATTGCAAATAAAGAAACATGTGTTCATGATGTTACAATAGTAAGAAAACTTTTAGACTTTGATAGGGGTCAGCACCATGTTGATTTTACGAATCAAGTTTTAGTTACAATAGTAAGTTCTTGTCAAGATGATTATGTGTATGATGATGTAACTAACACTACAAAGTTTGAGGTTGCTGCACCTATATCTTAGTTTTGTGCAAGTGAGGAGGCTGAGAGTTATCTCTATGATCATGATTTTAATGTTGCTGATCTGACATGTCATGGAGGGATAACACAAGATGAAGAATGTCAGTCACATTTATCTCAATCACAATTAGAGGAATAGAGTACATATGTTTGTAATGTTTCAGCAGTGGATGATCAGATAGATTCACTTGATCAGTCAAATACATAAGAAATGAATTATCTTCTTGAGAGATTGCATTAATTCAAGAATTTTATAAAGGTTGAAGTTGAAAGATATGCATCTCAATATGAGTATGAAGATGCTGAAAGTCATCTTTCAAGTGATGATAATGAAGTTGTTGATCCAATATATTGTGAAGAAGTTTCATGTGAAGACAATGGTGAGACTTTTTACTCAAGTCAAGAAGAGGATCATGCTAGTACCTATTTGTCTTGATGTAAATTAGATGCAAATTGGGAAGAAGAAAGCAATGACGAAAGTGATTTCTCTTATGCAAGTAAAGGTATGAGTTCTATTTGTAAATCTAAAAGTGAAGTTTCATTTCAGAATTAATCAAGTCAGCTAGATGTTGAAAGTTGTGAAGAGTTGTTTACACAATATGAGGATAAAGAAATTGATTTTATGGACAGATTACCTAATTGTGTAGATGAATGACTTGAGAGTGAGTGTAGTGATGATTAGTATATGAGTGATCCTAAGATTGATGCATCAAAACCTATTGGTAAGATAAATAATGATAGGTTTGCAAGACATTTGAATCACCTACATGAAGACAATGAAAGTAACTTTGATTTATATTCTACATGCTTCGTTGATGGAGCAAAAAGTGAGTCCACATGTATATCTGATTTTTCTTCACATGCTCAAAGTCTCCATGAAGGCAAGATGGATAGTGGTTTTAAAGTATATACTAATGCTCTATATGATGAAAATCCTAAGGATGATCAGCCCATTTTTTGTCATAATGTTCAAAAAGGATCACTACATGGAGTTATCAATCTATTGTTTGAAGAAGACATGGAAGTTTCAGATTTAATGGAGAATGAGTTTAATGATGATACTTTATCATACTACTTTAATATATCAAATTATTCTTTTTCTAGGTATGATAGTGAAAATAAATATGTTGCACCTAATGAGATGGATGACAAGGTGTTTGATAAAGTAATTATTGAAAATCAGCATGCACCTTGTAAATATTTTTATGATGAACCTTTTAATGTGAAGACTAATATGTTTGTTGACTATGAAGAAACATTTGATGATTACGGATTAGTTTTAGATTCTAATATGGATGACATGTGTGAATATGAACCTAATTACTCATTTCAAATTCAGTCAGCAATACTTCAAGAGATGCAAAGTAAAGGTGAGTTGAAAAATCTTGATATATATAACTCTTTCCATGAATTTGAATATGAACACTTTTTGTTTCTAGTAGAAAAAATGCATGAATAAGTTAGTAAAGATCTATTTCAGTTTGATGTTGACATTCATGAGCATGCTAATGTTCTTTTTCATAGTGAGCAAGACATTAAATTTATGCTAAGTTTTTACATTCATTATGAAAGTGAAGGTGTTGATTTAATTTTGCCAAGTGATTTTTTATATGATGATAATATAATTGGTGAAAATAATAGGAGAAGTAACTTTACTTTACCTTATGAGGAAATGAATAAAACTCAAGTATATGATAGAGGTAAACAAGTTTGATGAAGTTCGGTGGCCCGAGGTCATCATATGTACATAATAGTTGTAGTTGTATCATGTTTTCAATAAAGTTGTTTTAGGAGTTTTTACAGTTAGGTATTTGGTTTGCTTCTTCTAGAGATCTAAAATCTTGCCATTCCTGTAAGGGACATGCATCCCTAGACAAAGCCACTGTTGGGATTGTTGGTGTTTTTCTAAAGACTAAAACTACTAAGCAACAAAATGCTAAATACCAAGATGATAATACTCATACAATCTAAAGGGCAGCCAATTCTTGTTAACAATTTCATGTGTAAAGCATTTGGACCCAACTTCGACAAAACCAAAGGTGGCTTTCTACTATTTTAGCTCTGCATAACCAAGGTGGGCATACCCAGGGATTATTCAAGACTAGAAAAATTGTATGAGGATTATTTTTAGTTTCATTCTGATTCTCATTTCAAAATCCTCATACACATACGTAATTCTTAATAACTTGATAAACACATCCCATATAACACATATGGAAAAAATTTCTTTTATAGATCTGTAGATGTTATTAACAATAGTGGATAATTGAAGCTAAAACATTCCATGCAGACAAGTGCTGGCTAGCTTTGAAGATCAACAGGAAAATAAAGTAAAAGTCATTTAATTTTTCTTTTTTGACAACCATTTGTGACATACTTCTCCTTCAGCTGAATCAATTTGATCAATACCTAATCCATTAGGGTTTAGAGTCTGTAGCAAATTCTTAGATCTAACTTGTTGCCTTACAACAAATTCTATCAACAATTCTTATCAAAATTTATCATTCAAAACCCTTTCCATTACTAAAGAAACCTTATCACATCCATCAAAGCTTTTATTTAATTGATTGATAAACAGATATACAACCTAAATAGATTGTATTCAATTGCACAAGCCTTTACTTATACAATATCAAGACAACCAAGTAATTGGAAGGAGACAAGATTCAGAAAGAACTGATATGGGGACAGTTCACAATTTGTATTTATTTTCTTTGAAACTAATATATCATTTACAATAGACTCAGAATGACCTTCCGAAAGAAACACAGCTCATTCTATATTCATGTATTCTCAGAGAATTGATAGAGAAAATACATCATAAACTTGCTTTCAAAAATTTGGACCAAAGACAAACTAAGCATATCACTTAGAAAATTAGAATTTGGACCCCTTCTCTAGCCCTAGAATCTAACTTATATAGTGTGAGATGTAACAAGCTTCAAGCTAAGAGAAACTGATGGGTGTCTTTTAAAAGATACTTACATACACTTGTCACAAGATGACAAAAATGTGAATAACAACAAAAAGTTTTAGATCAGGCATTCCTTTTGTGGGCCCTTTTGTCACATGTTCTTGTGTTGTAGAGTTGGTTGCTATTCTAATCCTCCCTTGTATACAAAAGCCAAATTAACCAACGATGAAGTTTGTTCTGATGATGGTACATCAACCTCCACCTGTGGGCTTTCACCATCTTTATGCTATATCATGGGAGTAACTTCTACCTTTTCCTTTTCTTTAGTTGTATCGGTATCTTGTGGTCCCTGGTCTGCAACTAGAGGTAATAGATTATCCTTGTCTTCTTCTTTTTGTTGGGTTTGAGTAGTGATAGGGTCAATGATTTGAATCTCCTCATCTTGCATTTAATCACTATCATTTTCATCTTCATCAAATTGTTCACCAAGAGCCATATCTGCCATCCACTTGTCAAATAATGTGTTATCTGGCCAATTGAGGTGCAAAATATCCCTCTATCTTTTTAGCACATATTTAGCATCCTTATTAATGGTAACGAATTCTTGTTTTAAAGAATCAAAGAATATTTGGGCCTTCACCATTTCTTCTGTTGTGGCGGCCCACCATGCATGCCCTGATTCATTAATGACTTGATTCCTTCTTAAAAAGAATAAATCATCAAGTTCCTTTGCTCATTCATCTTTTCTTTTCAAATTATTCTTTTTATCTAGGGCATGAGGAAACAAATTGAATTTTTGGCTCTTGTACTTTTTAAAGTAGCCTACTACTACTTTTTGTAAATGAATCCTTTTATTATTAAAGTCAGCAAGGTCAGAAACAATATCAAATGTTTTTTTCAATTTGATCAAAAGAATTATCTATAACAGAGAAATACAAAAATGTTATTTCTTTGTCCCTTCTTACCCATTTATTCACAATAGGCATTAGAGCCTCATCATTAGCTTTCAAATCCTCCCCAATACTAATCACCCTGGCCAACTGATCATAAATTAGTGGCCATTCAACTTTGTCTCCCAAATATCTGAGAGCTTTTCTTAATTTATCTTCATATTTGAATTCCAATTCTACATGTAAGGCCCACGGTTTGCCTTCTTCTTCTTCAAAATCCTTATTAGTGTAGTATTGTGGCTTTTGGGGTGTATCTAATATTTCTATGAGGGGGGTGGATTTAAAAGGTTCAACTGGGGGATGAGGGTATGTTATTCTTGGCCTAGTGGTCCTTCCCAATAGCTTGTTCTCAAGCTCAATTCTCTTTTTTAGTTCTTTATTGTAGGCATCCACCACTATTTTATACTTGCTCTGTAGCTCAATTATTCCCTTTTCTTCCTTTTTTGTAGTGGCCAAGGCAAATTGAGAATAATCCACATTCATGTGGGCTACCTGTACATGTGAAGTATCAGAAACTCACCTCACAATGATACTCCTTGTTAGTCCTGAATCATCATGTTGTGATGGAGTAGTCCTGGATCCTCTTCTTAATGACCACATAACAAGAGCAGCTTGGTCATTACTGAATATTGTTCCCAAGAATTCCTTTTTATCTGGATCGTGTAATCCCAAATTATTTGATACAAAATTTAAAATTAAGGCATCAACAATGTCCCAATTGGGCAATAATAAAATATTTGCATATTTTACCATCTGTCTCCCCTCTTCAATTGTTATATTTTGGAACTCTTGTATCATTTTTTGCTTTATTTGATTCTGAATAGAGGCTTCATCCATTTCTAGATTCTTTGCTTTCATATTCCTACATCTTTTCTCAAAAATGTGCATGTTTTCCCTCCACACAAACTATTGGAAAGTCCTAGATTTTACAAAACTGCTATTAGAGAAAAATTGCTGACTGGCTTGTTCCAAAATAGGGTCTAATTCCCTTCCCCTGAAATCTACTATAGTTAGTTCAAAATTTGACACAGGAGACTCCTGGAGGTTCTCTTCATCAATTTCTGCCTGGGTAACAAAAACTCCTCCTTGTGATCCCATTTGTTCAATTTGCTAATTGGTGAGTTGCTCCTCCTCAATTCACATAGGAGTTTGGGAAGGTGAATAACCATCATCATGTGATTCCTCTTCCCTTATTATTGTTCTTCTCTTGGGAGAGGGTTCAGGGGGCCTTTCTTCAAAAGCAACACTAGTAGATTCAGTTATCTACTTTTCTTTATTTAAAGTGGGCCTCTAATCCTAAATAACAGTATATCATGTCCTCTTTCACACAACTAGTGGGCCTGCCCCTATGCTGGGGGTGAAACCCAATTTCCTCATTACTTCCCTAGATTTATCTAGAGAAGAATCAATAAAATGTTGCTTCTTCTCATTCATTACCTCCATTATTTTGGGGAATGTACTCATAAGCTTATTTATTCTATCTGCATTAGTTACAACATTACTAAGAGGACTATAATCCTTGTCAAAACAATTAATAAACTCCAAAACTTTTGAATAGATTCTCCATTTTTCCTTTTTTGTTTCTTGCTCCTGCAGAGAGTACTCATTCCTTATTACATCTTCAAGGAAATAAAATTCATGCTGAATTGGATGAAGCTTGATTCTATGCCTAAGAGTAGAATTAAAGATATCTTTTGCATCCCAAAAACAAGAGTGAGATACTACCATTTTATACTGATCCAAAAATTTGTAGAGAAAGACCCACCCTTCATTAGTTATTACAAACTGGTGAGCTATAGTGCAAGTAGGAAAAAGTGATCCTATTCCCCTTTTGTGCAAAAATTTCTCCTCCACTCCTCCCAACTACCATAAAAAATTCAGCTACTCCTACCTTTAAAGGCACCTAATAAGGTAGTACATGGGGTGTCCCTTTGAATCCATAAACTCTAATGATAGTTGAGACTGGATATGGAACGATATCTCCCCAATTATGTGGATCTTTAAGAATATGGGGTTTGTCCATAGGCCAAACGAAGTGCATTAGTGCCTTAGGAATTCTAGGATTGTCACTCAATATGAGGCACCTTAGTTTGGAAGCAAAGTGCCTATCAAATCTAACAAAACTAGCATTTTCTACTTCCCTAGTCATGTCTACACTCCATAATTGAATTGGTAGTGCTTCCCCCTCTCGTTCCTTGTTCAAACCATTTCTTTACCAAAGTATGTAACCCCTTTAAATAGAAACATATGCATTAATAGGGAGTACTGATCCCAAACCTTCTCCACCTTGCCCTTTACAATCCCCACCAATCCACTGTGAATCTCATTAGCTAGGTAAGAGGTAAAATCAAAAATTATTTCTACACTAAAAGAGGAGATTTGAGTGATCATATACATGAAACTCATAGGAATAAAATCTTCTTCAACCTCTCCAAAGACTCTGCACAGGGTCCTTTATATCTCTACTGCCCTGGCATTGATGCATGATTTCTTGAAAGATTCTTTAGAAGATGATGTTATTGCTGGTAGGTTTCCAATTTTTCCTATGTGGGACTTTAGTGCACCTTGTCTAACTACATTATTTTTTGACATATATTCTTTTTCTAATTCTGTCAAATCAATGGGCACATGATACCTAGTGAGAGGTCCCAAACTGAAAACTTCCCTAATCTCTTCTGGACTGATGGTGATTAAAACCTCACCATATACTCTTCTCACTACCATAGTGGCTTGATCATAACTCTTTTCCATGGCCTCAAGAAGGTCATAATCCACAAACACACTAGGAACAACTAGCTTTCCCAAATCAAAATTCCATTTATTGGCATGTGGGGCATACAATTTCCTTTCTGCAAACCATTTCTTGAACAAATTCAAACTAGTTTGTGAAGTTTGAGCATCTTGGACCCAATTACCCTTATCATACAATCCATCAGCTATCCTTAGCCTAGGGTTTAATGAGGTTAACCTTTTAACTTGCACTGTCTCTATAGTAGACTCTGGCAGCAACTCAAGCAAGTCATCATGCACATTTCTATGCAAATAGTTTATTTGACCTGAAAATCCCTTCTACAGAGGCATCTTGGATTATATTTTACAGAACTAAAAAACCTACAGAGATTATGGTAGTAGTACTTACTTGAATTCTTTCTTTGTTTTCCTCTCTATTTTTGCAAACTTTCTATGAACAGACTATTTAACAAATTCTATCAAACTTCAGCACGATTTCCTTCAGTAATTGCTTCTACTTAGGAATAGCTCAAAATCTTTGCTCGTGTGAGGTGAAACTGATGAAATCTTCTATGTTATACTCTATTTTTCTCATGTGCAATGCTTTCATGTCTAATTAATACATAGAGTGGCACCATATTCTGCATTTAAATCTATGCCATCGATCTTCAAAATTCCTACAATCATGGGATACAGAGAAAAACAACTAGGCATTGCACTTGACAAGTTGGTCAATTGATCCAATGAAAATTTACCAAGTGCACAACTCTTTCCTTGATGGCGCTTTTGTCTGGACCCACTGACAACTGAAGACACATGTCAGTAGGTCACTACTTTTCTATGCATAAAGAATGAGCACCTTGCCATAGCTAAGTACTAGTAGCCATCGATCGGATATTAATCTAGCAAATGATATGTTACTATACTTTCTTAGAAAGATGGTGGTGGGCCCTTATTCGCTATGTTGCTATACATATCTCCCTAGCAACTCTTCATAGCGAGAAGGTGACGGTCATTGATCTGAGATGAGATCAAAGGTCGGGAAGTTGCACAAAGTTTTCTAAAAAGTGGTGGGCCCCATACTTGCTACATTGCATAGCTTAAACAACATGGAACTTTCCAACAGGAGATAGCAAGGACTGTTGATTCCATTTTAATTTGATGCTCAAGATCTCTTGCACATTTGATCAATGGGGAATGGGTCTAGAGCATTGATGAAGTATGAAATTCTGCACAATTGGCACCCCATAAGACTTTACTTTAGTCCTAGTCATCATCCCATGTTACTAGAGGTCTCACCAACTATTGATTTTAGGTTTCCTCGCTACTTCACTAACGACGAGATGCTATAATTTACTGATAGCAAGGTAGTGAGCTCTGGGAACTTTAATAAATCTTTGCACCGTAAACTACAAGGATCCATTAGATCACTATTGCTGCTATCAACTACTTCTAACAATGAAAGTTATTACCAATCATGCCACCTAGACTAATCATGGTATTGATAAATTTTAAGGTCACCTACTCTTCAATTTTATGGTGTCTCGCTACTTCACTAACGACGAGATGCTCAAGATTTTCAATAGTGAGTTAGTGAAGGGTCGAAAAGATACTCATTTCAATGCTGACCTCTGAATTTTTCTAATTAGGTCCTTCCTCCGGCTCTAACAACATTGGCTAGGTGTCTGTGACTGAATGATCAATTAAAAAAAATTTGACCGCAAAAAGAACACACGGTAATCAAATTTTTCTCAACATGAAGTAGCACTAGATACAAAGGCAATGACAGTAGCACCTACTAGGTAGCATCTAAAAGCTTTTACAGCCTTTACTAAAGCATATGCCTACTTTTCATTTATCTCATATTTTAATTCAGTAAGCTGCAGTGACTTACTGAAAAAGGCAATGGGCTGCTCATATCCTGCTTGATTTTTCTACAATAAAATTGCAGCTACAGTGTGAAAAGATGCAAAAGAAAAGATATGCATAGGCTTTGTGTAATCTGGAGTTCTCAGTACTAGAGCATTTTTTATTATAGTTTTAATATCTTGGAATGCTTGTGAAGGTTCACCATTCCAATCTATAGTGGCTCCCTTCTTAAGCATCTTTGAGATAGGTCTGTTGATCTCAGCAAAATTAGTAACAAATCTCTTAAGGAAATTGGCTTGACCAAAGAAGGATTGAATTCCTTTTATATTTTTTGGCTTGGGGACTTTATCAATAGCTGCTACTCTTTCAGGGTCTATTTTCACCCCATCCTTAGACACTATATGTCCTAGTAATTTTCCTTCTATCACCCCAAATGTCCATTTGTTTGGATTCAAGGATGCTCCATATTCTAGAGCTTTGACAAAGATTTTCTCCAAGTATTTGCAGTTCTCCTTAGCCTTCTTAGAATATGCTGTAAGATCATCCTACTATACAACCATAAATTTGTCAATATAATCATGAAATGCCACATCCATGGCTTTTTGGAAAGTAGCTCCTACATTATTCAGGCCAAATGGCATCCTTACATATACATATGTTCTCCATGGGGTTGTGAAGGCCATCTTGAATTTTTCACTTTCCTTTACTAGAACTTGATTATATCTTGAGAAACCATCCATCATTAACATTAACTCAAAACCAGTCACTTGCTGCAACATGGCTTCCCTATTAGGCAATCCATAATTATCTTTTAAAGATGCAATGTTTAAGTTCCTAAAATCAACACGCAATCTTATATCTCCATTCTTCTTTCTAAAAGGTACCAAATTTGAAACCCAGGTGGAATGCCTAAATGGTTTAATTATTCTCTCATCCCTTAGTTTTATCAACTCTTCTTGCATTTTGGGAGCTAGGGTAGGGTTTACTAGTCTCTATTTCTGTCTGAAAGGTTTTACATTATCTTTTAAGGGTATGACATGTTGGAACAGATCTTCCCTATAAGCCTTAAGGTCATCATATGACCATGCAAAAACATGTCTATACTTTATAAGTAGGTCAATCAATATTTTTCTAATTTTAACAGGTAGATTTTGGCCAATATAAACCTTTTTGGGGGCTTCATCAGTGCCTAAGTTTATCTCTTCTAACTCCTAAGGTTTAAGATCCTTAACTCCAGGTTTTGGTCTGTCCTGGTTATCAAAAATGTTTTCCAAGACCACTAGCCCCTTAGGGACTTTATTGGTTTTCAATTGTATAATCTCTTGGCCAAAAATGGCTTCCTTACGATCTATGGTTTCAACCAGTTCACTGCAATCCATTTCCTAACCATGGTACTTATCTTCATTTAACAAAAAATTTGTAATGTCTTTGTCATCTTCAAAGACTTGCCAGTTTTCAATGTTATCAAGTATAGAAGGAATATTTTGTACCTCAATCTGAGATATTCCTGCAAATGATATTTCCTTAGGCTTGATTGCTACATTCACTAACAAATCAGCCATCTTATTTTGAGTCCTATCTCTCCAAGAGATACCAAATGCATCAAAAGATTCTATCTGATCGCAAACTGCATTTCTATAATGCTTTAGTATCCTATTCTTGGATGTATAAGTTTCCTTTATTTGGGAGATGACTAACTCAGAATCCCCTATAACATGTAACTTATTAATCCCATGATGTGTGTCAACTTTCAATCCTAGCAACAATGCCTCATATTCTACAATATTATTTGTGCGGGAAAACTTTAGTGTGAATGAATATCTAAAGGTATTATTCTCAAGGGAGAAAAAAACTACACCTACCCCTACACCCTCTTTAGAACTAGCCCCATCAAAGAACATTGTCCATAATTTTGGTGAGTTTGTACAAAATTCAACTTCATGTTCAATTATAGCAGGTAAATTCTCAACTTCTTGAATAATCAATTTGGCTCTGAAAGCATTGACCCTAGTATCTAAGAAACAAGTGGCATCTTTTTCAATTTCTTCTTGTAAAATGTGATTAACCCTTGGTTTTCTATTTACCTTGATAGCTTTATCCCCAATGTGGAAAGTAGCATAGGTTAAGTCACACTGCAGGCTTCCCCCCATGGAAGCACTCCATTTTCTAGATAGTAACATTCCATAGTGTGGAGGTATATCCACCACCAAGACAGACATGGTTAACTCTATGTCAGGATGTGTAGCTAGTTTGAATGGTAAAGCATTTATGGTACCTATGACTAGTACTTCCCTAGCATCCATTCCTCTACATTTTCCCTGCTTGGTATCCACTTTCAATCCTAAGGCTTCCATTACTTTGAAAGGCATTATGGTGTTGGAAGCTCCTGAGTCTATCATACAATTTTTTAGGGTCTTCCCTTTTATGATTAGAATGAGGAAAGAAGGATCAATATCTTCTATGAATGCCACTAAGGAATCATCTAAAAAAATTTGAGGAATCTGGGATATGATACCACTATCCTCTATTACTAATGGGGTTTGTTGGGACATAGTTTGATCTACAACAATATTATTGTTTCCTATTCCACCCAACCATGATAAAGCCTTGTTCTTATGGTCTTCAATTCTAAGAAGTTTAGACAAGGGAACTTTTATAGTAATTTGGGACAACATAGATATCATATCAACAAGTTCAACAATAGTGGGTTTTACAAGAGTACCTGAAGTTGGAATCTTTTGAGCAGTAGGCACCACTATTTGCTTGATAGTATCAGGTTTTAATTTCTTTAGTTGTACAACTGGTTTTGTTGCTTCACTTGTCTGAAACTGAACCTTCCTTTTTGGTTCCCATTTCTTACCCTTATTTTCTTTGATCTTAGGCAGATCTACATTGACTTTCTTGTTTTGATCATTCATCTTATGCATGATATCTTTGATGAATACACTAGATGGCTTTCTTGCATCATTATTTACTATTCTACTTCTCAAATTGTAGTTACTATGGACTTGTGAAATCATTTCTGCTATAATTCTATCAATCTCCTCTTTGGAGGGCATTCTTAAGCTTGTGACACCTCCATCGAAAGATGTAATGCACACCTTATCTTTATCATACCTTTCATCATCTGAAAGCACTTGCTAATGATGTAAATGATAAGCAATTCTCTAATTGATAGTGTCATTTTTAGGCTCTTCTAAATTAGAATCTATCAAATCATCACACATGCTTACCATATTGCAACTTATATCATCATGGCTTTTCTCTTCACTTTCTTCTTCAGGTTGCACACCTTGACCTTAAGAAAATGACTGAGAAACAACACAATAATCAGCAGAATGAGGTGACTGACATATAATGCACCATGGTACATCATCATTCATATTTACAGTGTTCCTTTGTAGGGGATCTGGAGTACCCTTATCCTTCACATTTTGGGTTTGATTGGGAACTGGCTTACCATCTTTCCACTAAGTGGTGTAAGGGTAATTTTGCATTCTAGGCTGCCTATTGAAATTATTGTTATTCATAGGATTTCTCTCAGTAATATTTGGCTTATTTAAATTAGTGGGATTCATCTTCTTAAACAATTCCAAAACTTGGCCTATAGTGGGTTCTTTTGGCTTCTTTCCTATAGGGGTTTTATCAGCCTCCCTTTTATTATTGTTCTTAGGATTGAAAATCTTTGGATCATCCCTCCTACCCATTTTTTTAGATGGCTTCCTATTATTTTCTATATTTACTACATTTGTATAGGCATCCCTTAAAGTCTTGGGATCCTTATCCCTCAATTGATAAGCCATTTTTCTATAAAAATTATTGAAATATGTTGTGAGATAGACATCTTCATTGAACCTCATAACTTGAAATAATCTGTACATACCTTTCTAGAATCTTACATTAAAATCAAATGTGGACTCATTTGGATTCTTCTTGATGTTGTTGAATTCATTTAGCATGAATCCTGCATTAGTGTTGTCTCCATATTGCTCCTTGAATAATTTTTCCAAGTCATTCCACGAGGTAATACTGTCATCAGGAAACCTCCTAAACCAATCCCTTGCATCTTCAATTAGTGAATGCACAAACAATTTCATTACCATATCTTCATGTTCAACTTCATAATCATTCAACATATCAATGAAAATTCTCAAATGTTCTTCACCAGTAACAACATTATTCCTAGAGAACATAACCACTTTATATCTTAAATCAAATGATATGGGATGTGGAGCACCAAGAATACCAGCAAATGATATTTGTCTATACTTTTCTAGGTATACAGGTTTCTTTTGGAAACCAAGAACATTTGAGGTACTAGCTATATTAGCTTGACTCAGAGGAGCAACTTGGGATTGTTGAGGTGGGATAGATGGGACTTGGGTGTCAATAGTGGAAGATGAGGCAGGAGCATATTGGGGTATTCCCTGAGTTGAGATTATTGGACCACTAGCTGGTGTAGGAATTGCAGGTGGGATAGAAAAATTGGGCCATGAATCCAATGCAGAATTAAAATATATGAATTGGATATTTCTCCTAGTTTCTATAGCTTGAGCTTCATTTTCAACCTTCTCAAGCTCTTTTGCAAGATCTTCCTTCTCTTTTCTAGCCTTCTCTAGATCTAAATCTAATTTTGACACTGAGGGTTGTATGGGTTTTCTTGGTAGAGCTTGAGGTTCATTTATTTGGATTCCTACAGATTTTCCTTTCCCTTTATCTAGAGCTTTTGCAGTGGGCTCTATAGGGTCCATTTCAATAGGTTTATAGGCTTGGACTTGAGCAATGACTGGTTCTTGCCTTTGATTTAGGCATTTTTCTTGTTCCTAAACTTTAGCTCTCAGATTGTCTACATCTCCAAATACATCAGTATGGAGAGTTGTAGTATTTTCTCTTAACTTTTTATTCTGCTCCTTTAGAGTAGCCATCCTTCTTAGCAGAGCATCCCTTTCTATTATGGCATCCAAGGTGGCTTGCTCCTTTTCTTTTTCAAGACGAATGCATTTGGTTTCTTCCTTAGTAATCCATTTCTTCAAAACTCCTATCTCAGAAGCACTTCTTTAGCATCCATAGAATTAGCTTCTAAATCACCAGGATCATCTAGATCTATAAGATTTGGTTCCACATATGGGGCTGCTCTCAGATTAAAAGGATTATTAAATGAACTTCTAAATCCTAGACTATAGTTCATATCTACTATAGGATCTGGCCTTGATGAAGCAATTCCTACTATGGACACATCTTTGTCCTAAAATACTCTCTCATCTAGTAATGGGGTACTGAAAATGCCTCCTAAGAGTCTTGTAGTTTTGGATTTAGAACTAAGTGAAGAAGATTCTCTTCCTAATACTGGTTGATACTAAGAATTGATGGATGCATTGCCTTTGGGTTTCCAGGTGGGATTTGGATTAGTCTTTTTCTTATTTTGGTTCTTCCTACCACCTTGGGGTAGATCAGTATACATTGATACATTAGGATTGGCTCTCATGTAAGCTCTTGTGCTCTTTCTCTTGTCAGCCATATTCACCTTTTGTTAAAATAAGCACTAGCTTCAAAACCTTTACTAAGTCGCCACCCTATTCTTGGGAAAATACATAATGACACTTAATGCTGACTCAAAGTAAACAACACACAAGTAGGAGCAAAAATATCTGGCACAGATAGATCAATCATTGATGTTGTAAGACTGCAACTCTTGCTTGTTAGATAAGACACTTGGATAAGTTGGATACGTCAGTGTGTAGCTACGGTACTTGGGCTTTGTCTTCTTTAAATTCTCAAGGTTTGTCACTAAAAGATTCCCTTAGAATCATGGGGAAAACTTGGACAACCTAAGACACACATACACAATAGAACCAAACAAACTGTAGTACTTTCTCACATATGTGTTGGACAACTCCCCAGTAGAGTCACCATTTTGTTGGTGTTTTTCTAAAGACTAAAACTACTAAGCAACAAAATGTTTAATACCAAGATGATAATACTCATTCAATCTAAAGGTCAGCTAATTCTTGTTAACAATTGCATGTGTAAAGCATTTGGACCTAACTTCGACAAAACCAAAGGTGGTTTTCTACTCTTTTGGCTCTGCAAAACTAGGGTGGGTATACCCAAGGATGATTCAAGACTAGAAAAACTGTATGAGGATTATTTTTAGTTTCATTCTGATTCTCATTTCAAAATCCTCACACACATAAATCATTCTTAATAACTTGATAAACACATCCCATATAACAGATATGACCAAAATTTCTTCTATAGATCTATAGATGTTATTAACAATAGTGGCTAACTGAAGCTAAAACATTCCATGCAGAAAAGTGCTAGCCAGCTTTGAAGATCTATAGGAAACAAAAGTAAAATTGATTTAATTTTGCATTTTTGACAACCATTTGTGACATACTTCTCCTTCAGCTGGATCAATTTGATCAGTGCCTAATCCATTAGGGTTTAGAGTCTGTAGAAAATTCTTAGATCGAACTTGTTTCCTTACAACAAATTCTATCAGCAATTCTTATCAAAATTTATCATTCAAAACCCTTTCCATTACTAAAGAAACCTTATCACATTCATCAAAGCTTTTATTTAATCAATTGAATTAACAACAGTGATAAATAGATATACAACCTAACTAGATTGCATTCAATTGAACAAGCCTTTACTTATACAATATCAAGACAACCAAGTAATTGGAAGGAGACAAGATTCAAAAAGAACTGATATGGGGACAGTTCACAATTTGTATTCATTTTCTTTGAAAATGGTATATCATTTACAGTAGACTCAGATAGACCATCAGAAAGAAACACAACTCATTCTATATTCATGTATTTTCAGAGAATTGATAGAGAAAATACATCATAAACTTTCTTTCAAAAATTTGAAACAAAGACAGACTAAGCATATCACTTACAAAATTAGAATTCAAACCCCTTCTCTAGCCTTGGAATCTCACTTATATAGTGTGAGGTGCAACAAGCTTCAAGCTAAGAGAAACTGACTGCTATATTTTAAAAGATACTTACATACACTTGTCACAAGATGACAAAAATGTGAATAATAGCAAAAAATTTTACATCAGACATTCCTTTTGTGGGCCCTTTTGTCACACGCTCTTGTGTTGTAGAGTTGGTTGCTATTATGATCCTCCCTCGCATACAACAGCCAAATTAACCAATGATGAATCTTTTTGTGATGATGGCATGTCAACCTCCACCTATGAGCTTTCAAGATCTTTATCCTGTATTGTGAGAGTAACTTCTACCTTTTCCTTTTCTTTAGTTTTATCAGCATCCCGTGGTCTTGGGTCTGCAACTAAAGGTAACAGATCATCCTTGTCTTCTTCCAGTTGGGTCTGAGTAGTGACAGGGTCAATGATTTGGATCTCCTCATTTTGCATTTCATCACTATCATTTTCATCTTAATCAAACTATTCACCAAGAGCCATATCTACCATCCACTTGTCAAAAAATGTGTCATATGGCCAATTGAACTGCAAAATATCCCTCTATCTTTTTAGCACATATTCAACATCCTTATTAATGGAAATGAATTCTTGTTTTAAAGAATAGAAGAATATTTGGGCCTTCACCATTTCTTCTGTTATGGCAGCCCACCATGCATGCCCTGATTTATTAATGACTTGATTCATTCTTAAATAGAATAAATCATCAAGTTTCTTTGCCCATTCATCTTTTCTTTTCAAATTATTCTTTTTTTCTAGGGCATGAGGAAAGAAATTGAATTTTTGGCTCTTGTACTTTTTAAAGTAGCCTACTGCTACTTTTTGTAAATGAATCCTTTTATTATTAAAGTCAAAAAGGTCAGAAACAATATCAAATGTTTTTTCAACTTGATCAAAAGAATTATCTATAACAGAGAAACACAATTTTTATTTATTTGTCCCTTCTTACCCATTTATTCACAATAGGCATTAGAGCCTCATCATTAGCTTTCAAATCCTCCTCAATACTGATCACCCTGGCCAACTAATCATAAATTAGCAGCCATTTAACTTTGTCCCCCAAATATGTGAGAGCTTTTCTTAATTTATCTTCATAGTTGGATTCCAATTCTACATGTAAGGCCCATAGTTTGCCTTTTTCTTCTTCAAAATCCTTAGCAGTGCAGTATTGAGGCTTTTGGGGTGTATCTAGTATTTCTATGAGGGGGGTGGATTTAAAAGGTTCAACTGGGGGTGAGGGTATGTTATTCTTAGCCTAGTGGTCCTTCCTAATAGCTTATTCTCAAGCTCAATTCTCTTTTTTACTTCTTTATTGTAGGCATCCACCACTGTTTCATACTTGCTCTGCAGCTCAATCATTTCTTTTTCTTCCTTTTTTGCAGTGGCCAAGGAAAATTGAGAATAATCCACATTCATGTGGACTACTTGTACATGTGAAGTATCAACAACTCTCCTCACAATGATACTCCCTGTTAGTCCTGAATCATTAGGTTGTGATGGAGTAGTCCTAGATCCTCTTCTTAATGACCACATAACAAGAGCAGCTTGGTCATTATTGAATTTGTTCCCAAGAATTCCTTTTTATCTAGATCTTGTAATCCCAAATTATTTGACATAGAATTAAAAATTAAGGCATCAACAATGTCCCAATTGGGCAATAATAAAATATTTGGATCTTTTAGCATTTGTCTCCCCTCTTTAGGCATTATATTCTTGAACTCTTGTATCATTTGTTACTTTATTTGATTCTGAATAGAGGCTTCATCTATTTCTAGATGCTCTACTTTCATATTCCTACATCTTTCCTCAAAAATGTGCATGTTTTCCCTCCACGCAAACTGATGGAAAGCACTAGATTTTACAAATAATTTATCAAACAAAAATTGCTGACTAGCTTGTTACAAAATAGGGTCTAATTCCCTTCCCCTGAAATCTGTTATAGTTAGTTCAAAACTTAGCATAGGAGGCTCCTAGGGGTTCGCTTCATCAATTTCTACCTGGGTAACAAAAACTCCTCCTTGTGATCCCATTTATTCAATTTTCTCATTGGTGAGCTGCTCCTCCTCAATTCTCATAGGAGTTTTGGAAGGTGAATAACCTTCATCATGTGATTCCTCTTCCCTTATTATTTTTCTTCTCTTGGGAGAGGGTTCAGGGGGCCTTTCTTCCAAAGCAACTCTAGTAGATTCAATTATCTGCTTTTGTTTATTTACAGTGGGCCTCTGATCTTGAATGACAATATATCCTATCCTCTTTCGCACAACCAATGGGCTTGCCCCTATGCTGGGGGTGAAACCCAATTTCTTCATTACTTCCCTAGCTTTATCTGGAGAAGAATCAATAAAATGTTGCTTCTTCTCATTCATTACCTCCATTATTTTAGGTAATGTACTCATAAGCTTATTTATTCTATTTGCATTAGTTATAACATTACTAAGAGGATTGCAATCCTTGTCAAAACAATTAATAAACTCCAAAACTTTTGAATAGACTCTCCATTTTTCCTTTTTTGTTTCTTGCTCTAGTAGAGAGTACTCATTCCTTACATCTTTAGGGAAATAAAATTCATTAACCTTCATCATGTGATTCCTCTTCCCTTATTATTTTTCTTCTCTTGGGAGAGGGTTCAGGGGGCCTTTCTTCCAAAGCAACACTAGTAGATTCAATTATCTGCTTTCCTTTATTTATAGTGAGCCTCTGATCTTGAATGACAATATATCATATCCTCTTTCGCACAACCAGTGGGCCTGCCCCTATGCTGGGGGTGAAACCCAATTTCTTCATTACTTCCCTAGCTTTATCTAGAGAAGAATCAATAAAATGTTGCTTCTTCTCGTTCATTACCTCCATTATTTCAGGGAATGTACTCATAAGCTTATTTATTCTATCTGCATTAGCTACAACATTACTAAGAGGACTGGAATCCTTGTCAAAAAAATTAATAAACTCCAAAACTTTTGAATAGAATCTCCATTTTTCCTTTTTTGTTTCTTGCTCCCATAGAGAGTACTCATTCCTTATTACATCTTTAGGGAAATAAAATTCGTTAACCTTCATCATGTGATTCCTCTTCCCTTATTATTTTTCTTCTCTTGGGAGAGGGTTCAGGGGGCCTTTCTTCCAAAGCAACACTAGTAGATTCAATTATCCATTTTCCTTTATTTACAGTGGGCCTTTGATCTTGAATGCCAATATATCCTATCCTCTTTCACACAACCAGTGGACCTGCCCCTACGCTGGGGGTGAAACCCAATTTCTTCATTACTTCCCTAGCTTTATCTAGAGAAGAACCAATAAAATGTTGCTTCTTCTCATTCATTACCTCCATTATTCTGGGGAATGTACTCATAAGCTTATTTATTCTATCTGCATTAGTTACAACATTACTAAGAGGACTGCAATCCTTGTCAAAACAATTAATAAACTCCAAAACTTTTGAATAGACTCTCCATTTTTTCTTTTTTGTTTCTTGCTCCTATAGAGATTACTCATTCCTTATTACATCTTCAGGGAAATAAAATTCTTGCTGAATTGGATGAAGCTTGATTCTATGCCTAAGAGAAGAATTAAAGAAATCTTCTGCATCGCAAAAAAGAGAGTGAGATATTGCCATTTTATACTGATCCAAAATTTTGTAGAGAAAGACCCACCCTTCCTTAGTTATTACAAATTGTTGAGCTATAGTGCGAGTAGGAAAAATTGATCCTATTCCCATTTTGTGCAAAAAGGTCTCCTCTACTCCTCCCAAAAGCCATAAAAATTCAGCTACTCCTACCTTTAAAGGCACCTGATAAGGTAGTACATGGGGTGTCCCTTTGAATCCATAAACTCTAATGACAGCTGAGACCAAACATGGGATGATATCTCCCAATTATGTGAAACTTTCAGACTATGGGGTTTGTCCATAGGCCTAACAAGGTGCATTAGTTTAGAAGCAAAGTGCCTATCAAATCTAACAAAACTAGCATTTTCTACTTCCCCAGTCATGTTTGCACTCCATAATTGAACTAGTAGTGCTTCCCCCTCTTGTTCCCTATTCAACACCATTTCTTTACCAAAGTATGTAACCCCTTTAAATAGAAACATATGCATTAATAGCGAGCATTGACCCCAAACCTTCTCCACCTTTCCCTTTGCAATCCCCACCAATCCATTGTGAATCTCATTAGCCAGGTAAGAGGGAAAATCAAAAATTATTTCTACATGGAAAGAGGAGATTTGAGTGGTCATATACATGAAACTCACAAGAATAAAATCTTCTTCACCCTCTCCAAAGACTCTGCATAGGATCTTGTATATCTCTACTACCCTAGAATTGAAGCATGATTTCTTGAAAGGTTCTTTAGAAGATGATGTTATTGCTGGTAGGTTTCCAATTTTGCCTATGTGGGCCTTCAATGCACCTTTTCTAACTACATCCTTTTTTGACATATATTCTTTTTCTAATTCTATCAAATCAATGGGCACATGATACCGAGTGAGAGGTCCCAAATTGAAAACTTCCCTAATCTCTTCTGGACTGATGGTGATTAAAACTTCACCATCTACTCTTCTCAATACCATAGTGGTTTGATCATAACTCTTCACCATGGCCTCAAGAAGGTCATAATCCATAAACATACTGGGAACAACTAGCTTTCCCAGATCAAAATTTCATATATTGGCATGTGGGGCATACAATTTCCTTTCTGCAAAATATTTCTTGAACAAATTCAAACTAGTTTGTGAAGTTTGAGCATCTTGGACCCAATTACCCTTATCATAAAATTCATCAGCTATCCTCAGCCTAGTATTTAATGAGTTTAACCTTTTAACTTGAACTATCTCTATAGTAGACTATGGCAGCAACTCAAGCAAGTCATCATGCACATTTCTATCCAAATAGTTTATTTGACCTAAAAATCCCTTCTTCGAAGGCATCTTGGATTATATTTTATAGAACTGGAAAGCCTATAGAGGTTATGGTAGTACTACTTACTTGAATCTATCTTTTTTCTCCTCTATATTTTTGCAAACTTTTCACAAATAGACTATTTCAAAAATTCTGCCAAACTTTAGCACAATTTCCTTTAGTAATTGCTTCTACTCAGGAATAGCTCAAAATCTTTGCTCGCGTAAGGTGAAACTAATGAAAACTTTTGTGTTAGACTCTATTTTTCTCACATGTGATGCTTTAATGTCTAATTAATACATAGAGTGGCACCATATTCTGCATTTAAAGTTGCGTTGTCGATCTTCAAAAATTCTACTATCATGGGATATAGAGAAAAACAACTAGGTGTTGCACTTGACAAGTTGGTCAATTGATCCAATGAAAATTTACCACATACACAACTCTTTCCTTGGTGGTGCTTTTTTTGGACCTACTGGCAACTGAGGACATGTTTCAGCAGGTTGCTACTTCATTTTGCATAAAGAATGAGCACCTTGCCATAGCGAAGTAGCGACAGCCATTGATCTGATCTTAATCCAACATATGATATGTTACTTTACTTGCTTAGAAAGATGGCAGTGGGCCCTTATTCTCTATGTTGCTATACATATCTCCCTAGTAACTCTTCATAGCGAGAAGATGATGACCATTGATCTGAGATCACATCAAAGGTGGGGAAGCTACATGAAGTTTCCTAAATTGTGGTGGGCTCCATACTTGCTACATTGCATAGCTTAAACAACATGCAACTTTCCAATGTGAGATAGAAAGGACTGTTGATTCCATTTTAATCTGACACTCAGGATCTCTTGCACATTTGATCAATGGGGCATGGGTCCAGAGCATTGATGAAGTATGAAATTTTGCATAGTTGGCACCCCATAAGACTTTACTTTAGTCTTAGTCATCATCCCACGTTACTAGAGGCTCCATCGGCTATTGATTTTACAGCACCTCGCTACTTCACTAATGGTGAGATGCTGAAATTTATCAATAGCAAGGTAGCGAGCTCTGACAACTTTAATAAATCTTAGTGCCATAAAATACAAGGATCCATCAGATCACTATTGCTTCTATCAACTGCTTCTAACAATGGCAGTTATTACCGATCATGCCACCTGGACTAATCATGGTACCGATAAATTTCAAGGTCACTGACTCTTCAATTTTATGGTGTCTCACTACTTCACTAATAGAAAGATGCTCAAGATTTTCAATAGTGAGGTAGCAAAGGTTTAGAAAGATACTCATTCTGACACTAACCTCTGACTTTTTCTAATCAGGTCCTTCCTCCGGCTCTGACAGCATTGGCCATGTGTCCGTGACTGAATGGTCAGTTAAAAAAAAAAATTGTTTGCCATGTCTTCATTTTGCGGTCCCATCTCAAAATTTTCTAACACTCGCTACCTCACTATACATAAAGAGTGCCCATGTTTTCATAGCAAGGAAATGACAATGGTGGATTTACTTAGATCAGACGGCTAGGAAAAATTGAAAGGGAAAATAGCTCAAGGTGCAGAAGATATAAAAGGAAAAGAATATTCACCCTATTTAAAATTTAAACATTTCGCGCCCGACAGTTTACAAATAGAAAGAAATGTAGGGTTTTCATAAAATTTTCAAAAAGGTGAGCAAACAGATGACTTACCTAAACCCTATTCACCATTAAAATGAAAAATCTAATTTTTCTACAACTAGACAAATGATTTCTATCAAATGAAACGTCAGACCAATAGGGACTAAAAATTGCATGGTCAATTTTTAGTACCATTGAGTGAATTGAGGCCTATAAATGCTTTTTGATGAGATTGTAAACAGCTATACCTTTGAAGCTAATAAGGAGTTTAATGTTTCTAACACCTTTGATTCAATGTGTCCATGTGTTTCATTAAGTTAAATTTCCATTTCAAGCCATTCTGTGAAGTCCTATTTTGAGCAAATGTCAAATCTGCACTTTTCACCTAAGTGTCAAACAATGACAGGAGGCCATGTTTGCATGTGAATATTTTGCACCCAGAATTGTGTCATGACTTGGAAATTTGGTAGTATCTAACATCCATACCTGAGAACCTATGTTTTAGATTTTGAGTCATTTTGAATATGTTTGACTAGGTTTTAAATCCCTCTTTGATGAGTTATAACTTTTGACCAGTTGACCCAAATGTTGAAATTCCTTTTGTATTGCATTGTAGACATCAAAGACTTGTTGTGTTTCAAGTTTTAGCTTATGAAAAATCAGTTTGATCAGTTTTCAAATGCAATTCCAAATGTAATTTCTATCTTTTTACTGGTGTTAGCAAATGCAGATTGTTTGGTACACCTGTTTGGGATGTCATAACTTGAGTCTGTGATTGGTAAAATCAAATGGAGTGTACCACTATGTTGTCCTCTAAAAATATTCTAAGTGTGTTAGCTCTCAAGTCATGACAAATCTGTTTGCACACTTTTTCATGTCAATTCGATTTGTAAAAAACACTTTTTTGACATTGTTTCTAGCCTACAAATTTAAGTAGCCCAATTTGACCATTCACCATTTGCATCCTATTATTTTTCATGAGCCCAAATCACAAATCCATAATCTCCTCATGACAGAGAACCAATGCCCTAGTTTTCAAGGCCAAATTCAAACCCAATTTGTTATTTTTTGACATGTTTTCTTCCAGGCAGTTCTGAGAGGTCAACTTTGATAGTTGATATATTTTGACTGAGATTTCTTCATGAGACAAGATTTGATAGGGTACAAGTATGTAGAATACAGAATCAGTGTGCCAACTTTTAGAGCTTGGTTAGGTGTTTGGATCAATTTTTAAGGCCAGTCAAATTATCTCCTAGCACAAAGTCAACAAGCTACAAGAGAATGATAAAATGAGTTGTTTAAGGAAGAGCATTGATTGAATTTGAATTTAGTCAATGTTGAACATTTAGTAGTTCACTCTGAGATATTCAGTTGTCCAAAAATGAATTTTTTTTTAGTCGGACCCACTTCAAGGCTCGACTAATTTTACCAGATCAAGGGAACAATGGAGATTGAAGGTGTTTTTAATATAGATGATTATAATTTTTTTTAGACAGTTATAACATGCTCATATGGATATCTCATTATTGCAAGTAAAATGAGCATGAAGAAGTGCACACATTGAAATACAAAAGAAGGATAAACTTAAAATTTATTGGTCAAATGCACAATCAAAAGTCTCTCAAGGGAATTGTGATGAGGGAGAGAAAGGGAATTTATTTCAGAAATGATAGTTATGCAACTCCTTGCCAAATTAATGGGAAATAAAGTATAGATGGTTAAACAACAGATATAGATTGCTCACAATACAAAATTGGATATTCTATTTACTTTATTGTTAAAATAGATCGTAACACTATTGGGAAAATGATGGAGATGGATTCCTTTGGTTTGCCTTTGAATAAATGTTCAAAAAAGTGAAGGGCAAAATGTAAATGATCAAATTGTTTTAGTTTTGAGCTTGCAAGGTCAATAAGGAATCTATCTTGCTACTGTGGTTCCATAATCCATTATTTTTATAAAGAAAAACATATCGTGATGTTCCAAATTGAGCATAAGGATTCAGAGTATGGTCACCATAGCTGATTATTGAGAATGATCAAATAACATATATATATATATATATATATATATATATATATATATATATATATATATATATATATATATATATATATATATATATATGCATTGACCTTTCTCTATATATATTGTGAGAATGGAACCATTATGAATTATAGGAGTTGGCATTACTACTAAGACATTTGAAGTCAAAGAGGCATAGAGCACTTATCTTTACAAAAATGACAAAAATGCTTGATGTTTTAGAAAACTTTCTCAACTCTTATGGTTCTACATATGTTCATTTAGATGGATCTATGCAACTAGAAGAAAGGAAAATATTGATGCAATAGGCCATGCAAGCTCATTAGTTGAAGATCATCTCCTTCCAATGGAGAAATATGCTATTCAATTCTTAGATCTTTGGGGATCCAATTATAGACAAGGCTACTATGGAATCTCGAGTTAGATTAAGGGGAGCCACTTTGAAAGGAAATGCCCTGCAAACAAGAAGATTCTCAGCAAACAAAAGGGCAAGGAGGCCATTTCAAAGGGGATCTCTATGAAAGGAGAAAGCTATGATAGAATAGGAAGCCCCTAGTCATGAAATAGAAAAGAGAGTCCATGTAGTTTGAAAGAAGCCACATGCTTGGAGGTAGCCCACGTTTCTCTACTACCCACTCAAGAATCAAAAGGAGACCCTACACAAAGAAGAAGAAAATCAATCAAAGAGAGAAATGAGTCATGTAGAGCATGTTTTAGAAGATACAGCTGTAGTTCGTTACACAAGGAGAAGTTGCAATCGGTACTAGAAGAAGAAAGAGAAAAAGGGGGACTATGGTGTTAGAAGGGAATTTCCAAGTTCTAATAAGAAGCCAAAGTCAACGCTACTAGTAGGTGTTGAAAGGAGCACTCATTCCATACTAAAAGGAAACTACAGCCAGTTAAGGAAGAATACCAGGCTACAGGCGAGGTGGCTCGAAGCTTGTAAAGACTCCTATGTTTTGAAGGAACCTGCAACCATCAACATTCAAAGGTAAGAGCTATGTGTTGAAGAAGCCAACAGTTAAAAAGATAACCGTTCATGTGAATAAAGGCCAAGAAAATCAAAGCTAGCAGGTCCACATGAAACATAGACAAGGCAATAAGGGGTATTAAATGAATACAACATAAGCAGCAAAGACATTAGAATGCAGAGGAAACTTGTAGAGAAAGGTAGCCATAGAGATAGTAAGCAACCTTTATCTCACATTGACTGGAGGGAAGGCTTTTAATATGTATAAATAATATCCCATGCTATACAAATGTTGTCTCAAAGACATGGCTTTGGAAGCTGCAGGCTTATGTGGTAGGGTTGGCTAATGGACACAGTCAACATATTTAGACTCGCCTAGGCTCAAACTATGTGTATGAGTGGAAGAAATTTCCAAGGGCCCTCCAGTGTTATACTCACCTCATGTAGTCATAAACAAATTTTCAAAGTCCTCTGATGTTATGCGAAATGTGTATAAGCGTAAAGGGAACTCACTCGTGTAAGAGCATAAACCAAAATTTTTAAGGTTTCAATGATACATGTGGGTCCTATGAGCGTAAGGCATAAAATAAAGGCTTTCAGACTTACATTCACCATGAGGGCATAAAGGCACATGGGTGTCTTGTCGTAAACATAAATTGGAGGGGTTCTCGACCTTATGGGAGGTTTAAAATATCAGTTTAAAACATTAATATGTTGTTGCACATAAGAGGGTAAAACATGAATGGAATCATATCAATGTAAAGGAAGTTGAAATACTCTCTAGTGTTATGAGAAATTGAATGATGGAACTAAAGATGGAGAAATTAATTGATGTTAATTAATTAATTAAAATATTTCAAATAGATGGCAGCCAGTCAAATTTTGACAAGTGGCAAAGGGAAAAAATAAATATGAATTTAGAATGAAAATTCAAAGAAGATAAACACACACAATAAAAGATTTGAATAAATTCAAAATTTTTATATAGTTCAACTATATAAATTTTTAAATTCTTGAATTTTAATGCCTATTCATAGTCTAGGAGCTTGATTGTCAAATGGCCATAATAGGGGTGGTTTTTGTCAAAAATGTGCAATGTAGCATACCATTGGAACCAAGAGAAGCTAAATTTTCTAAATTTAGGGTGAGATTATTCATAGAGCTTCACTTGTTCACTCTATAATTAGTTTTGTGTTTTTTGGGGCATTCTTAGTGAAAGGGGCAGAATTCATCATGGAGTGTCAAAATCAGTTAGGGAACATCTATTGGAGTCTTTTGATGCCAAAAAAAAATTTGGAAAAGTTTTCATCCCTCTAGAGTTCAATTTTAATTGATTTTATGGTGTTGTTATGAGTTCAAAATAGGAATCAAATCAATTATTCTTTTCAATCAGATATTTGAGATATTTTGTGCTTGTAGAGGCCTAATGATGAAGATTTGATTCACCAGTTGAGGGGAGAGATTAGAGAGTTATTTTAACATGTTGAGAAGGCTTTGCAAGTGGATGCTTATTAGTTATAGATCAGATCTGGGAATTAACTCTTCTCCTATATCTTCTTTTCTTTTCCTCATTGCAAGGTTGGTTCCAATTTTTGGGAAAAAAAAGTTCATTGCTATGATACCATTAAGGGTTCCAATTTTTCACTATGAGACCATTGGTTGGAGTTTTTGACTTGTTTCCTTGACTATGAAACCATTCTTTTAGCATAATTCTTGTTGTATGAATAACAGTAGGATGATAAATATAGATAGTTCAGATCTATTAGGTTCTTTATGAGTCAATTTCATGCACTTGGTTGTATTGTTTCAAGGAAATGAATACAAATGAGCAAGAACTTCATTGAGTTTCATCTTGAATCTTGTCTCTTATCTTAGTGAGCTTCAATGTTTTACAATCTTTGAACAAAGAGCCTAGATCATAGTTGCAGTCCCTTAAGGCTATATGGTGTCTTATTGTTGCTTGTAACTCAAGGGGTTATCTAAATGCTTTAGTAAATCAACAGGGTTGCAGGTTTATTGAGAAGGATATCATGTAAGAATGAGATTTGGATTGAGCACATATGTTTATTTATAAGGTAAATAGATAGATTGTATATCTGAATATATACATAAGTATTAGATATCCATATGTATGCATTTGATTCATGGATTTGCCCAATGGATTAGACATTGGTCAGCTATAGGATCATGCATTCTATAGAATTGTAATTAGCTACTACATTTCTTTGTTACTGCATAATTCATTAGGAGATTTAGGGGTTTTCATCTTCTTCATAGATTTAGGGATATACTTTTTCACTGGTACAATATCAATTGAATCTGAGGTCTAGCCACCTAGGTCTTGTAGAGCCTAAAGTAAAGAAGGAGTTATGCCTTAAAGTTGGCCCAAGACTGCAGTCAAGTGTATCTGTCATAGGAATTTGCTAGCCTTAGATGCATCTATCTGGTTTCTTGGTTGTTTGTAAAACTGTTAAAATAGGAGCCAACACCAGTCATTATTTCATGTATAGATGGGGGAAATTGCTCCATAAAATCATCATGGATAGACCTTTTAAGATAATCAACATGTCCAAAAAATTCCTTTCATGGAGGCATCTTGAAAAGCCTAAGTTTTGCACAATACCAAATCCTTGATTTTTAGAAGTTGCAAAGTACTTACCTGCTGAATTGTGCCTCTTTTCTATAGGATTTTTGCTACAATTCACTAAATAACCTAATAAAATTTTGTGCCATAGTTCCAAAAATTCTTTGTGCTCTAATAACCTTTACGATTTTGTGGTTCAAATAATGGTGGCTTCATGAATTATATTCATGCATTGAGATCACACAAATGAGTTTTGAGAAACATTAAATTCCATTAGTCATTATTTTCCATGTTGCACTTAGATTTGAATCCTATCAATTGATTTCATCAGATCAGACGGTCCTAATTCAAAAAGTAGAATTGCTTTATAGCTTTAAAGATCTAGCCATGTGTCAAATAGGCACTTCCCTACATTATTTAAATCTCTTGCATTTTGACAATGTAGGCAAGTGTTAGCCATTGATCTTCCCTCAGATCAATGGTCATGAGAAATAAAACACCTTTATAGCAACATGTGAAATAGTGAAATACAATTGGCATAATAAATCTTCCAACCTGTCACACATCAGCCCACCTTGGTTGAAATTGGTCCCACTTTTCCGCTTCTCAAGTTAGCACTTCCCTACATTGCTTAAATTTCTTGCACCTTGAAAATGTAGGCAAGATCCAACCCTTGATCTTGGTTAAATCAATGAGCATAGATTATCGTACTACTATAGCACCCAGTTAGTAGCATTGACCATAGAAAATCTCCATATGAAGTAGTACATTTTGACAAACTCTATGTAAATAGGTACCTTATTATCTCCTAAAGGGGTGGGTCCCTGATGTCACATTTTCTACACATCAGTCTGGCACTTGACCGCTTTATCTAACTAGTGAGCATTTTCATAATGCAAGCAAGCACTAGCCATCAATCTTTGAAAGATCAATGGTAGCATAACTTAAACCCTTTTTCCATTCTAAGAGAAAAGTGATGACATCATTAATGACACATGTCACCAAGGTACTTACCCACTTAATTTATCTATCATGCAGCTTCACCAAGCAGGAAAGCGTTATCTATTGATTAAGTCAAGCTCAATGATCACACAAACATGTACCCTTATATTGTCTAATTAGCTATCTTGTCCAATAGGATGTCACCTTTTAAAAGAACATGCTTTGACAAGCTTGATAGTGGCATAGATTGCAATATTAATTCTAAGAATATCTACACCCATGACATCATTTACAACTTGGCATATATATTTGTCATGTTCCACTAATGAATGTGCTCCCATTTAGCAAGGCTTTACAACCTGGTGTGATTCAGTGTCCTCCTTAAAGATAGGTCCAACTATTCCATGCAATGCATTGGCACTTGCCCACATTATTTAAAATTCAAGCATGTTTTTAATATAGGGAAGTGCTATCTGTAGATCTTTCCAAGATCGACGATGAATTAGAATCTTCCCTCACTAGGATCTAGTTAGCAATGTCAACCAATGCAATACTTCCTTTGTGATCTAGTTCACTTGATAACTACCACATGAAACACATTATTAATATCCTATGAAAGAGTGGGTTCATGATGTCACTAGGTGCCATGTAGCACATAGGTGCTTCCTCGCTTTGTATAACTATTGTGCATTTTCTTGGAGCAGGGAAGCACTAGCCATTGATCTTTAAAAGATCAATGATGGCACAATCTAAATCTTAAAGTATACTAATAGTACATCACCCATTGTCATATTGGACATGTGTCATCATAGTGCATACCCGCATTATTTAAACTTTTATTAACTTCACCAAGCAGGCAAGCAGCAATCATTGATTTAGCACAGATCACTAGTGCATCAAAATTTAATACAAAGTTTCATCCTTATTAAATGAGCTAACCAATGACATCACTAAAAATTAGAATGTATGTTGATGAGCACTAATAACTTTGTAGAAAGAATCTGACACATCTAATAGTTTGAAAACTTTGCGGGGCATTGAGATTCCAACATTAGCAAGGGCTACATGGTGTAAATGTGCTTTCTCGCATTACTTAAAGCTCTTGCATGTTCTTAATGTGGGAAAGTGCTCTCTGTCGATCTTACCAAGGTTGACCATGAATCAAAATCTCACTACAGTTAAGGTTTTTAAATAAAAAATTTCAAAATAGTAACTGTAATTAAAGCTAGGTTAGCAAGGGTTTATAATGTAAAAATATATAATAAACCTTGCAACATAAATCCTTTTAGGGTAAATTTATCTCACCAAGATCCTTTTGAAATATTTCTTTCAAAAAAATTTAAGAGCTAGAGAAAAATTAAATAAGGCCTTAGGGTTTCTCATGAATCTTACTGAGGGTCTTGGTCAAAATTCAAGACTTTCAAAACACACACTTAAGGTTTTTCACTACTGAATCCAATAGAGAAAGAATGGTGAAAAACCAAGCCAATATAAAGCATTTAGTTTGAGTCAACCACCTATTGTAGCTATCACTAAAATGTGTTCTTATGTAGTTCTCAAGAATGTGTCCATACTCTTGACAATAATGATAGCTATGTCTTGTATTGGAATCCTAATTATAGGAACTTTCATGGCTTCTTCCCTTGTTTGATGACAATGTGGACATGGTGTTGGCATTATGATACATTTTTGTCATTAGTTACAACACTTATTGGATTCTGAATGCTTACCGAGCTCTCACCGGACATTCCTTTGTAAGCCAAGCTTTACCTAGTTCTTAGTGTTTACCGAGTGATCGAGGTGAACAAAGAAGTCAGTGTTTACCGTGTGATTGAGGTGAACAAAGCAGTCAGTGTTTACTGAGTGTTCGAGGTAAAGAAAGGAATCAGTTTTGACCGAGTGAAGATGTACTTAGTATTGACCGAGAACTTCGTGATAACCAAGCTCTTGAGGTTATCAAGGAAATTAATTTTACTGAGCTCAGACGGTTATCAAGGAAACTAACTATCACCGAGTCACAAGGTTCTATCGAGTGTTTCCTTTGATCATCGAGCTACAGTTCAGATAGAAGTGTTCACTGAGTGACATCTCTTCTACCGAGTCTCCAGTGGTTACCAAGTTCAGAACTACTCGAAGTGTTTAGTATGGACCGTGCCTTCACTTCTACCGAGTGCATGACGATGCCAAGTAACGCAGTGGACGCCGAGTATCAGAAGGACACTGAGTCAGTTCAGTGAACCCAAGTTTTTACCTTGGGCCAACTTTGTATAGAGATTTGCACTTGTTGTTTTGGCCGACCTTGCATGTATTGTTTATTTGGATGGTATATATATGCAATGTATTGTATCATTCAAATGTAATGGTAATGAATGAAAATGTGAAAGTGTGAAAGAAATACATGTGTGCGAAAGTATATGTGCTAAGTTGTGAAGGTATTCAGCAAGGTCAAGTTTTGGAGCAGAAAAGTTTTATCTATCACATCAAGGTGAATCAGAGCATAGCGGATCTTATCAGCAATCAGTTGTAATCAGATCCACTATTTCATTCTAACAGGTGAATCAGTTTTTGTATATCCTTTAACAAGGTGGACTTAACAGTCTTTTGTAAATCTCCTAACAGAGTGCATACTTTATTGTATGTTTGTAAATCCTCTAACAAGGTGGATCTAGTAATCCTTTGTGCTCCTAACAGGGCAGATCACCAGAAGTGGTCATTGTAAGCCTTAACCGGCCAACTTCATACTGCAGTAGTGAAGCTTTGTGGGTTTCATCCCCACCCCAGTTTTACTTTCTATTTGGAAGGTTTCTAGGTCACCAAATTTGTGTGTTCAAGTGTTGCAAATGATTTTGTTTCATGCTTACAGTAGGTTACTTGGATTAATGGTGAATATATCAGTATGTAGTTTTATTGTTTGAAATTTTAAAAGTTACTGATTCACCCCTCCCCTCTCAGTAACTTGTCATATCTTGAATATTTCCAACACATGGATCTACATTCAAAGGCTTTGTGTACAAAATTTTGACAATTGTAGTAGTGTCCTTCAAATTTTGGTGCATGCATGGTTCTAGTTCTGCATTCGTGTGCATGATGACCTTGTTTATTACACTTGTAACAATGTGTCATATTCTTTAGCTTAACATTCTGACTAGCATTCTTGCTCTTGCAAACATTATTTGTATGTCCTTTCTTTCCACAATGATGACAAGTAGGTTTAGATTTCTAACCTTTATTGTTTCTTTCCTTAGTGGCTTTGGATGATTCTCCTTCTTTAGTGCTTGTGTAGCCTAATCCTGATGTTTCTTTACTATATCTAGGGGATTTTAGTAGTTTCTTAAAGTACTTTATGGCTTCATTAGGCTTGTTGAAACTTTTAACAAACTCCTTTTCTCTTTTCAAGTCATTTTTAATTGTTCATTTTACAACTTAAATATAGTTATCTCAATGTCCTTGATATTTAACTCATGATGGGAATTCATCATTTGGCTTAGGGTGTCCAATTACATGTTTGATATCTTAGATAGCTCTACTAATTTTTCTTCCAATCTATTTGAAAAAATTCTTTTGTCTTCATCAATCACGATATTGTCTTCTATAGCTTTCTTCTTTTTCTCAATCACTTCACATAGCAATATTGCTTGTGATTCTTGTTCTAACTTGAGATTTCTAATCTCTTTAGGTTGTGCTCTATTCTTGTCCATGAGATCTACAAATGATGCATCAAATTCATAGGAGTTACCATCTAAAAATAACTTTATGGTGTCAATCTCCTTGTATTGAGTGTATTTTCAGCTATAGTAATCTCTTTCCTTCTCTTTAGCAAACTTCTCAAGGCATCTTTAGCTTCATTTAGTTGTTATAGTAAGAGATGTATCTCAATCTCCTGATTCTCAATGGTCTTTGTTGACTTGTAAACCTCCATCTCAAAATCTTTTCTCTAAGCTATAAGGCTTCTTCTTATGAGAACTAGACTCTGATACTAATTTTTGGAAATACAAATAGGAAATGTACACTTCTAGTGGGGTTGTGTGAATTAGAAGTACTAATCTATAACCATTAAAAATTTTAACTTTAAAATAATGCATGCATAAACATATTGAAATATAATGTAAAGTAAATGCATCCACTTAAATACTTGACACTATATATGATTACCCAGAAACCCTCCATTGAGAAGGTAAAACTAGCGTGGGAATGACACCCACAATTCTTCACTACTACATCAATAAATTTCACCTATTAAGGTTACATAATTTGACTATTCTCATGATTTTCCCCATGAAAGGCATGCCTTGTTAAAGGCTTATAAAGGATTGTTTGATCCCACCTTGCTAAATAATTTTAACACCTTGTTAAAAGTGTGCCTGGCTAAAGGATTTTAGAACACTTTCTTGAAACGTCACCCTACTAAAGGATTTCATAATGACTAGTAAGTCAACCTTAATAAAAAGGATTTCAACCTACTAAGATAGTTGTTAGAAAGTATAGTAGAATGTTTGATCTGATACACTTACAATCTGGTATTGCTGATTTTAGATCTCAATTTAGTTCATCTTGATCCTTTCCAATCTTATATGGAATTGTTGTATCCTCAATCCTCTATTCTACTAATTGATTATGCAACTCTATCCTTCTTCTAAGTCACCTTGAATGTATACTGATCAATTCACCCCTTTTACCTCCTTCAAATCTTCACTAGTATCACTTCCTCACATGCATTCTCTAATGCTTTCTCTCACACATATTGAATTATGGGGCTTTGTCTCCCTTTTAAAATATTTTGGTGGCTTAGGGTTAGATATGAATCTACAATTAAGATTCATCCAATTTTCCCACTCAATTCCTTCCATATTTTTGATTTGTTGATAGCATAGGGAATCCAAATAGATTTGATCTTATCTCCAAAGCTTTGAAATCTATCTATATGTCAGCTCAAAAATGTCTTACATAGTTGTTTGTGCCATCACAAACAACTAGGTCAATTTTTTTTTAGTTGGCACTTCTTAATACTAATGCTCGACACATACTATAGTTCTATTTGGCTCAACACTTGAACTTTCTTGGCATCTACTATTCACTCAGCACTTGAAACTTTCTTGGCTTTGTCTATTTGATTGGCACTTACTATTTACTTAGTACATGAGTGACTCAGCACTTATTACAAGTTAGCATCTATTCACATTATACTTGGCATATGTTACTAACTTGACATGAACTTGGTAAAAGACTTAAGTGTTTTGACACTCAATTTCAAAACAAATATGAGATCAATAGTAATACCCATTTTTGAGATCAATTTTAAAAATTACTTAGCCTATCCTAGATAGTCCTTTAAATCCTCTATCCTACTAATAGGAAAGCTATGCATAGTTGTGATTCTATTGTTTGCTCTATTATCAGTGCACATTCTCCACTTACCTCCCTTTTTAGGCGCTAGGACAAGCAGTATGACACATGGACTGATGCTTTTCCTAATCAACCCCTAACCACGAAACTCTTGAACTTTCTTGGCAATCTCCTTGTTCTTCTTTAGAGTCATCTTATATGCAATTTTTTTTGGCAATGATGCTCCTTGTATGAAGTCAAACTAATGACTTATGGCTCTTTTTGGAGGCAATGTTCATGGTGCTCCATCATATATAATATCTTTGAACTGATCCAAAAGGTTTTGGACCTTTGTAGGTATAGGTATTGATGAATATGACTTCTCCTCCTTGGGCTTCACTATGATGGCATACCCTACTTCTTCACCTTCCTTCAAGTCCTTGAGAAACTCTTTCCCACTTATCAAAAAAAATTCTTGACCTTATCTTCTTCAACTGCAAACTCTATCTTATAGGTGATGCCATCCTTCTTGAAGGAATACTTATTTTCCTTCACATGATGCATTACCTCCTTGCCATACTACTGAGGCCTTCCAAACAGTAGGTGGAAAGCATCCATGGGAAGCACATCACATAAGATCTTTTCTTGATACTTACCAATGGTAATGTCATCACATACATTTTAATTTACTAGGATATTCTCTAACCAATCACCTTATAAGGACACACATGGGGAATCTTTGTTAAACCATGCTCTTGTATTACCTCCTATGACAATACATTATTAGTAGACCTTGACTCTATGATCACCTTTCATACCTTACCTAATATTTGCAAGGGGTTCTAAATAGTGCTCTTCTCTACTTGGGTTCATCCTTTCCTAGTTCCTTAACCAAGACTCTCCTTAACATGAGATTTTCTCCCTTCTCTATGTTCAGGTCTACTTCACCTTCCTTGGGATTGTCCTCCTCTTGGACATATGTGTTGTGGTTTCATAATGCACACCCCATTTCTCCTAGAAATGGGGACCCCCTAATATATTCTTTAGCTTGTCAAATCCCTATTCTGAGGTTTGAGTCTTTTTTAGGGTTCTACCTAGTTTTTAAGCCTAGTCTAGCTCGCTGCTTCAAATGAGATTTGCTTTTAGGGAAAAGTGAATTTTTGATGCTAAGGAGTACACTAGCACACTTAGAAAACCCTTTAAGGTGCACTTATGTGCTAAGTCCACTAGTGGATAGAACTTACCTTTAGAAGTGTGTTGAGGTGTGCACCTCCAAAGGTTTGCTTCATGTTGGGCCAACTCCAAAGGTGCACTCCATCTTAAGCCTATAAAACCTCAAGACCCCTTCTCCTCCTTACTCACATTCTCTTCTACATCTTTGGCAAGTGCATCTCTATACCTTGAGAGGTGTGCTTCATCCCCTAAATTTGGACACATAAACACATTAAAGTACTAAGTTAGAAGGTGTGCACCTTTTGTACCTATCCAAGGTGCACAAGGTGTGCACCTTTTCTCACAAAACTTAACAAAAACTTTTTTAAAAAAAGCATTCATCTAAGTGAAAGGTGTGCATGTGTGCACCTATCTAAGGTGCATACATGCACACCTTTCAAGGAAAAGTATCCCCCACATGCAAAGTAAGGGTGTGCACATAGTGCACCCCACAATGTGTGCTATGTACAATCCCTTTTATTTGACACTTAGCTAAAAAAATTATTAGGTGCACGCACAAGGTGTGCTATGTGCACACGCTTGTTTTGGAGGTTTTTTCTTAAGAATGGTGTACCTAGTGCACCCTCAAGATGTGCAAGGTGCACCAAATTTTAGCTAATAGTGTATGAAATAAGGTTTTTTCTAGTTTTTTCATAGCTTTCAGGTTCTAGGTTTCTTTTTATCATAACTAGGGTTTGTTTAAATTAATTTCCAACCTTCTAGACTAATGGATCTCTATTTTGGGTAGACAAAATGAATTCTTCCTTATCCTCCCTCACTGAAAATATGGCTCCAAAATAGGTGGTCTTCAAATTTTAAGGTGTTTCATCAAAATCACACTTCTAGGATGCTCATTCAGAGGTCCAAGATACTAAGCTAGGCCATATTGATTGGAATGCATTCTTGGTCCTATGAAAGAAACCAAATGGGAGGCCCCTTATGGCATCTACACTTATAAGATCAAGGTTAGTAAACACGACTTCACACTCTATTTTAGTACAATCTTCTAAGTTGGTTATGGCATTGGTAGAGAATTATGTTTTGTTGAAAGGCTGGTAAAAAGCATAACTATAGAGATCATTCTAGATTTGAGGTCTAAGAATATAGAGAAAGTGTTCCATCTTCTAAGGATAGATTAGTACATTAGGTTGACATACCATCAAGTAGAAAGGTTGCATAGAGAGCATGAATGAGAAGCTATATAAATTATCAAATCTTCATATCTTATTGCTAGGAATCCTCTTGGGAAAAAAGAAAGAAAAGTAGATATGACAAGAGGTTATTTGAAAGATGATATTAGACATTCCATAATGCTCTTGAGAAGAATCATGGGATTTCTAGTAGTCGGACACTTACACATATGGATGTTACACTTCAATGAAACTATATGAATGATAAAGATGCCAATTAACTAGACCTCAATTCTAAGTGAAAGTTTAAATGAATAGCTTGTGGTGGTCAAAAATTACCAAATGTTCTATATGACATATTATTTGGTGTATCTATTAGTAACAAGAACAATAGATTATTAAGGGTTGTTTAAAAGGGTCAACTTGTGAGATTTTGTTACATGAACTTATATGGTATACCCCTAGCTAGTGAGTAAAAAGCTCTTAGGTCATAGCAACAAATATAAAATATAGTGAATGATGCTTTCATTTTTGTAGTCATTTGATTCAGTGAAGGAGACTATGCAAAAAGGATGTCGGAAGAGGCAAATTTTTTTTTTATAGAAATAGGCACCTACTATATCCAATTAAAGATATTCACCTATTTAAGGGTATTAGGTGTAACTATAAATCTAAAAATGCTCCCTAGGTATCTGTGTGATAGACTCATATTGTTATAGATTGCATGACAACTCTCGTCTACATATGATAGAGTAAAGAATTAGCATAAGAAGACCTTGGTATGACCCATCACTATACATCCATTTGGTGTCAAACAAAAGTAGGATATCATGAATTTTGAGTTAGAATGGGATTAGTACCCCTTGGAGGATTATAACTCCCCTCTTCCATGTTTTGATAACATTGGTAAAGTTCAATACTTGGTAGAAAAATAGTTCAAACATGAAGATGCCATAAGGATCATTAGATAAATGCATTAGATGACTATGAGATTTGAATAAGGGATTATTGTAGGATGACTCTCTATTTTTTGGGTAGTGCCTTGAAAATGAAGGTTCTATTAAATATTGTGTAGCAAGATACTAAAGAACTCTTAGATCCCTTGTATAACTGAGATCAGATAAATGATCAGCCTATTATGACTGTAGAGATTGATACAAAAGAAAATGAAAATATCAATCATAGGGTAAGGCATATCATCCAGTTAACCAAGGAATGGATTAATAGACCATTCAAGTTGGATAAAATTCCACAAACAATAGTTTTCCAAGCTATATCCCACCCAATGAAAGGTAGAGGAAGAAAGGTGACAGTGCCAACATTCATAGCTCAGTCTCTAATAAGGCTAGAAAAGGTGCAACATCTTGATCGAGAAGTTGGATACTTCAAGGTATAGATGGGTAAGGACAAAAGGAGAAGATCTTTCCCATAGCAAGTTGAACTCAAAGAAGAGGCAACTCAAGCACTTGAGAACCAAGGGGCAAAAAATGTAGAAGGGGAAGAAAATGTAGAAGTCATCCAAACTTAGGTTAATCCACTAATGCCACCACCAAAACAAGGGAAAGAAGTTGAAGAAGAAGAATATGAAGTTTCTCTACTTTCCAAGGAGGACAAAGGCTCCCCACTACCTCCCAAGAAAAGAACTTGATGAAAAATCTAGTAAAAAGGACAAGGAGGCAAAAGGTGATAAGAAAGGTTATTCATTTTCCATTAGTCCCAAAAGTTATCCTAGAGGAAGAAGAATAGGATAATGAAGATGAGGATGATAACCTTTTATTGAGTCAAGGGACTCATTTGGCTAGGGCTACTAAGGTAGAATAGAGAAGGATCTCCACTATAACACCACCATCCATTCTGACACAACCTATTCAGTTTACAATTTTGGAGGATGAGTTGCAAACATGGATTGATGAGAAAGAGGACCAAGGGGTTGATGCCATTAAGATGTTAGATTTTGATTTCATGCCTATAGGCACTAAACTTGTAGGAGATTAGATAAGGGATACATTGACAAATCAACCTCCACAAGAGGATTGGATTCAATTCCCACCTCAACAACAAGGACCGCTAATTAATCCACCATCACCAAGTCAAGATTATCCTACTTTGATAAATGTTCAGTTACTCCTCTCCCTTTGGTCAATGAAGAACATGTGCAAGCTAAAAAAATAAAAGAGCCACAACAAAGACCTACTAGTGAAGTATTAGAGGAGGGGAATATAGATGAGGAACCCCAATAGACTTCCCAATATATAGAGTTGAGGACTTTGGATTTAATAAATGTAGAGATACCTAATATAGATCTCTCACAAAAGGAGAAAACTCTAGAGAGGAGTGATAAATGAAAGGTCCTAGTAGTACAAGCCCTCTCTTCATCTAATAATAAGTCTCTAATGGAAGATAATCCAATATGGTTGAGAAAAGAGGTGATGGTTAGACACAAAATGAATTTGTATTGTATTGAAGAAGAGGGAATAAGAGAATTAATTGAATCTCTCAAGAAACCTAAGATAACCATGGGTGATGCATGAACATTGGCCTTCATTATGAGTGATCAAAGTTAGGAATTATTTGCCCATGTTTCTATCCCTCCTCTACATGTAGATATTGAGGACTTGATCCCAAAAGATTATCAAATCAAAGATATCTTGCTTGGAAAACCCACTATGTATAGTGTCAAATTGATGGTCACTAAGACAATCAAAGAAGTGTTTAGGAACTTAGAATAGGATGAGTCTAAATCGTTAAACCTCTAGAAGTAGAATGAACTCCTAAGAGGTTATTTGCATGGAGTAGTTGGATTGATAGATCTTAAAAATCTTGAGGATCCTTTAGGTGTGACACTCAATAGGAGGGATAAGGAGAATCTACAATTAGATCCATTTTTGAAAGTTTGTCAACAATAGTAGGAAAATTTTGAAGAAAAAGGTGTGTAGATCATACAAGTAAATCTCAAGTTATTGCAGCAAATGTAGAATAATGAAACCAATTTGGTTTCCATATTGAACTAGGATTTTGGATAGATGGATGAGATATATACCTAGGGTAAAGACCTACAAGCATTACAATCAATAAAGGGTTAGACATATTAGATGTTGATGGATGTATATATTGTAGATGAGCTAGATAAGATAGATGATTGGGTTGAGAATGTTTTGGATGGTAATAAAGTAATGGAGACATTACATGTAGATAATCATAAGCTCAAGGATCAAGCCCAAGAGTAGATTTTGGAAGTACAGAGACATTACAACGATGCTTGCCTGGACATTTTTGAAGATGATTCAAGGGATAAAATCATGGCTATACAAGTAGTTGTTGAAAAATTTTAGAATAATTTTGAAGAGACTTCCACTGATGAGGATATTAGATAGGCATTTAGGACTGAAGAGGCTTTGCTAGAATTGGATATGAAATTAGGAGATTTTGCAAAGACTTGCATAGAGGTGGGAAACTATCAACAAATAGTAAAGGATAAATATGATGCTTTATATTTTCTAGATGCAACTCAAGTGATGGAGATAATAGAGAAATTCAAGAACAAATACCCATACATAGCTCTGGTATAAAGGGGGACAAAATCTAGAAGATAGAATTTCAGACATTTGGTAAAAATTTTCATTTTTTGGACCTATCTTCCAAGGTGCACTTCTCCCAAGGTGTACAAGGTGTGCTTCTCCCAAGTTGTGATTCTCCAAAGGTGCACTAGATGTTTTTGAAGAATGCAAAGGCATGTTAACAATTAATTACTAGTTCCAAATTTAGAGCTTTCCACACACCAAAAATGCATTCTGATGGTAGTTTAACTCCTACAAACCTCCAAAAAAATTGAGCTTCTATTTTTGGCATCTTTGGAGACTCCTACAGCATCTAATGGCTTTTTTCTTCTTTTTCGCTCATGCTTTATTTGTTTTAAGACATGTAAAGAATAATACACCAATTAAATGATATAAACAATGGTGGAGTCCTAATTAGCACTAGTTAGAGGGCAAGTTTGTACATAAATATATTTGTTTTATTAGTTTAGAAGCATATATTTTCATGTAGAGATCTCTCACTCTCAACACAAATTGAGGAGAACATTCCTTATATATTTAGGAATGTAATATGTATTCTTAGCCACTATTATTTTAATGCAATAATATATGATATTGGTGCTCTCATTAGAAGTGTAGTTTTTCTTGCCTAAGTGTGTTATATTTTGTGAATGTATGTTCATGGAGTGTAATAGATAAAATAGTTTTGTTGCATTATTTTGATTCAGCAATCTTTTAATGCTAGTGGTTTAAATGTGTTTACAAATTTCATTGATGTACTTAGTTAGAGAAGGGATCACCTTATTTTTCCTGCATAGCTTTTTCTCTTGCATGGGCACACTCTCCATGGCCTTGTGATTTGATGAAAAGTGAAACATTTTATGGTTACTAAATTCCCATTGATGACTACATCAGTGGAATTAATGAACTTTTGCTCCTATTTTCATTGGTTACCTATTGATATTTTTAATAGCTTAACTTGTAGATGTGTTGTTTCTATGGCTTATGTCTATTTGTGATTTACTTTTCAAGTCATTTTCTTAAACTTCTTGTTACCCAATCTTTGTTATTTTCATTTAACAAACACTTGGTTAATTTAGGAATTCATATAGTTTCCTAGTTTAAAATGTATTTATTATAAAAAAAAAAAAACAAAAATATATTTCCTTTTGTGTGGTTACTTTTTTGAGATAGCAAGAAAATTCAATATTTTATCTGAAATTGGCCACAACCAAAAAAGGCCTCCTTGTGAACACTCGCATTTGTCTTCTACTAAGTGGATTCTACTAGGTCACAAGATCATCTAGAACCTTGGAGTTGATCCCAGATTAAATTTTCATGAGAGGACTTTGAAAGGATTCCTACCTTTAAACAACATGCAAAATGATAGCTCAACAATATGTAATCTTATTCTCTCCATAGGATGAGGATGCCTTCTTTAGACATCTGTAGTCAAGGTACCCCAACTTTCCATAGTTATATTGCTTCATATTTTTTAGTATGAATCTTTGCTACTATTCCCATATCTAACTCTACCACCATTATTGGATCCTCTACCTCTACTTAAGCCTGCCCTTTGATTGGTCTCACTAGCCTTCTCATTGCACTTGGATTTCCCAAAGCTTCTCTACTCATTAGTCCTTCAACTAGATCCTTCTCTTGAGCCACCTCTAAAGTATTTACCTCAATCCTTTTTCTTGGAACTTGTGTCCCCTTCCTTTTTCAACTTATCTTCAACTTTCCTAGCCATTTCAAAACAACTATGTAGTATAGTGAGACTAACTAAGCTCAACTCATCCTGAATAGACCACTTAAGGTCATTTAGATATCTAGCCACCTTGACACTTTCTACCTCTTGTACCTTTTATCTTAGAGCCAACTTCTAAAATTCCTCATTATAGGTAGCCACATCATGATCCTTCTACTTGAGATTCTACCTCTTCTTGTGAATCTAAATCTCATAATCTTCTAGAAAATATGTTTCTTTTATCTTTTCCACCATAGCCTTCCAATTATTTATAGGTCTCTTCCCTTGAACCTCTCTTTCCTCTTACATAAACTTCCACCATGTTAATGGTTAACCTTGAAATTTAGATTTTCAAAATCTCACCTTTTGGGCCTTTTTTGTCCCTTCACACTCAAAATAATTTTCAATTATCTCTAGCCATTCTAATACCACTTCTCTATCCATCTTACCATGGAAAAGTGACACATTTCCTATGCTCTTTCCTCCAAAGGATTTGAGTGTCTTGAGGAATAGTTCTTTTTGAACAAGTGGAGGATCTGGTTTAGGTATCCCATCCTCCTAGCTAACCTTATCTTTACCCTTGCTAAATTCTTCATCTTTCTTAGCTTGGGTTACATCTTCCATTTCATTTATCTTATTGTTCACCTCCTCTAGGGCCTCATCAAGAAGGCTTGTCTTCTCTTCTATGATCTTCTTTTGCTCATCTATCTTCTTTGCCAACTCTGCATTAGTAACCCTCTTTGAAGATCCCCTTGACTTAGTGAATACAACATACCACCTACACAAGCCAAAATCTTATGGCTCTATTACCACTTTGATGTAGAGATTCTTCACTTTAGAGCTTTCTTTCTCATCCAAGGAAAATCTTAGCTTACTTAGGGTTATTATCCTAGAGCTCAACCTAGAGGACTCCTTCCCAATCCCCTTTCACCAAGCTCTCCCAACAATTCAAATTTTCATCCTCTACCTTTAGTTCACCAACTATGCACTATTTGGCCTACAGTGCCAAAAATCCACCCAATACACCTAAAGGACCAAAATCAAGTTTGAATCACCCTTATATGGTTCTTGATACATTTCCTACCATTCTACATCATTCTTTTAATTTTCACACATCCACAACTCCAAATTACCATTTTTAGTCTTATAGCCCTAAGTGCTCCTATTAGCCCTCCTAAAACCAAGGAAGATGCTAAAACTCCAAAACCTCTTAACAAGGCCACTTGGTGTCTTTTGAAATTTGATTCCCTATGACCTAAACTTAAAGATTTTTTAGATCATAGGCCCCTAGGATTTCCATACAATACGGTTTAGAAAACCTTCATTTTAAGGGTTTAAAAGGAAATGGTATTGAATCCTTCACCAATAGTTTCAAATTCCACTTCCAACCTCCTTCTCTAAGTTCTGAGCTCTTAACACTCTAATCCTTAAGTTTTTAGTTTGCATTGGCATGTGGCAATCTAGTATTCTCATCAAAAATTCAATTGAAGCTTTCATTGTGCCTTACCAAGCCTACATTTCTTGCCTAGGGATCACTTGAAAAATTAACTACTTGCCTTGCAAAAACCATAAAATCACTTTATACACTATCTAAAGATCCTATTTCTTGATCTAAAAAGACCATGATGTTTAGACCAAGGAATTTCAAGCCATAGCCATTTGAGTGCTATAAATACAAAACTTGACAGTAGAAAGGTAAAACTTAATTAATTTTTAAAACCCTAGAAAATGAATGATTGGCACCAAAAAAAGTATGCATAGTTTTAAAACATGAACCCAAGACTTTATTCCATCTAAAAATGTAGGTTTTTCAATTCACTTTCTCTATTCAATCCTTCAAACCCACATTTTTGTTCACAAAATTGCTCCACTATATGTGTTGTCAATATAGGTGACTAATTAACCATGGAAATAGAATCCCTACTCCATTTTATCCTTTTGTTTGATCCACAACTAAAAAATTGGTTCATTCCTTAAAACTATGCAAAAATTTTCTATGCAATTTTGCAAAAAATTGTAAAGTTGGTGATATAACTTTTTGACGACTTTTGCAATTTTGCACATTGAGCCTTCAAACTTGGCTAGTCTATTTCAAAACCTTCTAAAATGACCATAATACACCTTTTTGGTCTAATTTTTCACAGTGTACAAAAATTTTGAAAATTTTAGGGAAAAATCATTTAAGACATTGCATCTTGCGAATTGGGGTTTTGTTCCTTATACTTTTTCAAATTCTTAGGTTGCCTTAGTTCATGTCTTGTTCTCTGTGTTGTTTGAATTCTATCAAATTCTCAAGGTTTTTCATCAACATAGTCATTGGAAAACCCTAGGTCTGTAAAAAAAACCCAAGTGCCTTATTTTACCCTAGTTTTGAAAACCTTCAAAAATAATATTTCAAAACTAACTTTAGGCAAGACTTTTTACCCTAAGTTTCAAAAATTATGCAAGGATGACTTCATAACTTGGTTAAAATTTTTATATCCTTACTTTTTTATTGTAGTTTGGGTGAATATATTTTTAAAATCTTAACAACAACACCTTTTGAACCTACCATTGATCTTGGTGAGATCAACTAAGGGCATTTTTCTGCATCATTGAAGTACAAGGGTTTTAAATATTGTAGGCAACCACCTTTGCACCATTTAGCTCTTTCTTACATTAGAATATGAATGCATTGCAAAGATAATGACTTGTAAACATTGGTCTAAACCTTTCTTGTAGACCTGTTAGTACTATTAATGCACATTTCAAAAAGCCCACAATATCATTGGTTGAGTGTTTTAATGAATGTATTACTTTAGCTTCAACTTTATGCACTATTGATTAGTTTTAGATCAAAGGCTAGTGCTTTCCCACAGTTAAAAGATGCACAAGGATTAAATAATGTAGGGAAGCATAAATGAGCCATGTAGTATAGTTTGACATCATGGGCATACCTTTTCAAAGGATAATAATGATATACACTTTGTGGTAGTTGTTAGATAAGATAGATTGAAAGGAAGTTTCTCATTGGTCTTTGCATCTGATTCCATGATGACAGGACGCAAGAATCCATTTTCATTGATCTATCTAAGATCCATGGTCAAGAGTTAACCACATTATGAAGTTGCTCAATTTTTAAATAATACAGGAAAGTGCTATGATGACACATAGCAAGGTGAGACCAAGAATGAAAGATATGTGCTATGTTGCACCAGGATATAAGGAAAAGTTGATGTGTAATGTGAGTTCAACTAGTTAGGACCTGGGAAGAATGTTGAGTCATGCCATGTTGGAAGTAATGATGTCATGGGCATGGAGGTTTTAATAGTTAATATGGTAGTTAGACTTGTCAGATGAGCTAGATTCAATGGACTTATTTCATTGCTCAAAATTGGTGATTGGACCATAGAGGACAAAGATTCAGACCTACTGTCGATCTTGATTTGATCAACAAAGGGAACTTTCCTACAATAAGAACTTGAAGGAAGTTTAAGAAAAGTGGGTATGTGCTAGCCTGACACATGGTAAGTGTCATGTCAGAGACCACTTTCTTAGAAGTGAATATGGGAGTTGCTTGTGTGGAAGTTTTCTAGGAGGCAAAGATTCACATAAAGACTTTCTATTGGACAAGTACAACTGACTGGGCCTTATTCAATTATAAATTTGTGTGATATATCATCCTTTTTGGATCAATAGATGGTGCTTGCTGGCAATTCCAAGATGCAATAAATTTAAGGAATGTGGGTAAGCAATGATGCGACACGCGGCCACATTTTTAAAGTTATAAATCTCATTTCTTTTCTAAATTAAAGTTGTCTGATCTGGTGAAATGAATGGATAAAATTTAAATTTGGATGCAACCTGAGAATAATGGCTACTAGAAGTTAATATGGTGTAGAGCTCTTTCATGTCATTTCAATGCTCAAATATAATTCATGATCTCACCATAATTAAACCACAAAATTGCAAGAGATTATTAGAGCATCAAGAATTCTCACAGCAAAGGCACAAATTTTTTATCTAGTGATCCAGTGAGTTGCAAAAAAAATTATACAGAGAAAAAGTGCAAATTTTAGTAAGTAAGCATTCTGTAACTCTTGAAAAAAAAGCATATGTTGTTACATAATTTTTAATGTTTTCTCAAAATGCCTCCACAAACTGAATTATTTGGACAAATTGATTACTTAAAGAGGGTTGTGCATAATAATTTCTTGGAATAATTTCTCCTATCAATGAATGAAATAACTAAAGGAAGGGAGCTCATTCCTAAGAACCCTAGGGTAGCTATAGCTAAGGCTTTCTATGATAGGGAAAATTTGTAAGAGATTCCTAGGTATCTATGGGAGGTTTAGAATTGTTTAAAAAGTGGTTCTCAGAATGAAAATTAGATACCTACATGAGCAATGTCTGAAAATTTGACATTGGGAAGTTAATAGTCCCTACAATTTTCTTTGATACTGATCTATTGATTGATCTAGCCAAGAAGTATGATCCTATTATAGGGTGGGTGAAGAATCATGCTAGAGTGAATCTTTTTAGGGTTTTCCCTAAACTGATTAGTGAAGTTTTCAACCTCAACCCTAACCACACCATGCATGAAATCATTGATATGGATGACCTTCAAGCAAGGTACGATGCACACAGGATCTACTTAAGGATAGGGACATTACAAGAACATGTTGCCAAGATTAGTATATTGTCTATAATTACTTCCAATAACCCTGAGCACTATTCTTGATTTTTCTACTTTCCTTGCACAAGAAATTCATCATTTTTTGGTAGGAATAGCTTGTATAAGGGATTTACCTTTTTCTCCAAGGCTATGGAATTGGAAACAACTAGGGATGGAGAGACAAATCCAGTTCAGTTATGGAGTGTGGATATGACATCAGAGGCTAAAGATGCCAACTTTGTAAGGTTTGACAGATATTTTGCATCAAAGCTTAGATTTCTTTCATGAGGAGACAACCTTAGGATTCCACAAGCATTGCTAGAATTGGTTAGACCTAAGGACCATGCAAAAGGGCTATTGGTTAGTCATAATTGGGGGGATATAATCCCCTATAATGTTTCAATAGTAATAAGAGTATATAGCTTCTTGGGAAAGCCTCATGTGCTACCATTCCATGTGCTTCTAAAAATAGGGATAGAAAAATTGTTATGGTAGATAAGCACTATTGATGAAAGAGATCTACCAAAGAATGGTCCTTTCTTTCTAGTTGTTATTGTAGTGCATGATTTTGTTTTTGTGAGGAAAGGACAAAAACACCTCAATTTGTTCTTAGATAGATACAACATGGTAAAATTCCATGCCAGGTTTATTGACCTTGAAGGATTCTATGATCTCTTAAGAGAGAGGACAAAAGCTACTTGCATGGTGCAATAGGTGTATTTCCCTAAGGATGTTATTAAGAATGATTTTTTCACAAGATCAGAAATTGACAAAAGAAAAATGGATAGTATTTAGTAAGACTCTATAATTCATCAATGCTTTTGACTCCAATTATGATCCACTAAAAGATAAAAAATATTGGGGAGCCAAGATACAAGCATTAATGAATAATTTTTTTGTGATAATACAAACTGTGAATGAGAAGAAGGTTGCATATGTTAAGACTTATCCAAATAGGGTTTTAGAGGTATAGAGGAGGATTAATAGTAGAAATATAGTATCTCCTATTCAGTACACCTTACAGAAAAGGGCAGGTTATGTAATGGTGCAAAATGGACAACAAGATCCCCCTTAGCAGAGACCAAGGCCAAAAATTCCATCTGCAGCCAGTGCCCCAAAGAGGCAAAAGTTGGAGCTAGGTTCCTCCTCTCATATAGAAGAATAATCCAAAAGCTAGTCCCCAATCTGAATAGATGATGAAGCATCTTTAAGGGACCAACTTAGACAAATCGGTGGAGAGGAAGATGTAATTGTTACTTTCACAAATTTGGAGATTGGGGAACCATAAGAACCTCCTACACCCTCCTTGGATCTCATTGTTTCTAATTACCAAGGTAAGGAGATAGATCCTATAGTTGCCCAAGATTCTGAAAGGTTTATTAGTGATGAAAATTTTATGAATTCTAGAGCCTTTGAACAATTTTTGTGGAGATTAAAAATAGGAAATTTTGAAAGGACATGTGAAAAGATAAAGGTAGAGGAACCTGATAAACTGAACACTATTATCAATGAAGAAGTAAAATCTAAGTTTTTCAATGATTTTGCTCAATTTACACTTGAGGCCGAAAGGCAAATAATTAAATAGTTATGATTCCTTATTTTACCAGAGTGGGATATAGTAAATTCCATGGTCTTTGATTCAATAAGGAAAGAAAAGGATGTACAATATAAGACTAAAGAAGAGGTACTATAGGCTCATAGAGGAGTCAAGCTTAGTGATGACCACCAAGTCCTAGTTATTTGGTCAATTGAAAAAAGGGACAAGATTAGAATGCAAGAAATTTTTACTACAAAGCATATTAGTGTATTACTAGTAATTAGGGCTAGTGAGGTTGGCAGCAAGCAAATAATTGGAATGGCTTTAGAAATGTTAAAATTTGGCAATGTGGTGTGTAGCTAAGAAGAGGATAAATTTACACAACTCAATGCTATATTTGAAGAAGTTTTGAAAGCATATGAGGATAGGGGTATGCAAATACAATCACTAGAAAACCAAGTAGCTAAAATGGAGAAAATACTTGGGAAAATAAAACTAGGAGATTCCAGTAAATCTAGAATTGCATACCCTCCATAGCTACCTGTTGAACCCTTTAAATCAACTCCAATTATTGAGATACTAGACACCCTAGAAAGGCCTCAACTCTACACTATAGAGGATTTTGAAGAAGATAAGAATAAGTTGTATGCACTGTATGTAGAATTAAATAACCAATTTGAAGAGAAGTTGAGGTAGGGTGTGATGTATTTAGTAGATAGAATTGAATGCCAATCATTTTTTGACCTATTGGAAGGGATTGCAACCAGTAGCGATGAATTAAATAGAGGTGAAGTTAAATTCAGACCCTTTGTGTAGAAGTGGACAGAAAGGAATGATAATATCACTACAATGTGTACATCTATCATCTAGATATCTTGTCATCAAATTGAAAAGATTTTTTATTTGTTAAATAAATTACAAGGATTTTATGAAAAATGAGATTCTTTTCAAAAGAGGTTAACAATTTTTTTTTCTAAGTATATTGTAGAAACATTTGATTTATTTCCTTGTGCTTTAAAGACTATTGATAAAGTGAAAGAAAAGGAAGAATGGAAGAGGGAGCCGAATGAGATTTTTTGTGAAAGGATGAATAAAGCTATTAATGTAACTAGTCATTTTTTATGGGCAATGACAAATGAGGAACTGGTAGAGGTACAGTTATACTATAGTGCTATTAGAAATGATCTTGTTGATATAGAGGCAGTTACAAATTCTTTAATAACTATACATAGGGAGGTCCTAAATTTTGATTGACCTGATGACACTGGCATAATGAATAGAATGATAAATTCATGTCTATAGAGAAAATGGTAGAAGGTGACAAGGTAGAAGATGATGAGGAAGAAGAAGATGCTAGAGTAATTGTCACCCTTGCAGTTGACGATGAAGACAAGGAGAATCCTCAGGTTAAAGTAAGTTTGCAGGTAACCAGAGATGACTCATCACTTTCAACCTTGATAGACACTTACTCCAAGGAATCAGAATAATCAAAGAATCAAATCATAGTACCCTTGTCTTTCCAACTAGTGTAACAAAAAGGAACCCACAAAAGAATGTTATATCTATAAATCTTTCTATTATTTGCAATTTTGTCTTTTGTGATAGGTTTTTCTAAATATCTTTTTTAAGGGGACACCTATCAATTCTATATGCCTAAAGTGTGTTTCATCTCACAATATATAAGTAAGATCCTAGGGCTAGAGAAATGGTCTAAATTTTGATGTATTTTTTTGAATTATACAGATATAGTATAGTTAGTCCTCTTTCATGTAGTCGTTTAGATACTTTCAAGTGTACTTTCTTATAGAAATATGACATAACCAATTGAATTTTCTAGTCTTTGTTGAAACCCTATTGGTTACTATATTACTCATGTAAGAAGGATAATACAAAAGCACATTTACATCATTTTTTTGTGTCATCACTTCCTGTCTCCATTTTGTGAGCTTGTTTATTTTGAGGTCATTTGAATGAGGTTCATGTGGTTGAATGTAGTCTGGATTGGTAGGTTATTGGTTTTATTATTGCTTTTAATTCAATGAATTATATAAATTCTTTAGTAGATCAATAGAATTCATGAGTTTATGTAAAAGGATATTTTATAAGAATGGGAGTGGGTGATTTCTACTGATAAATTCAATCACAACTTGTTTGAATTAGATCTCCCACCAATAGTAAGTTTTTCCCTAATGGATAAGGCACTAGTTACATAAATGATTGATAGTTGAGAGTAAATCTTTCTTCTACATCCCAAATCAATTTTAAATTCAAAATCATTTTGAGTCAAGGTTGTATTTCTCATTAGCACTTGTTTATACATTATTTTTGAGTTATAGGTAGATGCTATTATCAGGGATTTTTATAAACTCAAGGAGAATTGTGACCAAATCTACTTAAAAGGGATATATATGAATCATAGAGCATCAACAAATGGATAAATTGCATATGTGATAGGGATAGAATATGAAAATCATAATGAAACTAAATTAAGATTATCTTGGTAAATATCCCCTAGGTATACTCGCCTTGGTTTAGTAGAACCTAAAGAGTAGAAAACCATCCTTGGTTTTGTTGAAGTTGCGTCCAAGTTATTTGCAAACATAATTGTTAATAGGAATTGGCTATTCCATAGGTTGTATTATTATTACCGTGTTGGTATTGAGAAATTTTTTGATTAGTAGTTTCAAACACCAAAAAAATGGAAACTTGCTGGGGATACACCTAGCATTGTCATAAAATAGTGTGTCTTTTAAGATCTGTGTCTCCCTTGGGTAAAGTCTAAGGTAAGCATTTTATGAAGAAATTTTCCCGTGGATTTAGAATTTATATAAATTTTTCCTAAAACCATGAGTAAAGTATTTTTCATTTGTTCAGTAATTGTTCCCATTCTGATAGGGTGGGTGGTGACTCAAAAGGTTTAACCAATCTCACTACTTGAAAGTTTGCTCTCTCAAATAACAAAAAATAAGAACAATACACAAGAAAATGTGAAGCAAAACCCAAGAATTAGGTTACAAACTGATCTCCCTCCTAAGAGAAGACATAATTGGGTTGTAAAAGGAAATCAGATGCAGAAAGGAAATCATTCCCAAGGGAAAATGGTAAGGAAAGTTAATATTTACCATTCTTCTATGGAAAAGGAACCTTTCTCCAAGGGTCCTAGATCTCACCTAGGTTTATTTGACAAAGATTTTTGTAATACTCCTGAGATGATATGTCAATAAAAGATTGTGCAACCACATCCACTTAGTTTGGGTGATAGGAATAGAAATAATCTTTTCCAACATAGTAAAAATCCTTTCATGTCAAATTATTCTCCTAAAAAGGTGAGACCAAAAAATTTAGAACTTGAAAGCTTCAACGAAGAGAAAACTACCAATTTTGAGTCTATGGTCCCTAACCCTGATGAGAATGAGATCCTGAGAGATTAGCTTGTCAAGAAAGAAGCCATTGATAGGAGGTTTTAAAAGGAATAGGAAGAAATGATCATGAAAGCCTATGAAGAAAAACAAGAATTACTTAGATGAATTTCTGCTTTAAAAAAGAAAAATGAGATAGCAACTAGTGCTTGGGAATAGATCAAATTACAAGAGCAAAAGTTGATAAAGAACCAAGATACAAACCAAGAGGGTCCTGTGATACAACAGATCAAGATTTATAACACCCAAGAGGCTAAAAGGGATGTGGGACATGCTGTTAATGTTAAAGATAAAGGAAAACAAAAGGAAGTTGATATTAGGATCAATGAACTAGCAAAAATTGTCTAGATTTGTGATTCTATGTCACCTTCTGATATTGAGTTGGAAAAAAGAAGAGAAGAAAGAGATGATTTGGCTAAGAAATTGGAGATTACAAAAACTAAGGCTATTATACCTGAGATGAACAATAAGATCAAATTCCTAGAAATTGCTAAGAAGTAATTTGCAACTATGCCTAAAGGTAATGTAGATGGTGAATTTGATAATGCAGATCAGAATGCCACTCAGGTACTTGTTTCTTTCTTATCTTCTTTTTCACAAAAGGTAGATCTAAATAAGCCTATTGATGATGCTAGTACTAGTATTACTATGGATAATGCTAAGAGAAATGTTCCTTATATCCTAAGATTGGTTTGCAAAGAAGACCTATTTAGTTAGAGGGGTATAGGCATATATGTTTTGATGGAATCCCTAGTTTCCCTAACCCCATCCCACAAGAAATGAGAAACTAGTTGCCTAAATTTGTTGGGAACAATGTTGTTACATGTGAGGATCACATAAGATTTTTTTTGGATATGATGAGTGATTATGAGGTTGAAGTTGAAGATGTTCTAATGAAGTTATTTGGTTAGTCACTAACTGAAGATGCTAGAGAATGGTTCAAGAGACTTCCTAAATTATCTATTATGGATTGGAAGGATATTGAATATTGTTTCAAGGAAAAATATGGTGAAAAGCTAAATTAGAGCTATATTTTGAGTGAATTCAATAACATCAAGAGATTACCCAATGAGTCTATCGCTGAGTTGAATAATAGATTCCAAAAAAGGATGTATAAGCTAATGTAAACCATGTGAGTTGAGGATAAGGTATGCCTAATCACCTATTTGAATGCTTTTGATGGTAAAATAGCATATCAACTTAGGGATAAGGAACCTAGGACTTTAAGAGAAGCCTTCAAGATTGCTATTAATATTAAGAATAATTTGGTAACAAGGGAAATAGGAAGGAAGATAATAAAATTGTAAGTGGGAAGAAACAAGAGTCTAGTGAGATAAGTCAAGTTCTCAATGCTATAAAGAATTTAAATCTTCCTTAGGTAAAGAATGATAGGAATCCCATTGACAATAGGATCCCTTATCAATATAACTTCAATAGACATAATAGGTTGTAGAATTTCCCCTATAACACTACTTGGAAAGATGGTCAACCTAATGTTCCTCCCCTTAAGATTACCAATAACAAGGTGAATCTTGATCCTTTATCAATTTTTTTTTGTAAATATGGTGGATGATCCTAAATTTACTATTGAACCTACATGGTGTTTTGTATGTTAGTTACCCCATTCTTTTGAATCTTGTGTAGTAGCATTGTCATTTCTAGGAAATCAAATTGTAGTAGAAAAATGTCATGAGTAGGAAGAAAATAATGATGATGTAGGGTGTAACATGTTTGAATCACATTATTTTGACAATGAAGATTATGATAAAGATGTACATGACCAAAGAAAGTTTTAGAGTGTCATACAACAACAAGTATTTTATGATGAAAGTGATATTGAAGACAATGTGTGTCACATGGTAGGTTCAAAAGAAGAAGTATCCATAAGAAAAACCTCTAGGGAAGAGATTGATCAAATTATTGCTATGGTAGCCTAGGTTCAGACTAGAAGTATGGCTCAAAGAGATGAGAAGGACAAGGTAGCTAGTATCTTCATAAAAGGAACTAGTCATAAGAAGAGTGAAATTGTGAAGCCTAAAGAAGCCCTTGCTATGAAGGTTAAATTTACAAATCAAAAGTGGGGACTAAAGCAAGGGGGTAATCCTAAGGATTTGGAGTTTTCAAATAATATACCCAAGAAAATGGATGAGGAGGTATCAAAGATTATCACTAAAAAAGATAAGGGTCATCAAAATGCTCTGAACATTTTGGATAAACATGATGAGAAAAATAATATGAATAGTGGTAACCTTTCTGATTCTTCTATAGATATGCTTGTTGTTTTATCTCAGATTACTGTTAAGGTTCCTCTATCTGAATTGCTAAAAATCTATGAACATAGAAATAAAGCCATAGCATGGTTGGGAAATACTGATGTAAAGGTAAGTCAAGATTGTAATGAGAATCATAGTCTCAAACAAGAGGAAAAAGAAAAGATGAAAGAAAAGGAAAACAAAGTAGTTATGTCTCAAATTCCTTAGATTTTTTTGGATAGCTCTATTAATGAATGTTTAGGAAGTATTGAGCCATTTCTCTTGAGTATCCTAGTGAATGGTAAAATGTTAAAGAATTATATGATTGATTCTGATGCTTCCAATACTCTTATGCCTTTTGAAATAATGAAGGAATTAGGCTTCAAAGTTGATACTACATAGGGAAGATGTTGTGCGATGGATAAAAGAGAAGTTACAGTCATAGGTACTATTAATGGCTTACCCTATAGATTAATATCCTATCTAGATAAATAACTTACTATGAGTGTGTTGGTTGTTGATATTCCACCTTATTATTGTATGTTATTATCTAGAAAATGGAGTGATACCATGGAAGGAAGTTTGCAATATGTTTTATCATTAGCTACTTTGAACATTGAAGGGAACTTAGTAAAGATAAATATAGAACAAAAGAGCATATATATGATAGAAGAAGATATTGAGGATGATATGACAAACTTTGTGGATACAGATGTCAATGCATTCAGGGTAGAGGTTCTGACTTTGAAGAAGTGCAAGAAAAAATCTCAGATAGAAGTGGAAGTTGATACAAAGATAGATAAAGGTGATTTGTGGTCCATGTTCTTTGATGGTACCTATTGCAAAGATGGAGTGGGTGCATGTATTTTGTTGATCTCTCCTACTGGGGTAACATATAAATTTTCATTTACATTGAGTTTCCCCTATACTAATAACATAGCAAAATATGAGTTCTTGCTATTAGGACTTAGACTAGCTCATAAGCATGGTATAAAGTGTTTACATGTTATGGGAGATTCTAGATTGGTTGTGTCCCAAGTAAGAAATGCTTATGTGTCAAAAAATAAAAGCATAAAACAATATAGAAATGCAGTATGGGACATGATGGAATATTTTGATGCATTTGGGATAGTTTGGAAGGATAGAAGTTACAATAAGATGGTAGATTTGTTAGCAAATATAGCAGTAAAACATGATGATATTAAATTTTATGATTTATCTAAACTTGAGACTTAAACTAAGCCCTCTATTCTTGACAATGTCCACAATTGGAAAGTATTTGAAGATGATACAGACATTTTGAGACTTCTAAATTGTGAAAATATGTTATCAAGACAAGAAATTGATTGTGTGGCTTATGTGAAAAATATAAATGGAAAAGATACTATTTTTGGACAAGAAGTTGTGCAATTAAAGACTAACAAGATCCCAAAGGGTTTAGTTGTCTTAGAAATAGTCTTTGGAAAACAATAAAGGGCACATATGGATACCAATGAATATAGTGTTAAGGACCTTGAGGAGGTAAATTTGGGAACTTTAGAGGCACCAAAGAAGGTATATATTGGCAAGAAGTTATCCCCTAAAATAAGGCAAGGTTTAGTAGATTTGTTAAGAAAAATAGGCATGTGTTTGCATGGTCATATGATGACATAAAGGCTTATAGAGAGGATCTGTTTCAGCATGGAATTCCTTTGAAAGCAAATGCTAAATATTTTAGACAAAAATAAAGGCCAATAAATCCAACCTTGGCTCCCAAAATGCAGGAAGAATTAATCAAGCTAAGGGATGCAGGGATTATAAAGCCTATTATACATTCTTCTTGGGTGTCCAACTTAGTTCCTATTAGGAAGAAAAATGGAGATATAAGGTTGTGTGCTGATTTTAGAAATCTAAATATATCTTCATTAAAATATAACTATGGTTTACCAAACATGGAGGCCATGTTGCAAAAGCTCACTAGCTCAGAGCTCATGTCTATGATGGATGGACTTTTAGGTTACAACCAAGTGGTTGCCAAGGAATCAAAACAATTAAAGACTACTTTTACCACTCCATGGGGTTCTTTTGTGTATGTCAAGATGCCTTTTGGGCTTACTAATGATGGGGCTACTTTTCACCATGCAATGGATGTGACATTTGCTAATATTATTGATAAATTATTAGCTGTGTATCAAGATGACCCAACTACTTAATCCAAAGATGAGAATGACCATTGCATGTATCTAGAGAAGGTATTTATTAAAGCCTTTACATGTGGTATTTCTTTGAATCCCAAAAAGTGTCATTTTGGTGTTACTAAAGGAAAGTTATTAGGAAACCTAGTTGGAAAACATGGAGTGAGGATTGATCCTGATAGGGTAGAAGCAATAGACAAGATTCAAAAACCTAAGAGTGTTAAGGAAATTCAATCATTTTCTAGACAAATTAACTTTCTTAGGAGATTTGTCACTAATTTTGCAAAAATTAGTAGACCTATATCAATAAAGCTAAAGACAGGATTTGAGATAAAGTGGGATGGTGAACCTAGCACTGCATTCCACAAGATTAAGAAAGCTATTAAAGATGTGTGTATTCTCAGAGCCCCAAATTATGACAAGACAATGCATATTTTTTCTTTTGCTTCTTTTCGCACTATTGTTGTAGTATTCTTACAAAAAAATGAAGAAGGTTATGAGTAGCCCATTACATTTTTTAGCAAGTCATTACAAGTAAAAGAACTAAAATATGATATAACTGAGAAGCAGGCATATGCATTGTGAAAAGGGTAGAGGCTTTTAGATGTTATTAAATAGCAGCTACTATTATTGCATTTGTTCCTAGTGCTGCTGCAAAAGAAATTTTTTCACAATAGGAGGTATCTGGTAGAAGATGTAGATGGATCAACAAAATACAAGAATTTGATATTGACATTCAGATCACTAAACTAGTTAGGAGTCAAGGTTTGGCTAAATTCATGACAAAAACCAATTTAGAGGCAAACCAAATCAACTAATTGGATGATAGTTGTAGAGAAAATATTTGTGATATGGATATTTATGACTATACAAGGATGTTATCTATTATTTGCAAAACATGAAATCTCCATCAGGGTTAACAGAAAACCAAAAAAGATCCCTTAGATTGTAGGCTATAAGATATGTTATAGTTCAAGGTCAATTGTGGTGGAGAAACATAGAGGGGGTTCTCTTGAAATGTGTAGATGAAATTTAGTCTAGAAGGATTTTAAAGGATATGCATGAAGGTGTATGTGGTGCTCATTATATGGAAAAAATTACTGATCATAAAGTTCTGAGGGTGGGGTTTTGGTGGCCAACACTTTTTAGAGATGCTCATGAATTTGTGAAAAAATGTGATACTTGTCAGAGATTTGGTGGACAGTTGAAATTTTCTGGGAATTTACCATTAAGACTTGTTGAAGTATAGGCACCATTTCAACAACGGGGGATTGATTTTATAGGTGATATTACAAATAAATCTAGTGGTAGACATTCTTGGATTTTGGTAGCTACTAATTACTTTACCAAGTTGGTTGAGGCAATTCCTACTAAGAATGCAACAAGTAAAGTGGTTATTAATTTCATTCTAAATAAAATTGTAACTAGATTTAGATGCCCATAGAAAATTGTGACTAATAATGCTATGTGTTTCAAGTCTAAGGAATATAAGAATTTTTGTAGCAAATATGGTATTATAGAGTACACATCCTCACCTTATCATCCCCAAGGGAATGGTCAAGTAAAATCAAGTAACAAGAGTGTACTAAAGATTATCAAAAGAATTCTAGGGGAAAATAGGAAGGCATGGGATTCAAAATTTCCATTAACCCTATGGTCTGATAGGGTTACTGTGAAAAAAACCATTTGATGTGCCCCATTTGATTTGGTTTATGGTATACAAGGTAGAATTCCCTAGAATAACCTAAAGGAGATGTACAATTTTATTCAACTTTATGAAGATGATATTGTTGATGAGATGCAACTCAGAATGGATGACATCTTGCAATTAGAACAAACATGGAGAGAATTTTCTATTCAGAATCCCAAGTTATAGTCGCAGATGAAGCATTTATATGAAAAAAGGACCATTGAGAGGAAGTTTGAAATAGGTGACATGGTATTAATGTGAAATTATAGAATGGAAGATAAAGGAAAGCATGGTAAATCTGACCCAGTTTAGCTGGGTCCATATAGCATTTGTGATACAAATGCGGAAGATTCATATTTCTTGAGAGATTTAAGTAAACATATTCTTGAATTCCAGTTCATGGATAATTTTTCAAGAGATACTTTTTTTAAGGTATCTATTTTTCCATGAACATTAGTTTTAGGGTTACTTGGGTTCTTGTACATTATGTATATTTTGTAAATTTCTATAAATTGGCTCTGTATAGTCTCATTCCTTGTTTTTGTGTTCTATTCTAAGCTCTCCAAAGATGTTGTCACTCATGTACCAAGTATGTTGTCTTCTCTTCCAAAGATTCTAAATTCTTGCATAGACTCAAGTAGTCTATCATCCCCAAACAGAACCACTGTTGGTCATATTTTTCACAGTATAGAGAAATTTTGAAAATTTTAGTGAAAAATCATTTAAGACATTACATCTTGTAGATTAGGGTTTTGTTCCTTATAATTTTTTAAATTTTTAGGTTGCCCTACTTCATGTCCTGGTCTTTGCATTGTTTGAATTTTATCAAATTCTCAAGGTTTGTCATCAACACTATCATTGAAAAACCCTAGGTGTGTAAAAAAGCTCTAGTGCTTTATTTTACCCTAGTTTTGAAAACCTTCAAAAATAATATTTAAAAATTGACTTTAGGTAGGACTTTTTACACTAAGTTTCAAAAATTACGCAAGGATGGCTTCATAATTTGGTTAAAATTTTTATATCCTTACTTTTTTATTATAGTTTGTGAAAATATATTTTTAAAATCTTAACTACAACACCTTTTCAACCCACTGTTGATCTTGGTCAAATTGATAGTGGGTGCTTTCCCACATCATTGAAGTGCAATGTTTTTAAATATTGAAGGCAAGCACCTTTGCATCATGTAGCCCTTGCTTATGTTAGAATATCAATCTGCCACAAAGATAATGACTTGTCAGAATTGGTTAGAACCTTTCTTGTAGACCTATTAGTACTATAAATGCACATTCCAAAAATCTTACAATATCATTAGTTGAGCCTTTTGATAAATTTATTAATTTAGCTTCAATTTTATGCACCCTTGATCAATTTTGGATCAAATGCTAGAGCTTTAGAAGATGCACAATGATTAAATAATGCGGGGAAGTGCCAATGAGCCATGATGCATAGTCTAAAATCATGGGCCCATCTTTTTAGAGGATAATAATGATATACACTCTATGGTAGTTGTCAGATGAGCTAGACTAAAAGGAAGTTTCTCATTGGTCTTTGCATATGATTCAATGTTGACATGGTGCAAGAATCCATTATTTTTTATCTATGTAAGATTCATGGTAAGTGCTTACCCACATTATGAAGTTTCTCAATTTTAAATAATGTGGGAAAGTTCTATGATGAGACATAGCAAGGTGGGACCAAGAATGAAAGATACGTGCTAGGCTGTAAGGAAAAGCTAATGTGTAATGCTAGTTGGGCTAGTCAGGAACTAGGAAGAATGCTACGTCATGCCATGCTGGAAGTAATGATGTCATGGGCATGAAGGTTTTAATACTTAATATGGTAGTCAAACTTTTTAGATGACTTGGATTCAAAGGACTTATTTCATTGGTCAAAATGGGTGATTGGACCATAAAGGATGAAGATTCAGACCTACCGTCGATTTTGATTTGATTAACAAAGGGCACTCGCTAGCAATAAGAACTTGAAGGAAGTTTAAGGAAAGCATGTATGCATCATCCTGATGCATGACAAGTTTGATATTAGAGACCACTTTCTTAGAAGTAAATATGGGACCCACTTGCATGGAATTTTTTTAGGAGGCACAAATTTGTAGAAAGACTTTCTATTGGACAAGTACAACTGATTGGGCATTATTCAATTATAAATTTGTGTGATTATTGATATTTTTTTGATAACTAGATGGTTCTTGCCTACAATTCCAAGATGCAAGAAATTTAAGGAATGAAGGTAAGCAGTAATGTGACACGTGGCCACATTTTTAAAACTATAAAGCTCATTGATTTTTTGAATTAAAGCTATTTGATCTGGTGAAATCAAAAGATAAGATTTAAATTTGGATGCAACTTGGGAATAATGGCTACTAGAAGTTAATATGGTGTAGAGCTCATTCATCTGATTTCAATGCTCGAATATAATTCATGATCTCACCATTATTGAACCATAGAATTGTAAGAGATTATTAGAGCATCAAGAATTTTTAGAGCCAAAGCAAAAAAAAAATTTCTAGTGATCTAGTGAGTTGCAACAAAAATTATATAGAGAAGAAGTGAAAATTTTAGTGGGTAAGCACTCTGTAACTCCTAAAAACCAAGCATTTTTTTTTACATAATTCTTAGTGTTTTCTTAAAATGCTTCCACAAAAGGAATTCTCTAGGTAAACTGATTACTTAAAGAGGGCTATGCATGATGATTTCCTAGAAGAATTTCCCCTATTAGTGAATGAAATAGCTAAAGGAAGGGAGCTCATTCCTAAGATCCCTAGGGTAGCTATAGCTAAGGGTTTCTATGATAGGGAAAATTGGGTAAGAGATGCCCAAGTATCTTTGGAAGGTTTAGAATTGTCTAAAAAGTGGTTCTTGGAATGAAAATTAGATAACCCCTTGAGCAATATCTGGGAATTTGACATTGGGAATTTAATAGTCCTTGTAGTTTTCTTTGATAGTGATTTGTTGTCTAATTTGGCCAAGAAGTATGATACTATTATGGGGTGGGTAAAGAATCATGCTAGAGTGAATATTTTTACAATTTTCCCTAAATTGATTAGTGAGGTTTTCAACCTCAACCCTAACTATGTTATGCATGGAATTATTGATATGGATGACCTTCAAGCAAGGTATGATGCACAAAGGGTCTAATAAAGGACATGGCCACTATAAGAACATGCTGCCAAGATTAGTACATTGTCTATAATTGTTGCTAGTACCCTTGAGCCATTAATGAGAAGACATTTTAATTTAAGAACACAAGAATTATATTTTTCTCTTAGCAAATTTTTTGGAATAGATGAAGCAGAGAATATCCTAGGCTCCATTGTTCTCATCATGGCTTAGATTCTTCAATTTGGGATGAGCACTATTCTTGATTTTGCTACTTTCCTTGCACAAGAAATTCACCATGGTTTGGTAGGAATACCATGGGGGAAAGTAGAAAACCCATTCTATTTGTATTCATTACTCATGTATGTATGTTTGTATAAGGGATTTACCTTTTTCTCCAAGGCTATGGAATTGGAAACAACTAGGGATGGAGAGAGGAATCTAGTTCAGTTATGGATTGTGGATATGCCATCAAAGGCTAGAGATATCAACTTTGTAAAGTTTGATAGATATTTTGCATCAAAGCTTAGATTTCTTTTGAGAGGAGACAACCCTAGGATTCCACAAGAATTACTAGAATTGGTTAGACCTAAGGACCATGCAAAAGGGCTATTAGTTAGTCATAACTAGGGGTATATAATTCCCTATAATGTTTCAATAGTAATAAAAGCATATGAATTTTTGGGAAAGCCTCATGTGCTACCATTCCATGTACCTCTAAAAGTAGGGATAACAAAATTGTTATGGTAGATAGCCATTATTGATGAAAGAGATCTACCAAAGAAGAGTACTTTCTTTCCTATTGTTACTATAGTGCATGATTTTTTTTTGTGAGGAAAGGATGAAAAAACCTCAATTTATTCCTAGATAGATACAACATGGTAGAATCACATGCAGGTTTATTGACCCTAAAGGATTCTATGATCTCTTAAGAGAGAGGACAAAAGCTGCCTGCATGGTGCAATAGCTGTATTTCCCTGAGGATGTTATCAGGAATTTTTTTCTTTGCAAGAGCATGAATTGAGAAAAGAAAAATGGATAATATTTAGTAAGACTCTAGAATTCATCAATTCTTTTGACTCCAATTATGATCCATTGAAAGATAAAAAATATTGGGGAGCCAAGATGCAAACATTGATGAATAATTTTGTTATGATAATACAAACCATGAATGAGAAGAAGGCTTCATATCTTAAGACTTATTTGTATAGGGTTACAGAGGTATAGAGGAGGATTAACAGTAGAAATATAGTGCCTCCTAGTCAGTACACCTTACAGAAAAGAACAAGTTATGTAATGGTTCAAAATGTACAATAGGCTACCCTTCAATAGAGACCAAGGGCAAAAAGTTCATTTGCAGCCAGTGCCCCAAAGAGGAAAAAGTTGGAGCAAGGTTCCTCCTCTCATATATAAAATACTCCAAAATCCAGTCCCAAATCTGAATAGATGATGAAGCATCTTTAATGGAGCAGCTTAGAAAAATTGGTGGAGAGGGAGATGTAATTTTTACTTCTACAAATTTGGAGATTGGGGAACCATAAGAACCTCATACACCCTCCTTGGTTATCATTGTTATTGATTACCAAGGTAAGGATATAGATCTTGTAGTTGCCCAAGTATCTAAAAGGTTTATTAATGATGAAAATTTTGTAAAGTCTAGAGCCTTTGCACAATTTTTGTGGAGATTAAACATAGGAAATTTTGAAAGGACATGTGAAAAGATAAAGGTAGAGTAACTTGATAAAAAAAACTCTAGTATCAAAGAAGAAGTAAAATCTAAGTTTTTGAATGATTTTTCTCAATTTACAGCCGAGGTTAGAAGGCAAATAATTAAACAGTCAGGAGTCCTTATTTTACCAGAGTTGGATATAGTGAATGCCATGGTTTTTGATTCAATAAGGAAAGAAAAGGATGTACAATATAAGCCTAAAGAATAGGTACTATAGGCTCATAGAGGATTAAAGTTTAGTGATAACCAATTGAAAAAAGAGACAAGACTAGATTCCAAGAAATTTCTATTGTAGAGCATATTGGTGCATTAATAGTATTCAGCATTGGTAAGGTTGGTAGAAAGAAAATAATTGGAATGGCTTTAGAAATGCTAAAATTTGGTAGTGTGGTGTCTAGCCAAGAAGAGGATAAATTTACACAGCTCAATGCTAGATTTGAAGAAGCTTGGAAAGCATATGAGGATAGGGGTGTGCAAATATAGTCACTAGAAAAACAAGTAGCTCAAATGCAGAAAGTACTTGGGAAAAGAAAAGTGGGAGAGTCCAATTAATCTAGAATTGCATACCCCACACAACCACCTATTTAACCCTTCAAATCAACTCCAATTATTGAGATACCAAACACCCCAAAAAGGCCTTATTTCTACACTGTAGAGGATTTTGAAGAAGAGAAGAATAAGTTGTATGCACTGCATGTAGAATTAAATAATCAATTTGAAGAGAAGTTGAGGCAGGGTGTAATGTATTTAGTGGACAAAATTGAATGGCCATCATTTTTTGACCTATTGGAAGGGATTGCAGCCATTAAGGATGAATTAAATAGAGGTGAAGTTAAATTCAAACCCCTTGTGCAGAAGTGGATAGAAAGGAATAATGATGTCACTACAATGTGTATATTTTTCATCCAACTATCTTGTCATCAAATTGAAAATATTTTTGATTTCTTAAATAAATTACATGGTTTTGATAACAAATGAGATTCTTTTTAGAAGAGGTTAATTTTATTTTCTCTAAGTATATTGCAGAAAAAATTGATTTATTTCCTTGTGCTTTAAAGACTATTGATAAAGTGAAGGAAAAGGAAGAATGGAAGAGGGAGTTGGATGAGATTTTTTGTGAAAGGATGAATAAAGTTATTAATGAAACTAGTCATTTGTTATGGTAAATGACAAATGAGGAGCTTGTAATGGTACAATTATTCTATAGTGCTATCAGAAAAGATCTTGTTGATATAGAGGTAGTTGCAAATTCTTTAATAAATGTACATAGAGAGGTCCTAAATTTTGATTGGCCTAATGACACTACCTATAATGAATGAAAGGATAAATTCATGTCTATAGAGTAGATAGTAGAAGGTGACAAGGCATAAGTTGATGAGGAAGAAGAAGATTCAAGAGTAAGTGTCACTCTTACAGTTGATGATGAAGACAAGGAGAATCCTTAGGTTAAAGTAAGTTTGCAAGTAACTAGAGGTGACTCATTTCTTTCAAGCTTGATAGCCACTTACTCCAAGGAATTAGAATAATCAAATAATCAAATGATAGTACCCTTATCTTTCCAATTGTTGTAATAGAAAAGGACCCACAAAAGAATGTTTGATGTATAAATCTTTCTATTATTCATAGTTTTGTCTTTTGTGATATGTGTTTGTAAATATCTTTTTGAAGGGGACACCTGTTAGTTCTCTATGCCTGAAGCTTGTTATAGCTCACAATATATAAGTGTGATCCCATGGCTAGAGAAAGGGTTCAAATTTTGACATATTTTTTGGAATTATCAAGAAACAGTATAGTCAATCCTATTTCATGTAGTAGTTTAGATACTTTCAAGTGTACTTTCTTATAGAAATATGACATAGCCAGTTGAATTTTCTAGGCTTTGTTGAAACCCTATTGGTTACTATATTACTCATTTTAGAAGGATAATACAAAGGGGTATTTACATCATTTTTTCAACGTTATCACTTCCTATCTCCATTTTATGAGCTTGTTTATTTTGAGCTCATTTGAATGAGGTTCATGTGGCTAAATACAGTCTAGATTGGTTGTGTATAGGTTTTGTTGTTTCTTTTAATTCAATGAATTATATAAATGCTTTAGTAGATCAATAGAATTCATGAGTTTATGGAAAGAATATTTTATAAGAATGGGAATGGGTGATTGTTGATGATAAATTCATTCACAAGTTGTTTGAATTAGATCTCCCACCAATAGTAAGTTTTTGCCCAATGGATAAGGCACTAGTCACATAAATCATTGATAGTTGAGAGTAAATCTTGCTTCTGCATGCCAAATAAATTTTAAATTCAAAGTGATTTCTAGTCAAGGTTGTATTATTGGTCAACACTTGTTTATACATTATTTATGACTTATAGGTAGCTGTTATTGCTAGGGATTTTTATAAACTCAATTAGAATTGTAAGAAAATATACTTAAAAGGGATATATATGAATAAGATAATATCGAAAAATGGATAAATTTCATATGTGATAGGGATAGAAGATGAGAATCAGAATGAAACTAAATTAAGTTTCATACAACAATATCTTGGTAAAATATCCCCTAGGTACACCCTTCTTGGTTTAGCAGAACCTAAAGAGTAGAAACTGATCCTTCATTTTGTTGAAGTTGGGTCTAAGTGATTTGCACATATAATTGTTAATAGGAATTGGCTATTCCTTAGGTTGTATGAGTATTACTATGTTGGTATTGAGCATTTTGTGGTTTAGTAGTTTCAAACACCAACAAACCTAAGGACCACTCTTACACAAACATTCCCTTTTTTAAGTCCTTTTTCCACATTTCTCCTCCTTGAGAAAATATTAAGAAATTTTTCCTATCATGACCTAATAGATAAAATTTGACTCACATTCCAAAATGCCACCTATCCAAACCTCCCAAACATAACTTGGGACTTTATACCTAGTCCTTATTGCATCGATGATATGTTAGACCATTTACAAACCAAAAATTCATTAGGGTTTCACATTTATCTCTAGGTCCTCCTACACCACTAAGTCATTCATACAAGCTTGGAATTTACTAATTTGTATATGTTCATCTTGGATATTTAAGCCTACTAGTCAAGGCTCAATGTCATGCCATGAGTATTCATGGATATATTGTGAATTTTTGGTGTATAATTTTGGTATTAAAACTTAATAATCACCATTAAAGGCCTAAATATGCCCAAATGGGCCTAGAAAACTTGATGAATGGGCACTTGCATTGATATGATCTTGTAGATCAGAAGCTAACAATTCTAAAAAGTGGTTACAATAGCCAATCAGAGTAATACTTTGAAAGTGATGGCCTTTCAATGTTGGGTTGACAAAAACTTCCAAAATAAATGTCAAAAGTGTATTTGGTCCACTCTAGATGTATTGTTAGGGTCTATCAGCCCTAGTTATTAAGTTTGAGTGTCTTGAACCTTCTCAAGTAACATAAAAGTGACTATTTAATAAATACCTAAACATTGTCTAGGATAGCTCCAGGTGATAGTTCACAATTTATCTTGTAGATTACTATGATGAAGGTGCCCATGTGGGTTATCATATTGTACTTCTAAATCATTCATACCTAAAGAAACCTTTTACACCCTACTAAGATCTATTAGGACCCATTATGTAATCCACAACACACATAATGACCTAGTAGACTATCTAGGCCCCCTTAAAACAAACATGTATTATAATTGTAAGAATTTACCTAAGACTAAAATTCACCTAAGAACTAAAAACTAAAACACAAGAACAACTATAGATCGAGAGAGAGAGAGAGAGAGAGAGAGAGAGAGAGAGAGAGAGAGAGAGAGAGAGAGAGAGTATATGATTAGAATGATGATATATTCAATATGCCATGTCAAGAGTACACTAGGAGTGCCTGTATATAAATGCCTCTGAGATATATCTAGAATGCCTCATAATCAATATCATGATATGTCATACAACTAGGCACATGTCCACCAAATATGGGCTATCCTTCATTAAGCATGAAAATATGTGTGATGATGTGAGGATAAGCCTACAAGGGTGTGACATGCAAATCAATGTTGTAGACACCATGTGCTAAAATAGAGTTGCATACTCCTATGTTGTCAACATTAAAACTCAAAAAGGTGTGCAAACTCCTAAGTGTCTCACAAATAAAAATAATAAAATAATGCATTAACCTAAGTAAACTTAAGTAAGTGCAAATAGTAAATACTTATTTACACCAACACCCCCCCTTAAGTACAACTTAGGGGAATGCCTTTAAGCTTACAAAAACTTGGATGAAGATGCATAATGGGTCCTAGCTACTAAACCATATTAGGTACCCATGTACATAATGCAAATGCAATCTCTCATAAAGTGGAGAAAGAGAGAAAATATCATGGGAAAAACCCTCCTCCAAAAAGAGAGATAAATAGGGATGCATGAATGGATGGAGTAATCAAGACCCCCCCATTACAACATACATCTAGTATATACAAAAGAGAATGATGAGAGGAGGAAGAGAGATGGAATAAGCTCCCCCCTAAAGAAGAATGCCGACAAGTGAAAGCTACTTCAATGGAAAAGCTGGTCTAACAATGCTAAATGAAGTTCCTCCCCTTAGGAAGAAACAAAGCCAAAGGTACAATTGTGAAGATTTATGCTGGCCCTAAAACCTACTCAAGTATCCCTATGTTGATGTTAATGTTTGTCCCTTCCAACTATGCTGAAAAGAATGGATGCAGATCTAGTAAGGATGTCTGTTGAACCTATTCCACTAAACCATCTATCTCCTCAACTAACAATGAGACCTCCACCAATTGTTGTTCATAAGGACCCACAGTCATGCCAACCTGAGAAGATTGATCATGTAGAGAATGGACATGAGGGTCAGAGTGAGCCCTCACAACAACTATAGAAGGATCACCTTCATCAATGAGAAGATGTAAGTCCTCAAGACTATCTCCCAAGTCAACTAAAGCTAGATTTGGAAGATGAGATGTACCATTCTATGCTGGACCTTTCACTATGGTAATGTAAGTAGTAGACTGGACTGATGTGACCTCTCACTACAACTAATGATAGAACCCCATATGTCTGAACTTGTTGAAGCACTATTGCTAGTGTCATTATTAGTTTCCAATGTGTATGATGTGTGGAGAGGATTAGAGGATAAGTTGGGTGAAATTTCTTCAAAATGAACATCCTTCTCCAAAAAAATCTTGTGTGTCTCTAGATCCATAAGTCTATATCCCTTTGCATTGTCTTCATATCTAATGAAGGTACAAGGCCTAGTTGTCAGTGCCTTGCAACTCCTGGAAGATAGGTTTTCCCATGCTGGACAACTGAAGACTTTGAAATGACTCTCAACTAGTTTTCTACCACACCATACCTCAAAAGGAGTCTTATTGTCTAAGGCATTAGGAGGAGACCTATTAATTATGTGAGTATCACTTCCAATGACTTCAACTTCTAATGTAGGATCAAGAAACTTGGCTTTTATCATGGAACTTTCCATGGTTTTGAAAGTTGTAATCATCATAGTTGTAACATTTGTCTTGTGTAGATTTTATGTTGGTGGGTTCTGAAGATCAATCCCCTCAATTTTGCAAAAGTCCTTAAGTCTTCTATCTACATATCTATTCTCATTTTCCACCTTAAAACCTTGATGGCTTTCCTTGACTTATGTTCAACATGAGTCTTAAAGTCTTGAAGCTTATGAAAAACTTCACTCTTGTGATGAAGGAAGTAGACCCAAGTGAATCTTGAGAATTCATCAACAAATGTGAGGATGTAGTGGCCTTGGCTGACTAAAGTCACTACAAAGGGTCCTATTAATACCATGTAAACTAGCTGAAGAACAACTAGAGCTCTAGAAGGCTTCCACTTATCATACTTCTCCTTGAGATTCATATCCACTAAACAAGATGAACATTCTCCCTTAGAAAAGCTGATGTTAGGTAGACCTTTGACCATGTGTTTAGAGAAATTTTTTTGAAGAGAGCCGAAGTCAAGATGAAAAAACCACTCATGCCATAAGTTGATGTGTGAAGTAGACCAAGTCAACAAGGCTTGAGAAGGAATAAAGCCGCTTTTCATCATTGACTTTCCTAACTAGAACCAATGAATCATCTCTTAGACTTTGCACCATCACTAAATCTAGAAGGAACTCAACTTTGTGACCATCTCCAAGGTGAGTGATTTGGTAAACTGATAGGAGATTGGAGCTAAGGTTTGGAAAGTAGAGAACATCTTTAAATTCCCCATTTTCCATTTCCACTTGTCCTTTCCCTTAAAATTCCATTTTAGTATCATCTCCTATGAAGATGTGTGGTACCTTTGACTACTTTAATGAAAAAAAATCTCCCTTTAAACAACCCATGTGGTAAGAGGCACTTGAGTCAAGTATCCATTCTGAAGAAGAACTTGTCTTTTCCATAAGTGCTTGTCCTTTACCTTTTGAAGAGGTTGGATTTGAATCCTTAGAATGGATTTTCTAACTCATTGATTATGTTAGTTTTGCAATGATCCTCTTCATTATTGGCTTTTTGCAATATGCACAAAGGAGTTTTTCCTTCTTTTCATTGCTTTGCTTCTTGTTGGATGAATAATTTCCTTATTGAGAGGAGGATTGTTGTATCTCAGATTGTGATTTCTACTTCCACTACTTCTTCTTGTTGTTTCTTTTCCCTCATTGACTTGATTTGTACTCATCACTAGCCACCAAGGCTTTTTTCTTTGATGACTTGAGAAGTTTTAAATCCATCAAGTCAGATTGTTTAACAATCAATATTTCTATGAATGCATCAAATGAAGGCTTCTAGTAAGCAAATCCCATGGTCAACCTATGAGTATTAAAAATCAAAACAAAGGAAGCATACTCTAATGGTAGCCACTTTAGGATGTGATGAATCAACTTCTCACCCTTCATGGGATTTGCACAATCTTTTAGAAGTTCCCTATACTCATTAGCTTTGGTGATATAATCCTAAATTGTGTCAAAATTCTTTGGATCCAAGAGAAGTAGATCATCCTCAATTTGAAATCCCTTTTCTCCATCCACCTTACCATAAAATAACTCAAGTTTGTCCCAAGCTTCTTTAGACTTTTAATAATTGGTAATGTGAAAGAGAAGATCCCCTTGTACACAACTTTTGATAACAAATAAAGATTATTGGTCTTGAGTTTTCCAATCAATGAGTTCTTTAACATCAGTAGGTTTAGGAATTTTACCATCAACATAAAGACTATATCCTTTTTCCATTAATCTACTCCATGCAATATCTTTCCATGTACAATAGTTGCATGAAGTTAGAGGACATTTAAAATTTATGATGCAAAAATGAAAAGAGCACAATAGAGAGACACAAAAACATAGTACACACCCCCCATTCACTCAATCAAAAGACCACCCCAAAAAAATGCTTTTGGCACTTTATAAGTAGTACATGTACAATGGGCCACTTGTCAAAAAAAACAAAGTGAAATTTCTAATTTTTCTTTTATAACTACCTTATGAGGTTTAAATCTATCACTTAAGCACTATAGCTCAGATTTACAACAATTCTAAAAAACAATAAAAGCTTTACAATTTCAAAAAAGGCTTAATTCTGAAAGTGAAACACTTTTCTTCACAACCCTAAAATCTAACTTCAGATATAGAAAGTAGACAAAAAAAATGCACTTTCAAAAAAATGAAACCTAAAAAAGTGATTAGATGTGCTCGTGCGAAGTGTTTGAAGTTGCAAAACACAAGATTATGTAAGTACAGTCACCAAAAAATGCAATTTTTGCAAACTCTATACACCAAAATCATAAAAATACATGATCACTAGAAAATTTAGAAAATTTTACCCAATTCCAAAAAAAATTACACCTGAATCAGAGTCTAGATGTCCAAGTTATGGGCACACAAAGTCAGGCTACCAAACTAAAAAGCAATCTGGAAAGGGGTCTTGAGAAAAAATTACGAGTCTAAAATTGATAGTAAAATGACCATCACTATGGTTGTAAATGGCCTAAAAGGATAATGCCCAAACACTACTTTGCTGTAGGTTAAAAAGTTCTAACGACCACGTGAAAATGCAATATGGGGGGTTTTAAACAAAATTGCACATTCAACGTGGGTGCACTTTATGCACTATTTATAAGAAATGGGCCACGACTAAGAAAATAAAGAGGTCATTGGGTACTTTGGATATTGCCACCGATGGAGAGTGTGGAGGGGGTCAATGGGTAGGCTAACTGATTAAATAGAATATTCATTGGAATATTCTATTGAGATGCCTATTGCGAATTAATAAAATATGTACAACCACTAGGATGTGTGTAGACTCACCAATTTAAATCAAATAAACTTGCTATTAAATAATAAATCCTCCAAAAATGGTAGAGTCAGGGTGTCACTGCCCAATTCTACTAAAAAAAATTCTCTATTGAAAAATAAATTTGAAAAAAGAAGAAAAAATAAATATAGCAGATCTGAATAATTAAATTACACATCTAAAAATAACCATACCCAAACTACAAATCAGGGCCTCCATGGTCCAATTTGCAAAAAAAATTGGCCTCACGGTTGACTTTGGGCCAAGGTAGCTATGTTTATAGTCAATTTTCACTAAATCGACATTTCAGACACAATGGCAAGGTCAGATCTAGCTCTTAACACTCCCAGTTTTTGCAATGGTACGGATTTGGGATGAGGTGTTAAAACAAGCATGGTCCTAAATGGCTATGTGATGAGAAAATGATACCATGTAAGAATTTACCTAAGGGAAAAATTCACTCAGGAACTAAAAACTCAAACACAAGCACAATTGTAGACCAAGAGAGAGAGTATGATCAGAATGACGATATATTCAATATGCCATGTCAAGAGTACACTAAGAGTGCCTGTATATAAAGGCCTCTGAGATACATCTAGAATACCTCATAATCAGCATCATGATATGTCATACAATTAGACACATGTCCACTAGATATGGCTTATCCTCCATTAAGCATAGAAGTATGCGCGATGATGTGAGGATAACCCTACAAGGGTGTGACACACAAATCAGTGATGTAGACACCATGTGCAAAAATAGAGTTGCGTACTCCTATGTTGTCAGCATGAAAACTCAAAAAGGTACGCAAACTCTTAAGTTTCTCACAAATAAAAATAATAAAATAATGCAAAATAATAAAATAATGCATTAACCTAAGTAAATTTGAGTAAGTGAAAATAGTAAATAGTTATTTAGACCAACAATAATTACCTAAAAGTGTACCAAAAGAGTTCCCTATATGGAAAACCTAATATAAGATTCCTTATTACCTAATGAATCCTATTACTCCCTATTAACAATCATTAGGATAAATTTTGTAATCCATTATACACATAATCATTAGGATACATTTTGTAAGCCATTATGCACATAATGATCTAATCAACTCCCTAGGTCCCCTTAAGTCAAACATGTATCCTAATTACCTATATGTGTACCAAAAGGTATTCCTATGTGGAAATATCTAATATAAGTCACTTGAGTACCTAATGAAACCTATTATGTTGTATTAAGATCCATCAAGACCCATTATATAAGATATAACACACATAATGACCTAGTAGCCTCACTAGGTCCTCTTTAGTCAAACATGTATCCTAATTATCTATATGTGTACCAAAAGGGGTCCCTATGTGGGAAAACCTAATATAAGACTCCTTATTACCTAATGAAACTTATTACTCCCTATTAAGAATAATTATGACCCATTTTGTAAGCCATAACACACATAATGACCTAGTAGACTTCCTAGGTTTGCTTAACAAAAACATGCATCCTTATTACCTAAATTTGTACTATAAGGGGTCCCTATGTGGAAAAACCTAATATAAGACCCCTTATTACCTAATGAAACCTATTATTCCCCATTAGTACCTATTAGGACCCATTTTTTAAGCCATAAGACACATAATGATCTAGTTGACTCCCTACATCCCCTTAAGACAAAAATGTCTCCTAATTACTTAGAAGTGTACCATATGGGGTCCCTATGTGGAAAAACCTAATATAAGACTCATTATTACCAAAATAAACTAACTATTCCCTAATAGTATCCATTAGGACTAATTATGTAATTGACAACACATGATGACCTAGTAGAATCACTAGGTCCCCTTAAGTCAAGCATGTATCCTAATTACCTAGAAGCATACCATAAGGGGTCCATAGATGATAAAAACTAATAGAAGACTCATTATTACCTAATGAAACCTATTATGTCATATTAAAAATAATTAGGAATCTAACCTATGGACCACATAATGATGGCTTATGATACACATTGGTAATTAGGATACATGTTTGACTTAAGGGGTCCTAGTGAGTCTATTAGGTCATTATGTGTGTTGTAGATTCTAAAGGGTCTTAATAGAGAATAATAGGTTTCAATAGGTGATAATGAGTTTTATATTAGTTTTTTCCATATAGGAAACCCTTATGGTACACTTCTAGGTAATTGGGATACATGTTTGACTTATGGGGACCTAGGAAGTTTACTAGGTCATTATGTGTGTTATATTGATTACATAATGAGTCCTAATAATTATTAATATGGTTTAATATGATTCCTTAGGTAATAAAGATTCTTATATTAGGTTTTCCCACATAGGGACCCCTTTTGGTAAATGTATAGGTAATTAGGATACATGTTTGTCTTAAGGGGACCTAAGGAGTCTATTGGGTCATTATGTGTGTTATGGATTACATAATGAGTCCTAATGTGTCTTAATAGGGTGTACTAGGTTTTATTAGCTATTAAGGAGTACCATATTAGGTTTTCCACATAGACACCCTTTTTCTACACATATAGGTAGTTAGGATACATGTGTGACATAAGGGGACCTACAGAGCCTACCGGGTCCTTATGTGTGTTATCACTTACATAATGTTTCCTAATGTGTCTTAATAGGGAATAGTAGGTTGTTGGAATACTTTTAGAATAACTTGGGGGGGCTGAATTAGTTATCCAAGGTCTAGATGTATAACTAAAACTTTCCATAGCTTAATGAACCCATAATACATTATTCATCATGCATGCATCCATAAGATTATGCATTCACTTAAAAAATTGTCGGTTACTATCTAATCAACTTGCAAAAATCTAAAACATGAATCATAATAGATTCATCAATACACTTGACACAATGATTTACATGGAAATCCAATTTGGGAAAAACCACCAATAACATGCTACTCTTTTCACTCTTCTAAAGTGATGCCCTATGAAAGGCCAAACACATAAAAGGTTACAATACACATTGTAAAATATGACATTGTTAAAGGATTTCAATCACCCTATTAGGAGTGAGCCTTGTTAGAGGACTTTAGACCATTCACTTGTAATGCCACCTAGTTAAAGGATTTATAAATTACTATTAGGTCAACCTTAATCCAAAGGATTTACCCTAAACTGATACAATTGTTAGAGAGTAATAGTAAGGCTTGATTTGATACAACTTACAACTTCATTTGTATGTTACAAATATTTGTTTATTCATCAATTCTACTTTGCCTTCATAATTTGTAGCTCTATTAGGTTGTTCACCCTTCAATCATACATATTCTTAAGCCTCCTTGCCTAACATCCAAATCTAGACTTCTCTTAGGTCACTTGATGAAGAAAAATCCTTGACTTATTGTCTTCCTTAGGTTCTCACACATGAAAACTTTGCTTCATGAGAAGCCATTCATATAAATAGGAAATTAATATATTTTTCTATTCATTCTCCATCATTCAATTTAAGATTAGGATGGATTAGGTAGGATACAATGTATCTATCCAACAATTCATATCTCTTCAAAAAACTTCTCCTAGAATCCATTTTAAATTCACCTAAAAATGGTTCACCTTGAATTCTGTGCCACCAACTCATCATCCTTATATTCCACCTAGATCACATAGCTCAAGAAAACAAACTTGTTGGCTTAAATTAATCAAATTCATGATTTTTTAAATAATGTAGTAGCTCAACATTATCTTTCTTTTGATGCTCAGAACATACTACATTTCTTGGCATCCAATGAGAAATTAATTGACATGAACTAAACTTTATTGGTGCTTATCATCAACTAGACTTTACTTTGCATACACTATTTTTCTTGGCATACACTACAATGAACTTTTACTCAGCTCTGACTAATTTTCTGCTTAGCTTGCACTAACATTGTTCGACACCTACCATAGACTCTATCAAGCTTGACATACAAACTTTGTATGACTTTTTTTCTTCCAAGATTTCTTAGTATAACTAGCCTTTGTAACCTTAAGTAGATTATCAATACATCATGTCATCACTATCTTTAACTAATTCTTGTACTCTATTACATAATCATAACTCAACCTTTCCTCTAGGTGCTATTGTTACATCTTTTGATCAAATCATCATCATCAATCATCTAAGTGATAGAATTTAAATCATTTAAGTAGTTTTCTTACCAACAAATGGCAAGTTTGACATCACTGACAAAAAAATTATTGAAGCATATTCGTATGTTCTCAACAATCTTCCTTTCCAATCTTCCTCTTTGATTAGCTTCTTCAATCCATTCTCAACATAGATTTCATTAGCTAATAATGATTCTTATATTAGGTTTCTCCACTAGGTACCCCTTATGGTACTCTTCTATGTAAGTAGGATATATGTTTGTGTTATGGACGCTTAAGAAGTCTAGCTACTAGGTCATTATGTGTGTTATGTCTTAAAAAATGGGTCCTAATAATTATTAATAAAGAATAATAGGTTTTAATAGGTAATAATGAGTCTTATATTAGGTTTTTCCACATAGGGACCCCTTATGGTACGCTTATAGGTAGATATAGGGTAATTAGGATACATGTTTGACTTAAGGGGACCTAATATGTCTACTAGGTCATTATGTGTGGTAAAGCTTACATAATGAGTTTGAATGGGTCTTAATAGGGCATAATAGGTCTAATTAGGTGCTAATAAGTTTTATATTAGGTACACTTTGAGGTAATTAGGATACATGTTTGTCTTAAGGGGTAGTCTACTAGGTCATTATGTGTTTTATGGCTTACAAAATAGGTCCTAATGATTATAAGTAGGGCATAATAAGTATTATTAGGTATTAATGAGTCTTATATTAGGTTTCATGCTAGTATCTAATTTCATTAATCATGCAAGTTGTAACAAGTTCAATCACATAAATTGAACCAGTCATGCCATGTTTAGGACTTATACATATACATGTATACATGTTAATTTCTAAATTTCCTCTTATATGTGTTTGTGTTGAAATCTGATTGAAAAGATCATTGGAAAAGAGATTGTTAAGAAGGATATTTTTGAAGAAGATTATGTATTTCAATCATTATTTTGTCACTAATGTCAAACCTTCTATTTACTGGTATGGAAATTTCTTATAAGGTTTAAGTACTATCACTTAGTTGATTGATGAAGAGGATTTGATCAACAAGATGTAAAAAAGGCACTTAGAGGAAAGGTTGAGTTATGTTTATGTAATAAAGTACAAGGATTAGTTAAGACAGTGATGAAATGATGTATTGATTATCTACTTAACTTTACAAAATGGTTGGCTACACTTAAAAAGATTAGAAGAATAAGTTTAACAAAGTTTTTCTACCAAGCTTTGACCAAGTGGATAGTAGGTGCCAAGCAAGTTTAGTGCAAGTAGAGTAGAAATTCAATTGAAGCCAAGTGATAGAAAATTCTAGTGGATGCCAAGCAAGAGAATTGATGTCAAGTAAATTTTACTTGATTCCAAGCACCAGTAAAATCTAGTTGATGCTGAGTGAGTTTATAGTTGATACCGAGTGACACAATATGTGTCAAGCATTAGAAGGTTGATAATGTCAAGCTGATCCATTATGATAAAGATCAAATATTTTCCAAATCTAAGCTAACATGTTTATTTTTTTGGAACATGTGAACTAGGAGGAAGATAAGGTTGATGAGCTAGTGGCAGAAAAATTTGATGTAAAATAATTTTAGGTGAATTTAAATGGATTCTAGGAGAAGTTTCTAGAATAGACAAGATATAGGGTAGATACATTGTATCCTACCTAATCCATCCAAAAACCTAATTTGAATGATGGATAATGAGTATAAATTATTATAATTTCCTTTATATAGGAATGTTTGGTCATGAGGCCAAGAGGTTAGAGAGGTTGGTAGATCATGTGTGAGAACCTGGGGAGAAGGAATTAAGGATTTTGCTTCATCAAGTGACCCAAGAGAAGTATCTGCAATGGAATAATAAGAAAGAAGGCTTAAGGAGATGAATTCTTAAAGGATGCATAAGCTATTAGATCTATAAAGTTGAAAGCTAAATAAAATTGAGGACTAAATAGAGATCTGTGATCCACAAGTGAGGTTGTAAGTTGCATAAGATCAAAGCTCTACTATTACTATATAACAATTGTATCAGTTTAGGGTAAATTCTTTCTCTAACAATCATTGGAAAATCCTTTAATAGGGTGGCATTCCATGTGAATGGTCTAATGTCCTCTAACAAGGCTCACTTTTAATAGGGTGATTGAAATCCCTTAACCAGGTCACATTTGATAGTGTGTATTGTAACCTTTAATAAGGTTGGCCTTTCACAGGGCATTACTTCAGAAGAGTGAAAAGAAGTAGCATGTTACAGGTGGTTTTTCCCAAATTGAGTTTCCACATAAATCATTGTGTCAAGTGTGTTGATAAATCTGTTGTGTTTCATGCTTTACATTTTTGCAAGTTGATTTGGCAGTGACATAAAAGTTTTAGTAAATGCACAATGAATGCACGCATGGGTATGTAAGTTTTATGGGTTCACTAAATTGTGAAAAAAATTTATTTTATACATCTAGACCTATAATAACTAATTCACCCCCTCTCAATTTTTCTAAAGTAATTCCATCAATTGGTATCAGAGCCATTTGCTTAAGAGGACTAGTTTTAAGGTATTATAAGTACAAAGATCAAGATATCTAAAAGACAAGTAACCAATCTCAATAGAGATAACTTTCCTACATGGAAAAGTTTGATGAAGTTACATCTTGGAGGACTTGGTGATCATGTGAAATCTACCATTATAGTGAAATATGTAGATCCAAAAATAACCCTAACTATTGAATATATGAAGAAGAAAAAGGAATACAATCAGACAATGTTGGAGATTGCCTCTACTCTAAGCTATGCCAAATTTGATGACATCAAAGGCTCAAACACTACAAAAAAGATGTGTGATGCCCTAACCAACATCTATGGAGGAGAAAAGAATGTTCAAAGAGCCAAATCTAAGATCCTTAGAAGTAAGTTTGATGATATGAGAAGGGAAGAAGGTGAAAATATTGCTCAATATGTTGTTAGGATAAAAGAAGTTGTTAGTGCAATAAGAGGAGCTACTGGTCATATAGATGATGACACTATGCTAAGTAAAGTCTTGAGAACATTACTAGCTATCTATGATATTAGAGTTTTTGAAATCCAAGAGTTGAGATGTATTCCAGGAAATGATCTAACCATTGAAGGTTTGGTATGTAGACTCACTAATTTTGAGCTATCTAACTTTGACAATTATAGAACAGAGAGTCTTGACTATGCTTTCAAAGCTAATTTTTTATTGAAGGATTCTAAGGAGGTAAAGTAGAAGAAAAAGAGGAAGAGAAAGATAAAGTATGTATCCAATGATAGTAATATAGATGAGGAAGATATTGAACAATTGGAAGCACTACTGACAATGAGATTTCATAGAGGCAAAGGCAAGTTCAAAGGTAAGTTACCCATCATTTGTTTCAATTTCAATGAAGTTGGTCATATTGCTACAAGATGTACACAAAAGAAGAACTATGGAGAAGGAAACAAGTACAAAAATAGAAGAGAAGGTGATAGCAGAGATTACAAAGACAAAGGCAAGAAGACATGTTACATTGCTGACAAACATGATGATGAAGTGGTACATGTTACAATGAAGGATGAATTTGATGAAGATGAGGCAACTACAATTGTTACTTGTGTGAACAAGAATGATAGATGGATCATTGACAGTAGATGCTCACATCACATGACTGGAGACAAAAGTAAGTTCATTACCTTAACTTGTTATGATGGAAATAGTGTAAGATTTGGTAATGATGCACCATGTTTGATAAAAGGAAAAGGCTCTATCAAATTCACAAACAAGATTTCATGTGACAATGCCTACTATGTGGAAGGACTAAATTATAACTTGTCAAGTGTGTCACAATTGAATAATCTAGGATGCAAGGTTGAATTTGAAAACAAAACTATTAAGATATATGAGATAAATGGAAAACTGATTGGAAAAGGTGATCAAACTAGAAGTAAACTACTCTACCTAGATATAGAGGATGCTACTTGTCTTATTGCAAAGCTTGATGATGTATGGCTTTGGCACAAGAGATTATGTCATGTTAATTTTGGAAATTTGGTTAGTATCAGTAACATGAAGAGAGTTAGAGGATATCCCAAGTTGAAAAAACCTAATAATATAATATGCAAACAATGTCAGCTATGCAAAATGTCAAAGTCAAACTTTAAGAGTAAAGCTTATACCTCTAAAGAGATACTAGAGACTATCCATACTAACTTATCTGGACCAATTGAAGTGCAAAGATATAGAGGAGATAAGTACATAATGGTATTTGCTAATGATTAGTCTAGGATGATAAAAATCATGTTTTTGAAAAAAATTTTGATGCCTTTCAAATTTTTAAGTGGTATTTGGCAAGAGTTGAGAAAGAAATAGGTAAGAATCTAAAATGCTTGAGATCAAACAGAGGAGGAGAATTCACTTCAAATGAGTTTGAGATGTTATATAATGATAGAGGAATCAAAAGACAAAAATCTACACCTAGGACCCCTCCACAAAATGGAATTGTTGAAAGAAGAAATAGATGTATAATGTAATGTACCAAAACACTTGTGATGGAGAACAATAATGCTCTAAAATACTAGAGAGAAGCTATAAGTACTATTGCATATACCTTGAATCACGTGCAATTCAAATAAGGTACTCATTCAACACCTTTTGAACTATGGTAAGGGTATTCACCTAATGTGAAATAATTTAAGGTATTTGGAAGTAAATTTTACATTCTTAAAGATGTTAGGAATGAAAAAGTTGATGCAAAGATTGAAGAAGGTATATTCCTTAGATACTCTACAAGAAGTAAGGCTTATAAGTGTTTAAATACTAATACTAATAAAATCATGGAAAGTACAAATGTGAATTTTGATGAATTTAAAGAAGTACATGAGGTTGAACCTATGAAAGAACCAGAAGAATACAAATCATTTGTATACTTCTATGAAGGAATGCCTATTGATGAAGATGTTGAAAATCAAGTTACCAATCAACAACAAGTTTTAGTAACTGCCAAGTCACATCCTGTGAATGTCGAGTTGCATTTAGGTGTATATGAGCAATGTTAGTATGCTAATAGAAACCAAATTTAAATAAAGCTTCTACAAACTAAACAAAATTCATAAACTTCAAGATAGACTAAGATGAGCTCTTAATTGAGAATATGAGCCATTAATGGGCTCTCTCAATAAGAAGCTCTCTTGTTGAGTAGCTTTGTCTAAATAGATAGGATGTATGCTCAAGCTTTATGCTTCAAAAAGGGCTTCAATGGATGATTATGGATTTTTGGTGTGGATAGATGGCTTTAGTATGGATTTGGCTCTCAAAATAGCATTATAACTTTACTTCATGGATTGTGTTATTTTGTAAAGGGGAAGGATCCAATTTATAGGCAAGAGGCTTGAGGGATTGAGGGCTAAGATGCAAGGATGGGAAAAAGCTTATGGAAGGCTCAGATTGCATGAGAGGAGAGCACATGGATTGTGCTTCCTTATAGCCAATTAAGGAGTGACACATGTCACATGGTGAGAGGATGGAGGAAAGGGCAAGGATGAGTCAACAAAGGAGGCTCAAGAGATAAAATCTTCATAAAGACCCTCATAATGACTTGTAAGAGCAATAAAAGGGCTTGTAAGAGTCATTTATGACCTAGTGGACTTCATAAAGTTTTATGGTTGAGATATTTTGAGGGTGATGAGAGCAAATTCGACTTGGACTTGATTAGGAAAGTTTTAAGCTTGCTTAGGCTTGTGCAAATGATTAGAGGATGGATTAGGATGGTTTAGGATTAGCTTAGGGATAGGCAAGTGGATGGCATTTAATGAGGGTGGGTGAAGGAGGAGATATTTGTTAGCTTTGGCTTGGGTTAGTAAGTCTTAACCCATGTTTAGGGAATGTGACAAGGTTAGGAGGGGATTAGGATTAGGTTTAAAGACATCTTCTAGAAGAGTCTAGACTTTGGATGAGGATAAAGACTTTCTAGAATAGTCTAGAATTTCCTAGGATGAGGATGGAGACTTTCTAGAAGAGTCTAGAACTTCTTAGGATGAGGATAAATTAGATTTTTAGGAAATAAATAAAGTTTTATTTATTTCAAGGGTTTGGGTTGAGGAGATATTTATTAAAACTTTTTTAATAAACATGAGGATTAATATTTAATCTTAATTAAATATTTTGAGTTGGGATTAGGGGTAGGAAATGATGAGATTAGCCTTTAATCAAAATTAAAGAAGGATTAGAAGATTTTGGAAGAGGTTATTGGTCATAAGGAAATTGGCCAACTTTTGGGAAAAAAATAAATTTTTTATTTATTTTAGGATTTTTGGTCTATTTATTAATTAAATAATTAATAAATAAGGAAATAATGTTTAAATAAGATTTAAACATTTTTGGGAGGGATTCCTTAATTAAATATTTTTAATTAAGATAAAAGGATTTAATGGCATAAAAATTAATTAATTAATAAAATAATTAATTAATTAATAAATGATGATGTCATCAGGACTTTTTCAGAAAATAAAAATACTTTAGTTTCTAAAGGTTTTTTAGGTGTCTACATTTTGCCCCTCTTTGATGTGATGCCGCAAGTGGCATGACATCAAAGATAAGAAAATAAGATGCCCAAGGCTAGAGCAGAAGAGGAGAGAATGGACTATGAGATGCCCCCTCAAGAAGGCAGCGGGGAGAGAAAGCGAGGCTTGGTGGCTTCTTGAAAAATACAAGAATCTGGGATGAGCAAGGAGACTCAAATTGGCAAAGAGAAGGGGCTGAATTAGCTCAAACTCTCACTATGGGAGAATGATAAAGGAGAATCAGATGCACAAGAGGAAGCAAGCTTAAGACCTTAGGGAAGATGGAGGATGAAGGAGCGGAGCGCTATAAAAAGGAATCCAAGATAGGGAGATGGATGAGGGGATTATAAAGCTGATGGAACAGGATTTCAAAGAGTTAGATTGGCGGAAGATGGGTTTCGGAGATCCCTAGGACTAGGATTGTGGATCTCGAAAGATGAGGCTTGGTGGGTTGATTTGGATTGGTGGATCCCTAAGACTAGGATTGTGGATCCCTAAAGCTAAGAGTGATGAGTGATTCAAAGAGATACTGATGCATCAGCTGGGGTAGGAGAGACGGATGCTGGATATGGGTGGGGGATAATGGAGATGAAGGAAAACCATTGAAGCTTTTTGAGCGGGGGATACTTCAAAGAGAAGTACCACCATGTAGTTGAGCACTAGATTTGCTATATGACTATTGGTTAATTGCCAAGGTTACCAAGAACATCAAGGCCTTTTCACCAACCATCCAAAGGACTAACAAACTAACTCAAAACAAACACACAAGGATTGCCCCAGCATCACACATGAATCCTAGAGGAAGCAGCGTGGAAACGACACTGGAGAACCCACAAGCAGAAAAGAAAAACAAACGAAAGACCTGATCAAGACCTTACACTCTAATTGCCCCATTCGCAGCATACCATGATATGGAAGATCGTGGCAACCTCGAGGAGGGAACAAGGAGATTGCTTGGAAAAGATACTTCAAGACCCAAAAGGGAAGATCCCAAATCAAAAGAAAGTGAAAATCCAAAAGAGAACCGTTTGCCAATGAGATGGGTAGGACGAGGTACTAACAGACCAAGATCAGACATGAGGAAAGCTATATCCTGCAAGGACCTATCGGAGAGCACCTAAGCTGGTGGATTTGGATGAGTGATGCGTCTGGAAAGCTGAACTAAGAAAGATAACACTTTGGTGATAGGAAATCTAGCTAAAGGATGCATTGGAATAGCTAACCAAGATGTGCGATGGGTGTAAGATGTTGATCAAGGACAAACTGACATGAACGCTGGATAGATGCAATGGTACTAAGCTAAAGAGGATGTACAAGCTGACGGACCAAGATATTTACAAGCAGGCAAAAGCTCAGGATGATAGGATAGCGGGATGGTTCGATGTTGTGCAAGATGCGAAAGCTAAGGGTGGGGTGATAGCAAAAGATATGGATTTGGAAAGATGCACCCAATGATGATGAGAGATTTTGTGACCAAGGATAGCTAGAGGAGCAGGATGAGATGGCTGGATAGGATGGTAGATAGCTAGGATTATGATGGATATAAAGAGATGACATTGGGTTTGCATGAGGATAGCCTAGAGCTAGATACCAATGACAAGGGAGGATGGACAAGACAAGATATCCAAGGAATATAGTGCCCCCAATTAGAAGATAACATGCGGAAGGAGGTCTTATGATGGATGTGATAGGATTGAAGCTAGGATGGAAAAAGCTGAAGGGGCTAGGGAGATGGATGATAGCTGAGATGATTGGCTGAAGCTGCATAAGATTAGTGGATGGTGTGAGATGGAAGCTGGAGGATGGAGGATAGGTGGATAGATTAGAAGATGGAGGTGGATGTCAAGAGATGACCAAAAGCATGAGGGTGATAGGCTAAGCTGGGGATGGCAGGATTACGCATGACGCTTGTTTGCCAAGTTTTCATCATGGTACTTGTCCAAGGTGCTTGAATTGCCAAGTTTTCACCAGAGGACGCTTTATTTTTCTTTTCTTTTTTTTGACTTTTTGACTTTGGACTTAGCTGGAATGATTTTGGCTTTCTTCAGCTATTTTGGCTTTTTTGGGATTTTTCAATGACTGTTGGAATGTTCAATTTTGTTGCTAGCTATTGGTACACCGGATGTGTGATTTATGCAATAGATTGGATTAGATGGGATTGATGGTAGGAGATGGAGGGATGAAAATGCTGGAAAAGAGCATGAGATGGGGATGCTTGCAAGAGCAACATTGGCACATGTTGGAACGAGTGTGAAAAGAGCATATGGGGGATAGATAGTAGATGCGGGCGTGATGGAGGATTTGTGGAAGTGTGCTTGGGGATATAGGCACCCAAGATGGAGTTAGGAGATGGGGGACATGAGTCACTAGATGGGGGATTAGCAATGGTGGATGCCATTATGCATTGGGTTTCAACTTTTTTCTTGGGGATCCACATGGTTTTGGATTTTCTTTTCATAGGCTTTTGCATTGTTTTGCATTCTTTGGTTGGATTTTTCCTTTTTGGAGTATGTCTTTTAGAATAGACATATGATTGCCTAGGATGTGGATTTTTGGCTTTATGTATTTTGAAGTTGGCATTCACATTGCTGTGGTAAGCTTTGGGAAGATGGTTAGGAGAAGCTTTGTGAGATGAAGAGGATATGAAAAAGCATGTAGGGGGATGATGATGGATGATGTGCCCTGATATGTGCCTTTGTTGATCTTGCATAGAAGTGGATGGAATAGGATTTTTATGATGGCTGATAGGAGGATGGAAGATGGTAGATTTTGGGACATAGGGACCCAAAATGGATTTAGCGGATGAAGGGGGGATATGGTAGTTTGTTTTGGGTTGTAAAGATGGTGGAGGGGGGATGACATAAGATTTCTTGAAGGAGTGATGGGAGGTTGGCATGGTGGGCTTGGAGATAGGCTTGGTTTGGGGGTGTGGTGTACCAACACCTTTAGATGGTGAGCCTTTGGATACATATCCAAGACCATGAAATCCTAGATTTTTTTGTGCAATAATAGGCTCTCTGATTCCTTGCTCTTGTGGTCCTAAACCTTGACCTTGATAATGCCATCGATTAAGCATTTGAACAAGCTGAGGAAACTTTTTGCTTGCAGAAAATGGTAGAAGTGATTTATTAGGTGTATTGCAATGGGGAGATACTGTTCTTAATTCTTCTGCTGAGAGAGGGCCACCATGGATGAATGTAAGTGAACCAAGAGGGTAGATTATAGATGGTGAAATAGCTTGGATAGGTGGTAAGATGGAAGCATGGAGCGGGGGAGATGGAAGGATAGGATCTTGATGTAGCTGGTGGGATGACAAGATATGTTGTAGTGGAGGAGATATGGCTTGAGGTTTTGGAGATGGAGGAGATGGTGACTGCACTATGGATGGAAGACATGGTATGATGATATCTTCATTTATGCTTTGGGGGATGTCAACATGCTTTTGGGCAGGATCTTGATAGGATTGGTTTGGAGTGGATGGTGTGATAGGAGGTGAAGGGATGGATTCTTCAAAGGCAACGGATGGATAGATGGGAGATTCAGTAGTGGAGATGGGTGAGTAGAAGATGGATGCATAAGGGTCATTATGAGACATTTGGGAAATTCTTGGAGGTGATGTGGATAGGATTTGGAGGGATTTGATAGGTGGTGGGATTTTGATGCTTGCAGGAAGTGGAAGGATTTTAAGCAATTTGATGGATGGTATGGGGATGATAGCTATGGGAGATGGAGGTGATATTATAGATGGGGAAGCTTCATCACTGACTACTTCACATTGTTGGATTAAATGACATGGCTCATCGACTGTTGGAGGCAAATTTTCTTGTATTTCCTCTAGGAGATTCCTTGGAGACTCGTGTGTCAAAGGTGGAGCTGGATTGACAGGAATAGCTAGTGTGATGGGGGTGGAAGATTGGAAGCTTGGTTGATGGGGTGATGGAGGGGAAGCTGGAATATCGGATGGCATGACTAGATAGTTTGGAATAACTCTTGGATTTTGGGGGATGCTTGGGGGAATGTTTCTAAGGCTTTCAATATACCCGTCATAGTCAACAAGATTTTCATCATCATTGGAATAGGAGGTGGCGGGAGCAAGGACAATGCGACCAAACACATCATGATAGGATTGGTACTTCATGCTTTGATGATGAGTTTGATGGGGGTGGGGTCTTGCATATGGATGAACACGGAAGCTCATGGTTGGATTTGGATTAAGCACAGATTTTGGATTGGCTGATGAAAGATTTCCTAGGGAGAGTCAAAGCTGTATGATAGACCTAAGGAGGATTGGCTGGAGATTTTTGGCTTTCTTGTGGGTGGAAGACTTCAAGGGTATGCTATCAAAAAGTGAGAGTTTTGCTTTCCTATGTGCAGGATTCGTGGTGATTGTGTCAACTTAAGGATAGACTAGTGATGCTATGGCATGACACAAGATTGACCACTTGTGGATCCCAACCTTTAGCTCAAGGTGATGAGGGATACAAGTGACAAAGCTGGATTACCCTAGACAATGCTCTGTCGAAGGGATAACCTTGGTGAGATTGGTTGATTGGTAGGATTGATTGGATAGCAAAATCTAGCAAAGTGACAACAACTCTTTAAAGGCTTGGGTGATTTTGGATTGGGTTGCTAGCTAGCTGGGGGCATGATTTGGATGGACTTTGGATTTGGGATTGTTCTAAGGCAAAGAACTAGATAGATTCGGTTGCATCGAGGGAGCTTGGATGATTTTCTGATAAGGTAGTGACTACGCTAAGTATGCCTTGAGTTGGGAGATTTCTGCGTTTTTGGGATTTCAACCAAAATTGGCAAACATTCATTCAAAAGCTATGAACAAACAAGTAGAAAAAACTTTTGAGCAAGCATGTCAAACACACCAACATCTTAGGAAGCTTTCTACAAGGATGAAATTTGGTTTAACTAGGGAGTCCTCGATATACGCAAGGTACGTGAGGCCCAAATTCGTAGATGAAACCAAAAAGATGTCACACAGCTGAGAGGAGCGGTAACCCACTTCTCCTCTTTCACTTCTCAAGGGTATAAAGTTCCTTGAGGCTTAGCCCGAGTGACAAAATTTTGATCCCAAGAGAGGTGTCTTTGGATTCACCTCCCGATCTTTATACTCCGTCGAAACGCTGGAGTTGAGGTCGTCCCAAGGGGTGATGAAATCCCCAAGCAAGCCTCCTAAAAAGTGTAAAACAAGACCACATACATGATCTTGGGCTTTAAAAGACACGCGTTTATTCCAATTGATGATTTAGATTTTGTAAGCTATGATTGAAGACACTTGTGATTATGGCATACAATGTTCATTCCAATTTGACAGCATCGTCAGCATAATGAAAGTCGAGAGATCGTCAACATAAGAAATGCGAGCGTCATTGAAAATGCGTCCAAACCATGCAATGTTCATTGATTTTTAGGCATTCAAGATTGAGTGTGAGTTTTTTTTAAGCCCAAAATAAAGATATGTGAAACTCGATTTGTCAAGCACGCGCCCGAAGGCCCTCCACATCAAGAGTTGTTCAATTTTTATGCCCAAATGAAGTGTTAGCGAGACTAATGCACATTCAAGGAATTTTCTAACTTAGAAAAACCACTAAAGACCCAAGTGAGTGGAGTTTGATCTTTGTGGAGCACTTAACACCCTCTTAGGTAGACCCATCCCCATAGATGGTGCTGAGATTGCAACCAATGGTTAACTTGATGGGTGATTAAAGAGGGTGAGTCCAACTACAAACTTACTCAAAGTGTCTTTATTAGTTTTTATAACTTAGAAGATTTCAAAAATGTGAATTCTTTTTATGCCCCAAAAGATGAAATGTGAGATATTTGTAATGATTAATTGACCTTTTGCATTCAAGATTGGATTTGTTGTTTTAATCATACATTCATAAAAAAGAAAAACTTGATTTTAATCCATGACACTCAAGAGTGATTTTAGCAACATGCATTCAAAAACAAGTGATTAAACATTCAAGTTTTTTCCTTTGAGCATTCAAGATTGAGATTTTGTGTGTTGTTTTAAGAACTTTGAAGTGCTTTGTTTTAACCTTAGATCATTCAAGATTGTTTTTGGACTCAAAAGTGAAAATGACTCTTTGGACTTTGCTTTTCATTCAAGATTTTGTGTTCTAGTTTGCATGTTTTAAGCCCAAAAATGATATTCCTAGATTGTTTTGATGCATGAAAAACCTAAGAAACATTCAAGATTTTGCAATAAGACATTTGTTTGGAACAAATAACAAAGCTTTTAGGACAATTTTTGGCAACCATTTAGGACTCTTAGTTTTCATGAGATTTTTTTAAAAGAACTTTAGTGTGCACTTAGTGTTGATTTTGAACCTTTTGAAATGGAAACTTGAAGTTCTTTTTAAATTCCCAAAAATGAAGTGTTCTTAATTTTGCATGAATGCATCTAAAACCTTCATGTTGCAAGGATGCAAATGATTAGATTGGTTTAGTTTCACTTGTTAAATTTTTTTTTCTTTTTTGTAAATTTTTAATTTTTCAATGGATTTAAGTATGATTTGGGGGTTCATTTTAAGCACTAAAAAGAAGTGTGTATGATTTTTCTTCCTTAAAAAAAAAAATGGCCAAGATCTCCCACAAGAAGAAGAAGAAGAAGTAGATGGAATGAGAAGAATATAGACAAGAAGAGGAAGAAGAATTCCAAGTGCTTTGTCCACCTATAAGCTTGAAAAATCTGCAAATACTATGAGATAGACTATGAGTTCCTTTGTCTTCTTCATGCTCATGTGGACCTACAAAACCAATTTATACAATCCTACCCATCACAAAAACAAGTAAAATTAGCCAAAATCAGCAAATAACATACAAAACTTGACTAAAAAAGCTAATGAATATGACCCATGCGGGGTCCCACCGGGCGTGCCAAAATGTATATGAGCAATGTTAGTATGCTAATAGAAACCAAATTTAAATAAAGCTTCTACAAACTAAACAAAATTCATAAACTTCAAGATAGACTAAGATGAGCTCTTAATTGAGAATATGAGCCATTAATGGGCTCTCTCAATAAGAAGCTCTCTTGTTGAGTAGCTTTGTCTAAATAGATAGGATGTATGCTCAAGCTTTATGCTTCAAAAAGGGCTTCAATGGATGATTGTGGATTTTTGGTGTGGATAGATGGCTTTAGTATGGATTTGGCTCTCAAAATAGCATTATAACTTTACTTCATGGATTGTGTTATTTTGTAAAGGGGAAGGATCCAATTTATAGGCAAGAGGCTTGAGGGATTGAGGGCTAAGATGCAAGGATGGGAAAAAGCTTATGGAAGGCTCAGATTGCATGAGAGGAGAGCACATGGATTGTGCTTCCTTATAGCCAATTAAGGAGTGACACATGTCACATGGTGAGAGGATGGAGGAAAGGGCAAGGATGAGTCAACAAAGGAGGCTCAAGAGATAAAATCTTCATAAAGACCCTCATAATGACTTGTAAGAGCAATAAAAGGGCTTGTAAGAGTCATTTATGACCTAGTGGACTTCATAAAGTTTTATGGTTGAGATATTTTGAGGGTGATGAGAGCAAATTCGACTTGGACTTGATTAGGAAAGTTTTAAGCTTGCTTAGGCTTGTGCAAATGATTAGAGGATGGATTAGGATGGTTTAGGATTAGCTTAGGGATAGGCAAGTGGATGGCATTTAATGAGGGTGGGTGAAGGAGGAGATATTTGTTAGCTTTGGCTTGGGTTAGTAAGTCTTAACCCATGTTTAGGGAATGTGACAAGGTTAGGAGGGGATTAGGATTAGGTTTAAAGACATCTTCTAGAAGAGTCTAGACTTTGGATGAGGATAAAGACTTTCTAGAATAGTCTAGAATTTCCTAGGATGAGGATGGAGACTTTCTAGAAGAGTCTAGAACTTCTTAGGATGAGGATAAATTAGATTTTTAGGAAATAAATAAAGTTTTATTTATTTCAAGGGTTTGGGTTGAGGAGATATTTATTAAAACTTTTTTAATAAACATGAGGATTAATATTTAATCTTAATTAAATATTTTGAGTTGGGATTAGGGGTAGGAAATGATGAGATTAGCCTTTAATCAAAATTAAAGAAGGATTAGAAGATTTTGGAAGAGGTTATTGGTCATAAGGAAATTGGCCAACTTTTGGGAAAAAAATAAATTTTTTATTTATTTTAGGATTTTTGGTCTATTTATTAATTAAATAATTAATAAATAAGGAAATAATGTTTAAATAAGATTTAAACATTTTTGGGAGGGATTCCTTAATTAAATATTTTTAATTAAGATAAAAGGATTTAATGGCATAAAAATTAATTAATTAATAAAATAATTAATTAATTAATAAATGATGATGTCATCAGGACTTTTTCAGAAAATAAAAATACTTTAGTTTCTAAAGGTTTTTTAGGTGTCTACATTTGGAACCAAACTAAATTTAGATGCAAAGTTGTAGAATGAAGAAAATGCACATTATAATTTTGAGATTAGTATACATGAAAAAGATGCTAAGATTCCTGATAGAGGTGTACACGGTGACTCTAAAGTTGAAAGATGAAATGAAAAAACAAGAGTTGAGCCAAGATTTTCTAAATAGGTCAAAAGACATCATCCTACTAATCAAATCATTGGAAACAAAGATGCCAGGCCAATGAAAGAAATATATTGAGAAGTGAATCATATTTGTTAAGAATGAAGGAGCCCAAGATAGTGAAAGATGCATTAGAAGATGATGACTAGTACAAATCCATGGAAGAAGAGATTCAGTAGATAGAGAAGAAGAAAACATGGAGTCTAGTTCCTAGACCAGAACATAGGAATGTGATTGGCACCAAGTGGATATTAAAAAAAAAGCTAGATGATAATGGTGAAGTTACAAGAAAAAAACAAAGATTAGTTTGCAAGGGATGTGCACAAGAAGAAGGAATTGACCATGGTGAGACATTTTTTCTTGTTGCAAGAATGGGAGTAGGAACTCTACTTGCTTAATCTTCTTACAAAGGTTTCAAATTTTATCAGATGGATGTTAAATCTATATTTCTCAATGGCATACTAAAAGAGAACGTTTACATAGAATAGCCAGAAGGATTTGTTGATGGTAACAATACGAACATGGTATGTAGACTGTACAAAGTTCTATATGGATTGAAGCAAGCACCAAGAGCATGGAATCAGAGACTTCACACTTATCTTGTGAATATTGGATTTGAAAGGATCGATGATAAAACCAATCTATACATAAAGGTACAAAAAGACAAAGGTATTTTGTGATTTTAAATATTTGTTGATGATATCATATTTGGAGGACAAGATGCTTTATGTAAAGATTTTCCAAATCAGATGAATCAAGAATTTGAAATGTCTCTATTTGGAGAAATCATTTTTTGTGGGATTGCAAGTATATTAGATGAAGTATGGCATATACATCACTTAGCCAAAGTGTGTCAAAGAGATATTGAAGATATTTGGACTTGAGGACCCAAACCAATAAGTACACCTATGGTGATAAGATACAAGTTGTCAAAGAATGATGATTCAGTTGAGGTGAATCAAACATTGTATATGTCTATGATTAGAAAGTTGCAATACGTAGTACATAGTAGACCAAATACTGCATTAGCTATAGAGATAGTTGCATGATTCTCTACTAATCCTAGGGAGAAGAGTTTGGTCTATGCTACAAGAAGAATGAAAGGTTTCACTTGAGAGTCTACACTAATTCTAATGAGGTTGGAAAAATTGATGATACAAAGAGCACCAATGGAGGAGAATTTTTCTTAGGCAAGAGACCTGTTACATGGAAAAACAAGAAACAAAGTTGTACCTCCCAATCTACTATTGAACCAAAATATGTTGGTGTTGTTGTAAAGTACACAAACATTGTATGGATCAAATAAATACTCAAAGGAATGAAGGAAGAAATCACAAAACTAGTGATACTTTATTATGATAATACAAGTGCTATCAATATATCAAAGAATCTAGTGATGCACATAAAGACAAAGCACATTGCAATCAAGTATCATTATGTAAGAGAATTAATTCAAATCAAAGAGGTGAAGATGGAATATGTTAACTTAAAGGAGCAAATTGATCATATCTTCACAAAACCATTACCTAAGGATTCTCATGAGTACCTAAAAGGTAAACTAGGGGTGATACCCCTATTAAAGGCTATGTAAGAAGCAAAGGGAGTTCCCTACATCAAACAAGTTGATCTTCATATAATACAAATTGATGTAGTGGATCTTACTTTGGGAACTACCTAAAGTAATCACAAAGTTAAAACTATAAAATTAGTCACAAGAAAGGTGATAGAGAGAGAAAATGAGAAAATTAAAAAGCTTATATCTACATATTTTAAGGATGAAAAGTTTTTGGTATAGGTATTTGGCATTGTTGTCAAAGAGGGAGAAAGTACATTAAACTGATCAAGTACAAGAGAAAAGTAGAAGAAAGTCCTAAACTAATATGCTAATCAGAGAGGGAGAAAGATATCAAGAATTGAGTTAGAATAGAGAGGGAGACATTGATCATAGAGCTAGAAACAAAGAGGGAGAAACCCAAATCTACTTAGTAAGAGGGAGATAAAAGAAGGAACTCAGACGAGTTTTAAGGAAGAGATTTTGTAACCTAATTAGAAGATGAGAGTTGTTGATAAAGGGAGTAATATAAGTTCTTTCTTTGGTATTGCCTTACTATCTTAACCTAGTTAGATTGATTGAACAAGATGTTCATCGTTTGATTGACTTGGTTGATCAATTTGGTTTGGTGTCAATGCTAAAGAGGGAGATTGTTGAAATCTAACTAAAAAGATAATTGGATAGGAGATTGGTAAGAAGGAGATTATGTGTTTCAATCATTATTTTCTCACTGATGTCAAACCTACTATTTCGTACTGAGATAATTGCTTATAAGATCCCAGTTCTATCACTTAGTTTATTGATGAAAAGGATTTGATCAACAAGATGTAACAAAAGCACCTAGAGGAAAGGTTGAGTTATTATTATGTAATGAAGTACAAGGATTAGTTAAGATAGTGATGATATGAGGTTAAAAGTATGAAGTTGTGTCACCTTTTAGGTTGACTTATTAAAATGACTAAATTTGAGTATTTCTATCTAAAAGTCAATTTGATTCAAACATATGATCTTTGATAAATTCACTGTGGCTAAGTTATATATGGTCTCACACTTTTCCAATTAGAAATGTCTATTAAATGAATGTTTATACTAGTTTGTCTCCAATCAATAAAGAAATAAAATTATTTCAAAAAATTGACATTTCAATAACTCTTACTATTTTTTATGATATTTTTTTAATAACATATAAACACCATTTTATAGAGTTCAAAGTCAAGAATATTCTCATATAGATTTTATAGTGTTTTTATTAGATATAGTATATTATAATTTAAAAAATTCTACAAGTATGTATTTTAACACTCAAGTAGATGTCAAGTTTAAGAAAGAAAAAAAAATTAAATCAAATAAAAAAATTTTAAAAATCACGTGAAATTCTTCAAGAGGGAGTCCTCTTCAAGAATTTATACTTTTTCTTTTGGTTAGAAAATATTTATTTTCAAAAATGTGGTGGTAAATGAAAACTATCGATTTTAGATGAGTTAATGTTGAATCATTATAAAAGATAAAATATAGGTCTAAAGCTAATTTTTATTTTTGATTATTCTAAATATATATGTTATCTATAACATAATCTAAGATCAAAGGGAAATAATTTTATTTCCACATTATTTTGTGGTGGGAACTTGAGCCCTAATTTTCAACATTTTTCAGCAAGTAAAAACTTCTCTTTAAAAATTAGGAAAATATATCAATTCTTATTCCAAATAATTAACAAAAATTATAATCCTAAAATTCATCCATTTCTATACATTTCATTAGTTTACTTCATTATCAAATTTTAAAAAGACTGCCATTTTTATGTCATTGAAGATGAGCATTTATACTTTTGTTAGCCTTTTCCTTTATAAAAGGGTGACACAGGTTTTTCCTTTTACCCATGATGTATTGATGATCTACTTAAGGTTACAAAATGGCTGGCTATACTTAGAAAAATTAGAAGAATAATTTTAACAAAGTTGTTCTACCAAGCTTTGACCAAGTGGATAGTAGGTGCTAAGCAAGGTTAGTGCAAGCTGAGCAAAAAGTTGATTGAAGCCAAGTGAAAGAAAATTCTAGTGGATGTCAAGCAAGATAGTTGATACTGAGTAAATTTTAGTTGATGTAGAGCTCCAATAAAATCTAGTTAATGCTAAATGATTTTA